>VZRI01010042.1:340687-408140 GCA_013397515.1 Upupa epops
CGCTGGAACAGGTTGCCCAGGGGGGTTGTGGAGTCTCCTTCTCTGGAGACATTCCAGACCCGCCTGGCTGTGTTGCTGTGCCACTGGGTCTGGGTGATCCTACTGTAGCAGGAGGATTGGACTGGATGATCTTTCAGGGTCCCTTACAATCCCTAATGATTCTATGATTCTGAGATCTACAAGTTTATAATATCCAGGCTGCTTACCTGGCAGCCTAAATGCAAATTTAAGAGCTTGTCTTTAAACTGCAGAAGTCCGGTATAGTTTAGGAAACACAGAAGTCATGTGTAGTCCAGGAAATAGTTGCTGACAGTGCCAGTGCCATAGAGCAGGACTTATGGAGCATTCATAGAAAAGTCGGAATGTTTGGGAAAACAGCACAAGTGAAAATAGTCGTATGAAGACCTGAAATTATTTCAGAAATGGATTTAATTTGTTTGGTAAATAACAATTATCGCAAGAACTGACAGCTAGCTAAGAAAATGCCCATCATCCCAAGTCTTCAAAACTGATTCTCCAAATTCTGGCGCTAAAGGACAGCAGCAAAAAGACAGAAGCAATTATTAAAAATAAAAGAGGAAAAAACAAAAAAACACAAGAAAAAGACAAAAAGCAGAAACCTTCAAAGAGCCTGTGGCCTGTGACTTGAGCAAAGCTCAAACCTGCAGTGACAGCACTTGGCACAGAGCGCTCCTAGCCAGATACTTCAGAGGACACTGGATGTCAAACCCGTCTGAAAATACATACTTGAGCACTGGGCTTCCTACAGAGATGCTGGTTTAACTTGGAACCATTTCCACTTGGACCTCTATTTAGCCTCGTCCACCCTGGTTCCTCAATGAATTCTGAGGATGGAGGGTTAAAGACAAAGATTTAAGAGACTCCAGAGCGCAAACATCAACTTCAGAAAAGGACGGGACAAGATTTAGCATGCTCACAACCCTTGAAATATAAGCAGGCACTAGGGGGTGAGCAATCATTTAAACAGCTACTCCCGATTAAACACATGTGCACACCTCTCAGGCTCGGGGAGTGTTTTAAAAGCCGTGGCTGCCACACCAAGGCAGTTATGAAGCCATGTTTACCTCCTTTTAAAGACAGGGAACCAGAGGCCGTGTATTATTTCATATGTACATGGAATAAATACTTACATCTAGTTTAAAAAACCGCTGTGGTACAAGCAAATACCCCCTACAATATATACAAGGGAAAAGTTTTCATCTGCTCTGTGTTTTGATACGATTGTCTATATTTTGACTCCAGAATGTGATGACTGTGTAACTTTTCACATGAATTTCATTTTTCCTGTCAAGGAAAATTATTTTAAGGGTGACAATAACTTGGCTTCAAATGAGCTGAAACCATCACAGTGATAAATGAGTTTCTTGAGAAGGGAGGTTGTACCCTGGGAATACACTTTGAAAGACCACACAGCTCTACTTAATCAGGCTTGTTAGCTTTACAATGCATTACAAATGCTCCTCCTAATGCACATGGCAGTGAAGAGACCCGAGCACTTGACTTTTGAGAAGACATTGTATGTTGCGTGAGGAGGCTAGCCTTGGTTTTCACACAGGCCTTTTGTGCAAGTCTGCCGTGTAACAGACCAACAGTTGCTTTCGGTCCCTTCCTCGTGATGTGGCTATTTTTGAAAGAAATCATATTTTTTTCATGTCAGACTCACAAAACCCACCCCAGATCAGGTTTTGACACACAGCTAGCTGCAGCCCTATGCATTTGCTGCGTAGTTTGTACTGAAACGTGGGGTGGGGGAAAACCGATGCCAAATAGTGTCGAATGGTTAGAAGCACTTCCAGGCGTAGTTCTGACAAATGAATGAAACAAGCTGCTGATCTTCCCAGTCCACGTGGTGATCTTTTGAAGTCATTTGTCCATTGCTACCCAGGCACTGTATGCAACACGACTGAAGCACAGAGAAAAAAGCCCTGGCGTAACAGCTGTGTGTTCGAGAGCAGAACTGCCAGCCACCAGTGAGAAGAGGGCTGGCCTCTGTTCTCCCATAGCTTCTTTGCACTTGTTGAAGTAATGGCTGGGTGCATCTTTGACTGCTGCATCAAAGAATTCCAATGCGGTGCTTTGCTTCACACGGTGACTTTAAAGAAGTTAATCACACGGACAGGAGGCGTTTTCCTTGGCTTGCTGGGGGTTTTTTGTTGGCATCCATTTTCTTCATCAAGGAGTTGTCTGGGGGACAAGCAGACTTGAACTGTCCTGTGATTGATTCTGAAAGGGTGGAAGAGCTGGTGTTTGGTAATGTACTCTCTGTAGTGTTCTGGACAGAAACACTAAGTTAAGCAACAGATTTGACTGCGAAAGCCAAATCCCTGCTTACACAGCACGACTTCTGATAAATAGTTTTCTCCTTTGCTTATTCACTTAGTCTCCTTCCATTCTCCTGTCTTAGGAGAGTGCTTTAAGGAGTAAGCAGATCTAAATACGATACAAATAGAACTCAGCTGTCAGTTAAACTCTGAGCTGCTCACAGACTTTTTAAAATATTCACTACAGCAGAGTCTGAGAACCTCACAGGTACTCATTTCTGCATGGGAAATGACTATGTTAGTAACAGTCGTGAGGTATTGGAGCTGTCTGTGTTCTAGTCAGCAGGAGAGGAGCAGGACTTGCCCACTCCAGCATGTGGCACTGGGACCCCATATACGCTGCCAGTGTACGATAGAAACTGCAGCACATCCCATCCCGGCTCCCTAGGATCTGCAAAGCCTGTTCAGGAGAATCAGGAGTCATCTAGGATCTGGAGGCAGCAGCATTACAGGAGTTTTTTCTTTGTGTTTTCCCAAACCCCCATTGTTCTGGATGGGAGTGAACTGGTCATATCTGGAACCAGGGATCTGACTGCTAGGAGAGCTTTGAAGATGGGGAGGAGCAGTTTCCTCAGAGTGATCTCTCCCTTCCGAACTGGAGGATGTCACCACTGCCAGCAGTGAACACAAGCCCTCTCCACTACGCAGGTCACTACTGTAATTTGCTGTATGTTTTGACAGATATTTGGGAAACTGGTGGCATTGGGAGATGGGGAACGAAAAGAAACAGCTCTGACACAAAACCTTGGACTGAAAGCTTGTGTTCCTGGGCTGCCCTGTCCTTCCTCACCACTGAGAGTGAGCTCTGCAGGAGTCCCTGAGCTGGGCTCTCAGGCTCACTCAGTTGCTTCTGTGCTGCTATGCTGGGCGTATGGCAGAGCCCAGTGTGCTCGCAGGAGGTCAGAAACACTTCTGGGCCGGCAGTGGGAAACCAGAATTAGCCCAAGCTCTCATTTCTTTTACACAGCCTATATATACATATATTTAAAAATATAAAAGCCTATGTGAATTTATTGGGAGGGGGTTGCCCACGAAACATGAGACCTTCCCGTGGCCACACGGGCCAGATACAACACGGGCAGGTGCTGAACAAATTTCCCACCACGATGCAGTCAATGCCCTTCAGTGTGGCCAGTGAGGATCTTGGGGCTCTCATGATGGATGCAGTGGTGGTTTTATGAAGTGCATAATGCTGACTGCTGCTCACTCTCCCTTGCCTGGAGATGGGGGAGCAGAACACTGAGCCATTCTGCCCAGAGAGTCTGCGTTAACCCAAGTCAATTAGCACGTGCTTTTCGGGCTGGGCTTTCCCATTGCCCAGACATTCCTGCGCAAGCACTTCTGGGCTGCTCACATGTGCTAATGCAAGCCCTGTACGCCACACACGGGCTGTGGGTGAAGCTGGGTTGATAGGTAATTGTAAATCAAGCCCTTATTTTACCTAGTTCCATCCTGCTCTTGCTGAATAAAAAATGTTGCGTTGGCACAAATACTGGGCTGATGGCCGCCAGTATTTGGAGTGAAAGTGGCATTCATAAGGACTGGGCTCCTGGCTGGGGAAGGCTGCTGCGAGGGAAATGCTGCCTCGTCTGCCAGGATGCACTGGGCTCAGAAAGAATGCTGAAATCAAGAACTGCTCTGAGACTATTTGCTCTTGAAATGTTGAGGTTGGTTTTTTTGTGTAAAGATGTGACAGGTGGTTTTTTTAAAGTGAGCTGCCACCAATACTGACTGGAAAACATCCATATGTTCTCAGGGTGAGGATTTTTCCAGGGGTTAGCTCTCTCCTTTTTTGCAATAGCAAATCCCAAGGGGCAGCTGTGCCTGGAGTGCTGATTCCTGATGACAGTGGTACCAACCAGTGGTTTCTGTAGGGGTTTCTGAACATGTGATAGTCTACTGAAAAGCTTGACTTTCCTGGCATCCCTTCCCTGAGGTACAGTCCAAGCTGGTCTAGCTTTTGCAGGATCAGACCCAGAGGCTTCTGTGCCATTAACTTCAAAGCACTGAGCATATGTTCAGTTAGTTCATCCAAAAGAAATGTAGTTTGTGTGCTCTGAGGCTGTTCCATCATGTGAACCAAAGTGCAGTTAAGTGGGTACCACCGAAAGAGTTGCTTAAAAAACACACAGTGGTGACCTGAACTGAACCACCCTTCAGAATATCTCTAAGGCTATCAGAAAGATTAACTTTCTATATTTAGGCTATGTTGAGAACCCCATCTGTGTCTCGGTTTGGCCTGTTTGTGCTGTGAACATCTTGAGCTTTACGTCAGAGCCTAAAAATTCTTAAATATATGTGACATGCCTTCCATCCGACCTTTGGTGGCACTGCTGGTCTTCCAGCCTTCTTCAGTGGGATGCCTTTGCTGGTCTATCCATCTTTCATTCCCCGCCCTGATCTACATCTTTTCTTCGTTTCTCCCTTTCCATTCTCCTGATCTCCTTTTTCCTTGTCCTTCCTGATCTTCAGTCTCAACCTTTTGTTCAGGACTGACCTTTCCAGGTACATAAAGGATTTATAAATGCTTGATATAAGTAGCCTTAACATTAGCTCCCTGCTATTATTCATCGTAGCTGCTTTTTGGAGGTGTTAAGGTTTTTTAACCTACGCTTGAATAATGTGATGTCTGTACTGGCTCATTTTGGTTTAGTGTTTTTTTTATGTGCTTGGACTGATAATAAATGCAAAGTACTATGATGGCACTTAAAGCTGTGAGGCTGTATTGGCAAGTCTAGTTTCGATACATTGGGAAATACTGAATGAAAATGCTGAGCTGCCTCTGGTCAGGAAACATTGGGGTCTTTTTTTTCCTCTTTCAGGAGTAAGTTAAAAACAATGTCTTTTGAATCATCTAGGTACTTTGGTTATGTTGGGAAAAAGAAAAGCGAGACCTCTTCAAAACAAATGCTAACATTTAGAGGCTGTGATTTCACGGAGAACTTCCTTAATAGTTTTGTCCAAATGGACTCTATTCATGAAGTTTTCCATTTCCATTCAGCAAAGGCTCTTTCCATTGAGACCTCTGATGGAAACTCTTGACTAGTTTGAGGGAAAAAGTTCAGCCCTTTTTAACACAGCTGCCAATGTTCCTCTGGGTTCGCTGTGGTTCTGCACCGTGGTCATTAGATGGTGCTCGAGAGATTAAATTCACACTTGAGAGTGTCCTGTTTTCGATGCAAGAAGCTGTAGGACTAGATAGACACAGTTCCTGTTTGTTCTCTCACAGAATAATACGTGGTGCATAGCTCTGTGCCTAGCAGTGGAAGAGAGCTGCGACTTTCGATGGAAGCAAGGTCTTCACTGGCAAAGTAGTGTGATGATGCCAGAAGCTTAGAATTACTATATAGTTAGACCCAAACTGAAGACACAGATGTTCTTTAGCAATGTTCATTAACTTCCAAGCTTATATATAACTATGGTTAAAAGCATTTCTAAAAATTCAATAAATGGGACTTATACAAAGATTCCTGCCCTGTATAATGAGATGCACATGGATGATTAATGCTAAGAAAGTTCTTCCTCTAAACCAATCACATCTGTAATGATTTATATTGAAACGATGTCTGGGAAAAGAGTATTTCTGAAGAATTATTCTATTTGTGATTAACACACAGAAGTGGCTTCACCACAGAGTCCTTTTGCATAGTTTCAGTAGCAATTTGAGGAGTTCACTACTAAAAAATATGAGTGAAAGGCTGCTTTCACAGCCTTTGTTCTCAGGGTGGCTGTTGGTCATGCTGAAGTGTGCTGTTGCAAGCAGACTCCTGTTCTTACGGCTTTGCCTTGAGCTGGATATTCTCAAGGTGAGAATGCACCATCTGCCACACAGACTCTGAAGGACAAGGTAAGACAGATGGAGAGTGTTACAGTGACACTGAAAAGAACTGTGTCACCTCTGTATTGAGCTGGAGATGCCAAGCAGAGAAGAGATATCCCTCTTATTTCCAAACTGCATCATGATTCGGCTGTTTTTGTGTAACAGGGCATTGTGTTTGCCCATACTGTGTCACTGTCGCTATTCTCAGCTGTGTGCATGAGGAGGAAAGTCAAAATCACTTGTTGTTTACTTCCCCTTATCAGCATCTGCGCAGCCCAAGCTGTAGTGTCTGCGTTCGAGCAGTGCAATTCTGGAAGAAGGCCCTATGTGCGAGTGTTTGCCACAGGGTTTGCTTGGTTTTGTTGGAAGTGTCAGTGCTCTCACTGCTGAATCAGCAGAAACGTGGCAGGAAATACTTAGCTAGGAACCTCATGCAGCCAATATTTCTCCAGTTACCCATTACCGCTACTTCATTAAGTTTTTTTAATTCCTTGTGTTTTTTTTGCTTTCACCTATTCTGGCTTATACACTTAGAATGTGCAGTGATGTAGCTGTCTTTATGACTGTCATGATGTTGAGAGACTATTTCCCATAGCCTTTAGCATAAAAATCTATGAGAAATATAGAATTATCTGGTAAGGACCTCTCATAGCAGTAAACAAAGACTAGAAGGTAATTAGCACCTGGTATAAGGGTGTTTTTCTCTGTTGAACACCTCAATTTCCTGGAAGAAAAGGTTAACAAGGCTTGAATGTGTTTTTATGCTGAAGTGTTGAAGCTCTCAGCCCTGTTGGGTAAAGGAAATGCTGCTCACTAAGGAGCTAGTCCATCAGTCACTCCTGCTGCATCACACGAATGTGTCAGTAGAACCTATGGCTCACTATCAAACAATATGGGGAGAGCAGGAGTTCTGGACTCACACTGTTAGTGTGAACCAGGTCTTGTGTTCATGCTCTCCGAGTTCAGCTCCTTAGTAATAGGGAGGGGATTTTCCTGTGTGGTGAGCACTGGTGAGGACACACCTTGAATGCTGGATCAGTATTTGTGCCCCTCACTCCAAGAAAGGCCTTCAAGAGGTCCTTCTGGAGCATAGCCAGAGAAGGACAGTGATGCTGGGGAAGGATTTAGAGCACAAGTGCTTTGAGGAGTGGCTGAGAGAACTGATGGTGTTTTTCTTGGAGAAAAGAAAGCTCAGGAGATACCTTCTTGCTGCCTACAGCTACCTGAAACGAGGTTTCACTGAGGCAGGCGTTGCTTGAACTGAGCAAGAAGTGATAGGAGAAGAGGAAGTAAGTGGCTTCAAGTTGTGCTAGGGAAGGATTATGTTGGTTAATGAAGGTACCTAGTGATGGGACAAAGGGGGAATAGCTTGTAATTAAAAGGGCAGATTTAGATTAGAGTTTAGGAAGAAATTCCTCGCTATGAGGGTGCTGAGGCACTGGAAGATGTTACCTAGAGAAGTTGTGAATGCCCCCTCCCTGGAAGTGTTCAAGGCAAGGTGAGATGGGGCTCTAGGCAAACTGGTCTACTGAGAGGTGACTCTGTTCATGGCAGGGGAGTTGAAAATAAATGATCCATAATGCCCTTTTCAACCTAAACCATTCTATGAAATTACAGCAAAAAGATCAGGCTAGTGAAGTAAATGAGTTCTACCATGGTTGCCCAAAGGAAGAGGTGTATTTGTGTTAACAGCTATGGATTTACCAAAGGATGTTAAGAAATGTTCAAGCTGTTGCCTTTTTCTTTTCTTATGTCCCCTCCGTTTCGGTTCCATCATTATACCCACCATTCATTGTGGGGCATAAGGCTCAGGACCCTGTCACTACTGCAGCTACACGCGTGCACAGCCGTGTGTGGCCCTGTGTCCAAGGTCATCCACGTAAGTAATTGGGGCGTCGTACTGAATGAACAATCTAATTGTTTTTTGTTTGAAGCTAGGGAAGGAACAAAATAATTTGAGAAAGTCAAATTACGTAAATCATCAGGAAGCAGCAACTGTCATTTGAGGGGTTTAGAGGAAGTGCAATGCCAAGGAAAAGAAATAGTGATGAGAACTCGCCAAAATGATTGAAAGTAGAAAGTTGTTCTGTAGTCTAGGAAGTTGAGCAAATATAACATAAAGCTAAAGGTAATTTTGAAAGGTGCAGGCTGAATGTCTTACTGCAGTGTATATAGCATATATACATATATGTTATTGTAAATAAGGTCAAGGTAATGCCAGGAAAGCACTGAAAGCTTTAACACTTTTCACATCATGAGAGAACAATATTAGGCTCTGCTTCCAAAATAATCCTCGCGTTCTTATTAGCTGTCAGAATCTGCACAGACTCTCTTGCAGTTCATAGTCCTGTAAAATACTCAAAGGCAGGACTGACCTTTCCTAGATGTAAATATTACTGACACGGGTAACTAGCACACAACAGCAAAATCCCCACAGCCAACCTTCTTTGGAAAGCCAGTGCCGTCAATTTCACATGGCTCCCCCTTGTTTTAATGTTAAAACATTCCCAGCCTTGGACTCTCTTTATTAAATGATAACTCAAAAGCAGTAAAATGACTTGCCTGTATTTCACAGCAGACTACAACTAACAGTGTGTTCAGAATACCTCAACCCAAATGAACCACTCTTGAAAATGCTAGCCAAGCAGATGAGAGGACATGAAAACAAGATCCTTTCAAAGCAAATGGGACAATTGAAATGCTCCCTTCCAATTAAAACACTCTGACAAATTAAACAGCCAAGTAAGTGTCGTGTGTGAAAGCTTGTTTAGCTCTAGCAGGCTGCATAGCCTCTTACCTCCTCGTCAACATCCAATTGGAATGAGGGTGACGGCGCAGATTTCTGGGCTAATTTTTAAAGAATGAGAAACTCTTTATTTGAACTGACACTAAATATTGGCCCAGAAAAATGCTTCTCTGTGACATGTTGGAAAGGAGAACATGAAAACGGTCGTTTTTCTTGAAGTGTAAGGAAAGAGCAAAAGTATCACTTCCAGCTTCAAAGTTTAATGGTAGCTGGCAGTACAGTCAGCAGGGATGATAAAGCACCAAGCTGTACTTTTCAGACATGGAAGCTTAAGGCTGTTCTATCCCCTTCAGGTGCCTTTTCAGTTCTTGGTGCTTAGATGGTTCCAGTTGTACTTTATTGTCCCTTAAAAGCCGAGGTACTCATTTTTGTTTACTGCTGCAGAGTCTTTTTTGACTGTCTGCCATTTATGATAATGAAATATTTCACTTTCCCCCTCCAATTTCATAAACTCAGTTTTGCCTGAAAAATATGTAGCTCCTTTTAAAAAATAAAATACCACAGATACCTTTACCCTTGCTTTCATACTTCTCACTACTTGCCCTTTCAATAAATGCTTCCAAAAGAGACTACTGGTGCAATGTGGGTCTCTTTTTTTTCTTTTTACAGTAGCAAAACAAAAGACCCACTGTTTGTGTGTGAATACTTCTGCATTCCGTGCAAGGTGCCCCAGATCATATTTTTGAAGTATTTCACTTATGAAAGAGAGTAATATTTCTTTTTTTTTTTACTTCAGACTAAAACCTGACCTTGCTTTTCAACCAATGCAGCACATACAGTTGACTGCGTCCATTGGCTCTCCCCTCTGCACGCTGTGCTGTATAACCGGTTTTCAATGGCAGTGGAATGTGTATGTCGAGTTGATGTAACTGGCAAGATATAAATCACAGAATCACACAATTAGTGAGGCTAGAAAAGACCTCTGAGATCATCAAGCCCAGCCTATGACCTAACATCACCACAGTCTGATAGACCATGGCACTAAGTGTTACGTCCATTCTTTTCTTAAACACCTCCAGGAATGGGGACTCTACCACCTCCCTGGGCTGTCCATTCCAGTGTCTGATCACCCTTTCCATGAGGAAGGGCTTCCTAACATCCAACCTACATCTCCCCTGATACAGTTTCTGGTCCTGCCCTCTTGTCCTATCACTGGTTGCCGGGGAGAAGAGCCCAACCCCCAGCTCTGCAACTTCAGGTCATTCTAGACCATGATAAGATATCCCTTGAGAGTCCTCTTCTCCAGGCTCAATGGTGTGCTAGGATTGTCAGGATTTCTCAGAGCAGGTACCTGCAGAGCAGGCTGCAGATCTCTAATAAATTCTTTTTTGACTAGAAATAGGTGGAGCAATTTAATTTAATCTTAACATTTCTGATTTCTTTTCAGCATTAGAAAAATTGTGGCTGCTCAGCAGCAACTTCATTTCTGCCTCATTTTCTGGTCTTCTGCAATAACTGCTCTTGAACTATGAAAACACATGTTTTCTTGTTTGCTTAAAGGAAGGGACACCATCGGTGTTACCTGTGCTCTAGGTTGTTGCTTTGTTTCACCTATACCGGCGCAATGGTGTACGTCAGCCTGTTTCTCCCAGCCACAGAGTTGGATATCCAAAGGCTGTGGTGTTAGAAATGTGATGAAAGTTCGGTCTTAAGATAAAAGCCAAAAATTAAACAAGAGAAAGGGCTCTGTACCACAAGTAGCTTTTCAGTTTTGAATTGAGAAGGTGCTGGCCATGGACACTGCTTCCCCAGCAGCTGCTCAGCAATGAAGTGGTTTGTACTGCACGAGCCATCTAGGTCTGATCTCCCTAGAACTTTTTAGGGTATTTACAGTAGTAATATTTGGGAACTAGCTGAGGTCACTGTTTTGTTTCTGTCGCTAGATAGAAATTGGATGAAGCCTTTTCTGTGCAGTGGGCAAGCCTGAATTTGGTTATGGCCAAGATGAGAAAAAAGTCCAATGAAAGGAAAAAGGGTTGCAGCAAAGTGAGATCTGGGCAAAAGATGTGGGATAAAAAGCGTGGATTGGTGTCTGGTCTGGGAAGAATTAGCAAAGGTGGAGCTGGAGAATGTCTTTGGGCTCTTTGAGGTGGGAGATTGTAACTTCTGTTGGAGTATTTCCCCTTTTAGCCTTCCCTCTTGTCAATTGGTTAGTCTAATCATCCCTTCTTCATCCTGTGATTGCAGAACAAGAGGGCACTGATGTACCCCTATCAAGGTGCTAGCTTAGGAGCCCTCACCTACTGCTTTCTTTGCCATCCCCTTCAAACAAGCGTAGCCTCTTTTCATCTATGCAAATGAACTCTACACTTCTGTAGCCTTCTGTCCCCGTACCCTCTCTGTCTAGCTCATGATTCCCAATGGTGGCAAGACCAGACCCAGCAGCAGGTGTAGCCCAGAGTTAACCCCAGCATTTAAACACTCTGCCATTGCTCAGGATGGATCTTACAGGCATGGTACAGGCTAGCTGCACTTCATACTTTACTTAACATTCACCCAATCCTAGTTGCTCTTTGCTATAACCCTACAATGATGCAGTGCAGTAGTTTATGTATATATATATTTAAATACATGTTGAATCAGTCCCTTGCTATAGAATATTGCTTTGGTTTTGATCTCTATGTAATAGAATCACCGATAAATCATTTTCCTTTTGTTTTTCCCTTTTGAGGAGCAAATCCGATGCGCTTGCTTATTTCCCCATTGCATTCCCAAGAATCCAAACTTTCTGTTTCTTTATGGTTGCTCATTAGTGCCTTCATTTCATATGTCTCCAATGCTTTTGAAAAACAGCTTCTATCAACACACTCCGTGGCCTGAACAGTCCACAGTCTAATCCCCTGCAGTTCATGGCAGATTATCCAAGCTGTGGACAGCCATTCCTGAGGTTTCCTGCTGCAACACAATGCCCTGAGGACGTTGACATGATGTGTGCCACTTGCTAGGCTCCCGCTGCTGTGCCAGGAGCTATCTGCAAAAGCCTGTTTATCACGTTTTTCGAAGTCAAAATATTGTTGAGTTTGTTTTTTAAAAGGTTTACATTCTTTTCATAACATGAATTTTTAAAAAATAAACTTTAAGGTGCCCATTAAATACCACGAGAGCAGTTGACTAGTAAGAAAATGGATTTTGAGAAGATCTTAAAAGGCAAAAAAGCCAAGGATGTAAGAAGTGCTGTTCAACCCCCAACATGTTCCAAAGGGGCTGGAAGGAGGAAGAGATTAAAAAGTGAGCCCTGAAAAAGGAGAGGAAAAGGGAGCACAGAAAGTACAGAAGAATACAGTAATTACACATGGAAAGAGTGCCCACATACAGGCACCCCGAAGACACAATAAAAAGCTTGAATGCACCGTGGAAGGGAAAGTAGTGGAGAAACATGTGATCAGTAAAATAGCCTCTCTGCAAAGTCTTTTCAGTTTGACAAAGCTGTAATTCCTTGCCTATTGTGAGAAGCTGTCTGTGGTAATCTAAGGAAGAATACATGCAAGGAAACTAGTGTGTAAACCCCTGCTTTTCTCAAGAAGCTTCTTTCCTGCACGTCTTAAATAATGTATTGCTGTGAGCAGCAGGAGGAGCTGTGGAATTCCACCAAGTACAGCAGGGAAGATTTTATGCTTCTAAAATCCCAAACCTTCTGAGCTATATAAACCCTCCCAAAGGTTTAATTTCTTTTTTTCCCTCAAAATCATCCACAGCAGGCTATTTATCTATTGCTGTCTCACGTTCTAGTACATAGCAACTGCTCTGAAAGCTGACAGATACAGCTGGATTTACTAGCTTTGTTTTTAAACACAGGGATTGAACCCAGGGATAAGCTTCTTGCTTACTGTGGTGCTTTCATGAGCTAATCATAACCCCAGGACACACGCTCATGTTGTACTGGCTTCTATTTGGAACTAACAGGCTGTATGTTAAGTAGAAAGAAAACGTTATGTAGAGCTCAAATGTGGTTTTCTAATTTTTCTATCTATCCAACCTATCGTCATTGTCACTGCAGGCAGCAGGACAGTAGTTGTCGAAGTCAACGATGCACTATTTCAGTAGACTTTAAGTCAATTCACCAGCCTTTGGAACCCCCTTGGTTTTTGTGGATGACTAGTAAATATTTGTGGCAGAAGTTGTTTCTATATTTTCTAGGGGTTTTTTTAGCCCACGTTGCTTCGTGTAGCAGGATGAGAGTGCAGAAAGATTAGACAGTGCATGATCATGTTATTGTCTGAAACAATCAGTATATGCATTTTCTGTAGCTATTGCTTCTTTTGAGCTTGCCAGCACAAATTGTGCCTCAGGAAACATTATCTCACTAAAGAGTTCCCTTGTGTCAGTGAATATAAATCAGCAGAAAATATTCAGAGGATATGCCTTTCAAGTGCAGTGTATGCCAGAATTAGTGGGACAGGTTACATTTGGATCCTTAAACATAACTATTCTTTTCTGGCAATGATCTTTTCTTGGTTTGTTTGTTTTAAAAATATGCCTGAGAATGCAGATTTAATTAAGATTTAATTTAAGATAATTAAATTAATTTGAGAGAAAAGGAATTTTGCTCTGAGAAGATGGTTTGGATTAAAAAGTTCTGAACATTTACAATGAGAAGGCTCTGTTTGGAGCTTTCTTTGTGCTAAAAATAAATTAGCATCCAATATCCTTGACAGTGCAATTACTGTAAAGCCTAATCCAAGCATAGCTGAGTCTAAATTTTAGTAGGAAAAACCTGTTTTCTTGAAGAAATTCGTATACTCAGGCAAATATTTTTAAGAATAGGAGATATCTAACTTACATAACATTCATCCCCTAATAGTAGTTTCCTGTAGCAAACATTCCCATGACTGTGAGTGAGGTTCCGTGTATGTACGAATGTAGCTAATTCAGGGATGGAGGGAAAGGATGAGAAAGCACTTAGGTTGACAGGCACACAGAGGTGTGCACACTTCACAAACGTTGTAGAGCTTTTTATTTTTTCATCTGTTTATCCATTACCCCAAAAGATCCTGAGATTTTTCACCTGACTAAACACAACATTTCTCCTCAAAAGACTGTGTCGATGAGGGGAGAGCAGCTATGCAGAAAGATGATACTCTGGCGATGAGGACCCCTGAAATATTGTCATCCCTTGCTTTGCTCTAAGATTTTTTTTTTAGAAGAGAATAAAAAAGTCTTACAGAACCCTGTAAGCATTAAAAATATAAATGGCCTTAGAGTTAATTACCTTCCTAGCTATTCTGTAGTTTTACACTAGATGAAACTGTAACATAAAAATATTCTAATGCCTTTCATTTGTCACTGATATATGAGTACAGTAGTTTTTTTAGGGAACGAGAGAACTACAAAGTTATATTTAAAACAGGCTTTGCTTGTCACCCAGACATCTTCCCTGTTTCTCATTTTACTTGAAGACCTCTTAAATAATGAACTGTTTCTAGCAATTACTGATTCCCTCAGGTAAGTGGAAATGTAAATCACAGCTTGCTCAAACTTCAGTGTTCTGTAGTTTCTATCCCAGCAAAAGAATATATTTTTCTCTATCAATATTTCAAAAGATTTAGTGTTACAATAAAATCTACACTGCAGTGTTATTGGCCAGGAGATAGCATTTAAATCCTCTGGTTATGCCCTGCATTTACTTAATTTACTCTTTTACAGCTACATTCTTATACCTGATGAATTCCAAGGCATATATTGCTAATCCTTTTGGAAAATATAAATCCCCAGAGTATTCTCTTTAGTCATGTTAGATTACTTATATATGAAAGAAGTGAATGGAAATGTAATTTTCATTAAAAAAAAGACCAGAATAGTTTTGATATTTGTATTCATAAAGCACAAGATACCATAAGATCAGAAGCAAATGGATGGTTCTGCCTTAACTAAAGTACTGTTATGATTATTTTTTATCTGTATTTGTAATTTAAAAATGAAATTTGTTTTCCAGTGAATGAGTTGACCGCTAGGGTTGTTCACAAACTTGCAGGAGGATATACAGAAAATACAACTGATCTAAGAGAAAAGTAATGTGCTTAAAACTCTTGACTCAACAAATTGCGTTAATCTGTTAGGCAATAGATCCACCAAAAAAGCCAATTCTTTAGATGTCACATAAAAATATTCCAAATAAATCTTTCATAAACGGTCCATAACCCAGTAGGTATGTAAGGGAATTCTTTAGCCACAGCAGAATAACAATTAACATAGGAAAAAAAAAATTAGGCGTTTTGAGTGAATAACATTCAAAGGGAAGCGAGTTCCTGTCACTGCGTAAATTATTCATTGTGAATTATTCTCTTAACTGTAAAGGCTAAGAAAGAGGAAAATCAGGCTTATTTTGCATATTTTATTCACTGGTTTTTTGAAGCGCCTTTCAGTCATTAAACGAGTGTTATCCCCATTTCATAGGTGGGTGAAACTGGGACACTTGCAATTTCTGATTTAGCTAAAGCCACAGATTAAGTCAAATGCCAGGATTAGGAGCAGAAGCATGAATCCTGACTTAAGGTTTTAATCTCTTCTTGGTAAATAATTCTTTTGTATTGATCATCAACGGGAGGAAAAAGAAAGATGGGAAAGCAAAGTTTTGGTTCAAGTACCAGGAATAAGAATGGGGTCAGCTCATGTCTTGTGTCTGGCCTTGTCATGGGTTTGTAAGGAGATTTAATTTCAGACCAATAAAGCTAAACTGTAGGATATATTTTTCCTCTTGAATGGTGGTCACAACCAGTGTCGCTGGGTTTAATATTCCGAGAGTATCCTAAGCTCCTGGGTGGTGGAATATGGCAGAGACCATCACAGTCTCCTCGATGCTTGTATGACAATACTTTGATTTAGACCCATATCACCATGCAGACCTTGCTCTTAATGTGTAGACAGTGAAGCTTGGCCTTTGCCCATGTGGGACTCCTACAGCTAATGAGAAATAAGAAAATGCAGGGGAAGTTGTGCCTTCTCATCACAAAAGCAGTCAGTATTACCTCGAAATTTTACCAATTTTACGATTCAATCCTTAAAAGCAGTAAGCTTGGCATTCCTACCTTTTGCTGAGCAGGTTGGATCACATGAAACATGTCTTCTGTCCTGTTTGCTCTTGAAAGATCCCCTCAGGTGTCAGGAAAAACTGACCAACAGAGAGGTGTTCCTTGTGTTTAAAGTTTAAAGAACTGTCAAACACCCCAAAGAAAATCAAGCAAGCAGTTTGCTGCTCTTCTTCCTGTAGTCCAGAATTAATTTTCTTCCACATAACTGCTTCAGTGCCATCACACGCATTCAAATCTCAATAAAATGGAGATAAGAGAATCATCCGTGGCTAACAATATGGATCTGATCCTAAATGGCTCTGTTTTCTCCAGTATACATTCTTACTTTGCTTCCTATGTCTTGCTTATTGCTCTTGCATCTCAGTACTTTTATGAAGCCATTTAAATAAATAAATAATGGAAAACCCACAAAGCCCCGAGGAATCATGAAGAAGTTGCTTTTAATGGGACAGTTGTTTATAGAGTGATGTGGAGTTCTGGTGCATAGTTGTGGATAGTTTGGATGCTAGTTGTAGTGAGCTGCCTGGAATAATCTCTGTATGAATAACTCATGTTCACTCATGTTGTGGCAAGTATTTAGTAGATACTTAAATACCTCTAAATAATATATGGGGCTTATATATCCCTCCGTGGCACCAGGTGAGCATGAATGATCTAGATGTCAGATGTTAGGTTTCCTTGGTTGGTTTTAGGTTGGACTGGATGATCTTTAAAGTCTTTTCCAGCCTCATCAGTACTGTGAATCATAATGCTTCTTTTCCCATGATTTTTTTGTTTTCCTTGTTTTATTGCAAAAAGTGATGCAGTTTCTCATGTACTGAAGGACCATGTAGAAAGAGCAGATGGCTGAAGGCAAAAAAAAGGAGAACTGGGAATTAAATCATGCAAAGGAAAAGACAGAAAAAGAAAATGAGGATCATTTGAAACTGAATGGGAGAAGAAGGATAATACAAGGTATTTCTTGCATCTCTGTCCCTGTGACTGATGTAGCTTTGAGAAGGTCATTGTACCACCCACATGTGACTGTTTATTTGATTTTGAAATTTAGAAGTCCAGAGATGTTGAGAAAGAAGTGATAGAGATAAAAATCAGCTGAACGGTATTCTACCCTCAACTTCAATTTAACTAGAGATGATGTTTAAGTACAGGCTTTCAAGGCTGTAGGACTTCACTCCACCGTAGTGCTCGTGTTAGTGACCTCTTGGCCCTGTATCTTATAAGAGCATGTAGAAGAGCCTGTTGCCAAAGTCATGAGTACTGACTAGTAGCTGAGTTCCTGTTTGGGGAAAAGGAAAGACTGTCACTTGTAATAATCTACATTTTCCCACAGTCAGGCAATAAAATGTTCCTAATTGACACATTGAAGGAAAATGTTTGAGTAGAGCTGTTGGTAGCTGTAATATGCTTAATATTTCTGTGAGGACAGCCTCTTTCACTCTTTTCTTTATCAAAAAGCAGAAGGAATTGTTAAGGATTGGAGGGATTTGGGGTACCTTCTCTGTGGAATCATCTTAATGATTTGCTAGGATTTCTCAGGATCCTAACTAGAGCAGGAGTGTGCTATGTTGTCTAGCATGGTATCCAGCGTTGGTGTCAAGATGGCTTGTGGTGGTAAATCAGTAAGATCCCTATTAAAATAACCTCTGCCTTGGATGGTCATTTTTCTACAACATTTGCACATCTCTTTGGGAGACAGGATATTAAGGTACTCATTCACCCTTCAAAAGCATTGTGGAGCATTTGGAAATTAAGAAATCTAGCTATCCTAAAGCACCCAGCCATATTAACAGTGTTTTTCTCACTCAGTTTTATGTTTAAGAGACCTCAGAATATCTCAGCGGTCAGTTTCCCAATGAAGGATGCTGTCAGCCTATAATTTGTATTTTATGGACCCATTAACAAAACTTGACAACTAGATTATAGGTTACACTTCTGGCCACCCCAGTAGTATTTGTGAGTCGGCATGAACCACTGCAGGAATACATTTTGTGGATCCAACGATCTCTTCTGATTAAAATACCTATTGAAACAAATACACACAACAAAAAAGAGAGTCTGCTTTTTAAACAGCCATCCAGAAACGGAGACTCTGTGCGACCACAACAGGATTTCAAAGCACAGTGTCCCAGCACGAAAAACATATTTTGTGAATCAATATGGTTTGGTTTTAATTCACTTGAATCCACAAAGCTATTCAGTTTACACTGACTTGTGGTCTGGACTCTTTTGCTGTCTGTCTTTCATCAGCTTTTTTTTAGGAGCATTTGAATATATATATAAACCAGACAAGCACTTACTGGTGTAAAGCAAGGCAGCCAGGGACTGCTGCAGCCGTAAACAAAATAGCTGAGTGCCTGGATCAGAACAGGGAGGGACAACCTAGCTGAGAGGCTTGCTGAGAAGAGGGAAGTTGCATTGGTGCTGACAAGGATTCATCCGGTATCTGAGATGTAAATGGGAGTATCTCAGCCTTCACTCAGGTAGATAGATAGGTTAAATTCATTGATTCACCATAGGTGAATTTCCTTTTATATCACAATGATGCAGTCAGTAGTGGGTGCTGCCTAAGTGCCTGTATTTGAATGCCAAAGCGGATCCCTACATTATTATATAGCTCCTGTAAAAAAAACAGAGCAACTTGTGCCTTCTGGTGTTTTTCCAGATGAGCTAGATTTTTAATGATCAACCCTGTTAGCTCATGCATAAAATATCCGAGTTTGGTTATTAGTGCTTAGATCTACCCTTTAATGTTTGTTTTTATTCTCAGAGTAGTACCAAATTCTTTCAGTATTTTACTCCTGCAAAGCGCTAGACAGAAACATTTTCTATATAGCGAGATTTGTCTTAGTTGCCTGGCATTAATCAGATCAACCCATCTCTCATCTAATGATGCAGTACAGTGCTTGTGTACAAGACTCTGTGTTTTGTTTTCAGTCTACCTTAAATGCACTAGAAATTTATTAAGTCATTTGGTACACATAATGGGTTGTCTAAACTAGGTGTAATTAATTCCTTTCTCTGTTTAATTCACAATCTTGAACTTAAAGATAACTTCAAAGCAGTAATTACATGACTTGCAAACAAACTATTAATCTTCTGACTTGGCCCTAAATTGTTGATCATGTTCCATTTTCTTAAGCAGTCTTCTCTGCCACGGGAAGAAATTACTGCCTCGTGATAACAAAAGCCATTACAGCTAATAGAGTTCCCTCCTCTTCTTTCCTGATGAGATGACCTCACCAAAATAATTATGAATCCGTTTTGGTTTGATAACATTGTATTACTAAAGATTATTTCTGGTCGGATTACTCTCAATTTCCAGAAGTAGAACTGAGTTCAGCAGCCAAACCCAGTGGAGAGTATTTTCTGCTAACACACTTGGATGAGGACTTCCCACTGGTGCTGGGTTTGGCCCTGCTGGTGATGCAGGCTGTGCCCTTCCAAAGTGCAGTGTTCTGCACCGACCACCACACGACTGATCTGTAAACCAGAAATCATTTTGTGCTGTATGATGAAGAAAAGAAGAAAAACCAAGCCTATCATAGGTCAGGCTGCTTCTGGACAATGCTCTTAGTTGTACTTATACTTGATTATATTTTTATTTATTTTTATTTATTATTTTTATTATATAGTTTATTAGTTTTTTTATCGTTTAGTTTATATTTCGGAAAGAGTCTTGGTGTTCCTTGTAGGTCCCTTCCTACTTGACACACTCTGGGGTTCTGAAAGAAACTGGGAGGCAAACGTTGTGCTGGCAACTGCACATCAAAACAATGCCAATATAAAATATGGCATACATTTATATATTAAAAGCAGAAAAATAGTTCTTTTTCCTCACTTCAGTAAATGTCTGAGCATAACATTTTCTCTGACAAGTAGTGATGTGGAGAAAAAATATCCTCTCCTACTATTAGTCATGGATTATTTTCTTTATATTTAAATGGGTAAAAGAATGACTACTCTAGCTGTACATTTACGAGCAGCATCAGTAATCATTAGTGTTTCAGTAGGTGGTTTCCTTCTCACAGAGTTCTACAACACTGAGCAGAATATTAATGATTTGCATTGGAAATCGATTATCTGTTCCATTGTTTTAATTTTGAAATGGGCTGATCCGGACATTTCCTTGTGGCGTCTCATTTTTCATGCCACACAGGTCAGTTCTGTGGTATGGGTGAAAGAATCAGTCTCAGAGATGCTGCTGCACTGACACACTGTCCTGAATACTCATACAGCAGAACTACAGCTGTGTGGCATTTGACCCAGTTAACTTCCAGTCTGCCTCTGGGTAGTATAATACCTCCAGACAGATTCGCTTTCCTCCCTGCAACTCCAGCAAAGCTTTCTCACGCAAGGGACACAGAAAAATCCCTTAGTGTCTCTCCATCACTTTGCCTTTTCAAATTCTCTCTTTGCTTTACATGAACTTACAGAGCTTGAAAGGAGGATGGTTTCATATTGAATGAAGTCTACAGCATTTGCTGTAAAAGAAGGCTGACTGAATCCATTTCCATGGGAAAGAACATACCCAACAGCACATTATTTCAAATTATAGTGTTCTTTTAATTCCTTTCTTTTTTCTGGTAAGAAGGAACAAAATTTGTCACAGATTGAAAATAAAAATAACTAGTCTGTGTTTTCAAAGTAGGACAAGACTGATTGATGGGTTTTTTCCTATCTAGCTCCTCAATATTCTACAAGCCTCCAAGCAGAGACAAAATATTTAGAACCTAAGTTCTTTCTTTCTTTCTAGGCCTCAGGGCAAACCAAAGCATTCAGGTTGGATTTGGCTTTGTATTCATCCCCTAAATCTCCTGAAGACACAAAGGTTTTGTTTGGGTTTTTTTCTTCTTTGTTTTCCTTGGCAACTGTGAAGGAAGGAAAAATACGAAATTCTTAGTATGTTAATATACATATACAGCAGAAATCCCACCCCTATTCTGTTTCATAGATACAGGATATTTTCCCTGTGAAGTAGGAACGTGCTCATCACAGTTCAGAAACTATAGCACAGGAAAATAAATGGCATTGCAACTTTAAAAGATTGATAGGTCTGTACTTTCCCTGCTGCCACGGACACTCAGCAGGAAAGGAACAACTGAACAGGACTATAAGATAAAATTGTTTAAATCTAAGAGTCATCTTTTCCCATCTCTATCACTTAATTATATTTAAAAAATAAAATACACTGATATTTGGCATGTGTGCATTACAAAGTTATGTTTGTCTTCTAGTTTCTCAAGAGACCATAATGGGGAGAGACTTAGGGTGAGCCAGTGAGCATTGCTCAGTTAGGTTCTTCGCTTCTTTCATTGCTGGCTAGGAGATACTGATTTCAGACCACAGAATAAAACTGCAGCTACACTGGAAACTAGAATCATTCAGGTTGGCAAAGACCTTGAAGATCACTGAGTCCAACCATCAAGCCAACTATCACAAGGGCACTGCTAAACCATGACCCCAAGCTCCAGATCTACCTAACTTTTAAACAACCCCTCCCTGAGCAGACTGTTCTAAAGCTTAATAACCCTTTCAATAAAGCTTTTCCTGCCAACTATCACAAGGGCACTGCTAAACCATGACCCCAAGCTCCAGATCTACCTAACTTTTAAACAACCCCTCCCTGAGCAGACTGTTCTAAAGCTTAATAACCCTTTCAATAAAGCTTTTCCTAAGGTCTCACTTCCGCTGGCACAACTGTGAGGCCATTTTAAAGGGTGAATTTGCACGATATGAAACCTGATGACAGGCTTCTTTATAGAATCATAGAATCATCAGGGATTGGAAGGGACCTTGAAAGATCATCTAGTCCAATCCCCCTCCCACAGCACAATCATCCAGACCAGGTCCAGGCAGGTTTAAAACATCTCCAGAGAAGAAGACTCCACAACCCCCCCCCAGGCAGCCCNCCTCCCCAGCTTCTTTGTAGCCCCCTTCAGGTCCTGGAGGCCACACTAAGGTCACCTTGGAGCCTCCTCTTCTCCAGACTGAACAGCCCCAACTCTCTCAATCTGGCCTCATAGGAGAGGAGTGGCCCACCCATCAAACCCCTGTTCCACCAGCTTGGAGACCAGAATGTGGTGTGGGATAGTGTCAAGGGCTTTACTTGGGTCCAGGTAAATGACATCAGTCGCTCGCCCCTCGTCCATTAATGCTGTGGCCTGTTCATACAAGGCCACCAGGTTTATCAGGCAGGATTTGCCCTTGGTGAAGCCATGCTGATTGTATATACTCAGAAGGAAGAGATTTCTTCTTTAACCTCCAAATTATACTATCTTTGTAATTGTTCTAGGTTTGAAACATCAATTTTGTCCCCAAAAGTAAGGCATTTGTGGAGCACAGCTGGAAAGCAAGAACAGTGTTTGCTATTCAAGCTCAATGGTTGAGCTGAGATACCATCTGGACAAAAAGATGCCTCTGACCAGCCTTAATTTCTTTACAAATTCATCTCACCCATTTGGCCAACATACGTCTCTTCTCTGCAATGTGAATGACCTGAATGTTTACCCCAGAAACATCAAAATTAATCACCAAGTGAAACTAATCTGTGCAGAAAAGGTTTTTCCACTTTTCTGATAGAGGCAGAAGAAAGCACCGTTATCACAGCTTTTGCATTCCTCACTGCAGAACTGAATGCAGAGTCTGCCCACAGCACACAGAAAGATGTTTACTGCATACATTGGAAGGGAAGGGTAAAGGGAAATAGCTCACTGATATTCCTCAGGCAGAAAGAGGATTGATTCATGTAATAGATTGCTGAGCTACCAACTAACACCTGATGTATAAGTGCTACTACTTCTCTTTATCAACTACTGTTCAGCTGAAAAGCACCTCTTTCTACCCCTTACCCTAGCTCTAATTACTGACTAGTTTCTGTGGAGGAGGAATTTTTAATGTTGGTGTCATTGATGCTTAAATATGGAAGTAATCTCTCATTCTCTAATGAATAAATATGGAAGTGATCTCTCATTCTCTAATGAATTCTCTAATTTTAGTGAGAATGAGGTGCTCAGACATCCGTTAAACTTATGTCTATTTTATCTTGTCACTGCAAATTCCATGGTTAAGGGAAGGATATATGGAAATAGAACAGTAGCCAACTTCACACAATGGATAAGATCTTTACAGCTGTTCCTTCATTTTTTTTGTGTTTAAAGAAACTTAGGCAAAGACTGCACCCCATCTCCATCCTGAGCCTGCTCACAGGTTTTCAAAGCTGACTTACCTACCACATTGGAATCAAAGGTAACTTGGCTCCAGCAAGTTTTATCAAGACTAGTCATCAGTTAAAGACTGGAACATTCTGCCCAGTGCCCACTTCTGTGAGGGGAGGAATGTTGTTCTCACAGTATGATAATTGAACATAGCCTGATAAGGAGAAACGACATGGATCTAAAGGCTTATGGCTTAACTCGTGCTTCACACTGTTCTATCATTTACCTTATCTCACCGAAACCAGCTTTGTGGTCAAAGGACAAGCTGATCAATACTGTGAAAGGGGATAACTAAACAAACTAGAGGAGGCCGGTGGGAGAGTCAGCGGTGGGGAAAACATGGAAAAATTCATGATTAGTGCTTTGGGTAGGCTGTAAACCCTGGAGTAGTCCGTCAGTGAGGCAATGGAGAGGGAACTTCAGCTGGGTAGGGGGAATTACGAGTCACTTCTAAATCTGTGACTGGTGTGCCTACTCGGTATGCCGTCTGCTCTTGCAAGAACATAAGTAAATTGGGCTTCACTGAGAAGGCTGGACCCAGTTTATTGGCAAAAGAGCATTTCTCAAAATTTTGAGGGCTTATCTGGGAGAAGTCATCTCTTGGGAGTCTCTGTCACTGGGGGACAGAAGGGCACACCCTGTTGATTTCAATGGTCCACACATTGCGGCAGTGGCCCCGCAGAGGACTGACTGAAATCCCGAGACCAACTCTATTGCCAGACCTCGTGAACCACAGAGGACGCGGAGGTAAGGTATAAGAGGAGATACAGCACTATCAACCAGGCAAACTCTGTGCACGAGCTAAAGTAAAAAAATTGGACTATTAAGTATTGCCTTGGTGGTCGGGAGAGATTCTGGGGTGAAAAGGAGAGTCTCGGGAGGTAGTAATGGGAAATAAAACAATAGGCCTAAGGGGAACGACAGAAAAACTCCTGGAAACATTCCTCCAGATAGCTCATTAGGGAGGATGCTGCAGAGATCTCGTTGGTACTAAGGAAACATTCTTGTGGTTTTCTCTAGACAAAGGACACTCAAGCAGGGTAGTAAAGGGTCTGAATATTCAGGATGATGATTCTGAAATATCCCCAGGAAGTGCCTTAGGGAGAACGTGGAGATCTTGGGATAGTCAAGACATTCTCTTACGGATTACTAAGGCTGAAGTAGTACTGGTGTATTGACTGACAACTTGTATTTAGAGTTATGATTTTGCCTTTGTGACTTTAACATGTCGAATTCAGACATTAAGGTGAAATCAGGACACTCAAAAGATAGAATTATAAACGTCTCTGGTCTGTCTGGGTTAGAGTCCCCACGTTTGTGTGTGAATAAGTGTGTGGGCTTGCGTCCCACTTGTCTAACTGCTTTGTGTGCCTGTGTGATACCTTTCTGTAGTACAGGCTGTTCTTTGCGGTATTTGTTGTATGCTGGTGATACCTGTTCATTGTGTGTCGTGGACAGGGTGACAGGCAGGACACCACTCTTGCAAGAATAGATATGTGCCCCACTGAGCAGTGTGTCTGGACCCATTTTATTGGCAAACACAGCAACTAAACCACGTTTTACATACCATGTTATGTGCTTCACAGTAATATATGAGATTTCATAAATGATATAAATGGTCTCATACAAATTCAAAGCAGCACAAGAATCAATACACTTACATTGCTAGAACTCCAGCACGGTATGGAAATAGCTGAGCCTTTCAAAATGGGTTCATTTTTTTTCCTTTTTAAAAAAAAAAATCCCTCTAACTCCACTAAAACACTGAAATTTTGGTATATTAAATATCTTCACTGGAAGAAGTTCCCCAATTTTCCAATTTTTAAAAAATTTGTCTTCATTTCCACGCCCCCTATTTAATATTATGACTTATACACATGCATATCCACAGAGATCTGAAATTGATTTTATAGGGCAACAGATATGCTGTAAGACGTATTATTTAGGGCGGTGCAAGCTTTGGCTCTACTGGCCTGCAAATAATTTATGGGAAAATATTCACATCTGATTAACATAACTCAGGTGGTGCTGAAAGAAAATCTTTGTCCCGTGAACATATTTATTACAGTTATGCATTACTGATTTATCTTCGTATTTATCTTTGATGGTCCCATTGCCAATAGGTTCTTGTGTGGTCTCTATATTACTTGTTTTCAAAAATATAAAATCAATTGTAATTGAGGAAGTTTTACTGCTTTCTTTTCTCAATGATTTTTCACAACCTTCAACCAGAAAGTGCTTGATTTAAGAGTTGTGCTTTTTTTGTGTTCATGTTGACTCTCCTACTCTGCATTGTGTTCCAAGCGATTGTGTGCTCAGGAAAGGCTTCCTAAGTATAAGACAACGAGACTTTAATCTTACTGACTCACTTGAGCTGTACGTAAAAGCACATGACATTTTGTGTCCTAATCCCATGTCCGAAGTGGTAAAGAACACAGTTGTGTTAGCACTGAATCAGAGTCCTTACTTCCTTAGTTGTAGTCTTCATAAAACAGCCTGAAGTCAAGCTGTGCTTTCACTTAACTGAGCCACTCCAAGCTGATAAGCCAGCCCCACGTTCTTCTCTCTCTTCTGTATTCCTTGACAAATACCTTTTGTCTGTGAATCCGCCAGCCTTGAATGAAGGAGATGACAACAAAATGTACAGAGCCGGTTCTTTAAGGCATCCAGGTAACATTTAGTTTATGTTTTCATTTATTACTCTGAAGCAGAATGGTTGTTGCCCCCCCAGGACTTCGGTTAGGTTTTTATTAACTATCCTTAAAGATTGCTGCTGAATGATGGTTAAACCAGACATTCTTTGTCTGGAAGCAATGTGTGTCGAGCACTCTTCATTGTTTAAATTGGCTCATCAGGCTGCCCCAAATGCCATCTAGGGCTCTTCTTTTCGAGTGCACTGTCTTCTGAAAGGTCTATTTTTTAAGCAGCTGGAAAATAACGGTTGTTCACCGAAAGGAAAGTCAGATATTTGGACAAAATATTAAATAAAAGAATTCTCAGGAAAATGTTTGGTTTTGGCAGCGCCTTTATCTTCACCTTTAGTTACTTATTCATTCTGGTTTGCTAATCTCCAACTCGCTGAACTTTGTTGTGATTGTGTCATGTTTTAGTTTGACAGCAGTTCAAATGTATTGTTAATGTAAAGTGGACCTGAAGAGCTGGATGTCAGCCACACTTACTGATTAACTGATTCAAGAACTAAGAAGTGATGCAGCAAATTAAAACAGTGACTAGATTACAGATTTGACAATGACAAGGCTCATGCTGACCTTAAATCAAAACATGTGTAACTATGTAGAACACAAACACACAGACAAACACCAATGACTCAGAGTTCTCAAGTGCACAATGAAAAGAGCCAAATCAGTAGAGAGAAGGGAGGAACAGGCCAGCCTATAGTAAAAATTATCCTCTTCGAGTCTGGAGTCAATACAAAGCATTGGCAATACTTAACAGGTGGTGACTGGAGTCTTAAGGAGAGGCTTCTTGGCCAGACCTTGTTTCTATCCTTGGAGGCATCCCAACTCAAGGGAGATGCTCAATGCAGCCCACAGCCCTCCAGAATCTGTCAAAGGAGTCTCATTTTAGAACACTATTTATAGGGTCTGAGACAATTTCCTTTTGTCAGGTATCTTCCCATTTCACCCTAGCTCCGATGATTTCAGTTTTCAATTTATGCACGTCTAGAACTCGGTGGGTTTTGAAGTTCTAGTGTTTCCCAGATCTAATGTTGCCAGATCCTGGGATCTTAGCATCTCCCTTTGGACCATGACAAAGTAAAAGTGGACCAGGCAAGGTGGGGGTGGGGTGGGTGCGGGGGTACTAGAAGCTGGATAGGAACCAGGAGCACTAGGGGAGAACCTCGACACTGTAGTCCACTATCACAGTTGTCATTGCCCTCAAGGAGGCAGGAGCCAGCAGTATTAACGTGGAGGCTGCATGCTCTGCTACACTGCCTTCTGTGCTTCACGTTTGACTTTTCACATTTGACTTTTCCAGTGTGGTGTTGTGTCTTCCAGAGAGGATAGTTGCATCCTGCATCTAATGGCCCAAGAGTGGGGCCAGTTGTCCCACCACAGACAGATGTATAGCTGTGTAGCATGTGCATTCACTTTCATTTTCTTTGCCTTGCACAAGATGCAGATAATTCAAAGCCTAGTGCTTGTATAGCAATTTCTGCCTGTTGATTCACTTAGTAAAGAGTGAAATTTGTCCAGGCATTTGGGAAGCATGGAAGGAATTTGACATTAGGAAAAGGCTTTTCACTGACAGAGTGATCCGGTTTTGGAACTGGCTGCACACAGAGGTGCTCGAGTTGCCGTCTCTGGAGGTGTTCAAGGTTAGGCTGGATGAAGTGCTGAGTGGCATGAGCTAGATGTCAGATGTTAGGGTTACTTGGTTGATTTTAGGTTGGACTGGATGATCTTTGAGGTCTTTTCCAGCCTCATCATTACTGTGGTACTGTGATACTCTGAAAGAGAAGAATATGTAAGCTGGACATTCAAACAACTTCAAGAACCTCATTTCTCGTAGGAACATTCACCACAAACTGAAATTGTGCTGAACTGGACAGAAGGAATACTCTTTGTGACATTATTGTGTCTCTACTGAAGCGTTTCACTGTGTGCTGCAATGCTTCATATTTTGTTAGCACACTGATTTTTGTTAGAGCAGCAAAAATACAGACATTTCAAAGCAATTTTGTTCTTGACATTTTATATATATTTATATCTGTATGAGTACGGACGCCTGCGCTCAATGCAGCATTGCAATGCAGTTATGGAACTAAATTCCTAATATTCAAGCATGCCCTTTGAAGGTGCCAAAGTTAATTCAGCAGTACCATACACGAGGACAGTCGTGTCAATTACATGAACATTCTTAAAAAGGAAGTGCTTTTTATTATGTGAAGTTATTTGAATTTTCCACTTCAAACATGCAGTTTTCTGACTGAATCTACTATCCTTTCAACTCCAGACAAGTCACTTAGGTATTTCATGCGATGTATTTCATGCAGATAGGGAGTTTACAGCTATTTCCCAGCATTGCAGAACATCTTAGTTGCTGTGTTCCTGCTTTGACTGTTGCTGCTTTCCAACACCACTGCAGAATCCTCTAGCAGGTATTTATAGCTCAGTGCTCCTCTTCAGTCTCAGGATCTGTCCTTCGTTTCACGAAGTTGCCCGAAAGGGCTTGGAAGGGCTGGTCCTTTAAATAAAATGACACTATGGATCTTTTTGTGCCAAGAGTAGCAGAAATGGGTTTTCCCTCTACATAAATTCAACAAATGACTGTGTTGATGGTTGGATTGGCGATCTTGGAGGTCTCTTCCAAGCTTAATGCGTCGATCCAATAGGATCCCAGTTTTGTTTCTGACACTCGGATTCTATGGTGTATTTTTTTATTTGAAACCTAGTTTAATTAAAAAGCTCCAATGGTGTTTCTTGGAAAGCTAGACTTCCAATCATTTTTTACTCAGATGAAAATTAAGAGAAGGCTAATTTGTGTGGACATTTAGACTACATCAAAAGCAGAGTAGGGTGTTCAATACTTTATAAAGTAGTGCTCTGCTGGTAGTTTTCTAATTCTCATCAGTTACTCACGTAGATTTTTACTTACCAGTATACCTCTTTATTTATTTTACAATGTATTTTTATTTTATAATCATTATAATTTTACCATTATTATTGGTCATTATTATTTTACCATAAATATATACAATTTTTTTTTAGTCTCATGGTAAATAAAGGCAGAAGCTTTGCAATTAAAGGAAACGAGATGAATACAACAGACAGTGTCATAATCTAAAAGCATGATCCTGCAAGACAAACCTTGTGAATAACTTCTGAAGTTAATCAGATTATTCACATAATTAACATGACTTAAGCTTTGCAAGATAAGATGATGATAGTCATTGTAATAAGTGTCGAAGGCAGCTCAGTTGGGAAGTGAAACAGTAAAAAAGCGACATGACGCAGCGATGATGTTGACTGTGCAGGACCTTAAACCCGTGATCACTGCTGGGTTACTTTAAACAAGGGAGCACTAAAGCAGGTTCACCAGATTACTTAAAACAATATCAGATTGCTCTGCTAGCAAACGTTCATTTGTACTAAATCGCTTTCTTAGAAGAAGGGAGCAGGTCTGAGGCACTTTTCTGCGTGTTTTATAGCATGGGATGAGCTTTGCTTTGTTAGATAGGATTGGTTTGACGAGGCTGTGTTATGGTTCCTGCTAGGTTTCAGTATCCCATTCTGTCCGTAGATGGCACTAGTTTCTTGCAGTTTCAAAGATCCCGGGATTCTTGACACGCCAAAAACGTTTCTTGATTGCTTGAGTGAAAGCATAACATGATGACTTTGTAATTTGTTATAAAACTATAAAAAAGAGCATGCTTCTTTTATTTTGATTTTTTTTTTTTTAAGATTAGAATTCTAGTTAATGGAAAAAGAGGATCCGTACGTCAGCTGTAGATTTGTAAAAGATATTTTAATGTCTTTCCTAAAGGTAAAGACTCAATCTTTCAAACACAAATGAAAACCACTTAAAGATAAAAAGCGAATCGTAATACTGTAAACTATAGTCTGGCGCTGGCAGGAGGATGTCATGATAGAGAATACTGATTCAAATACCTTCAAATTTTACATTACTGATTCATGTTTCTGTGTTTGCATTCATTAGGTGAAGAAAGTTGTATTGCTTATGTGAGATATACCCTGGGAAATGCTATTTAGACAATTACTTCAAGACAGCTCTACCTAGGTTAGTGTATTTATATGCTTGTATGACTAAGCACATACCCAAGCATCAAGATACAGCCTGTATAAATCATTTGTCACAGGTAACAAATACAAGGCATTTTAAATAGTTTCCATAGCTGCAAACCACTATGACTGTTATTCATGTCATTAACACCTTGATTTGGTAAAACCAATGATCGGGCCCAGCCAGCGTGGATTTGGATGAAAGGCAGGTACTGTTCCATGAACCTTCTCTCTTTCTGTGAAAGAGTGACTCTCCTAGAGGACAAGGGAAAGGCTGTGGACATTGTCTTCCTGGACTTCAGTAGAACTGTTGACACCATTTCCCACACCATTCTTAAGGGAAAAAACAGCTTGGACATATATGTATGCTCTGCTGGCTTAAACAGGGACTGGAGAGGTGGTGAATGGAGTTGAATCCAGTTGGTGATGGGTCACAAGTGATGTTTCCCAGTGGTCACTACTGAGGCCTGTACTCTTCAGTGTCTTTATTCATGATTTGGATGAGGGGATGGAACATACCATCAGTAAGTTTGCAGACAATACTAAACTGGTTGATCAGCTTGAGGATAGAGAGACCCTACAGAGACATTTGGACAGACTGGACCTGTGTGATGGGTTGAGCTTCAACAAGATCAAGAGCTGGATCCTGCACTTAGGTCGCAACAATCCAATGCGATGCTACGGACCTGGGGGAAAGTGGCTGGAAAGCTGCTCAGCAGAAAGAGACCTAGAAATATTGTTTAACAATCAGCTAAATACGAGCCAGCAGGGTACTCGGGTGGCCAAGAAGGCCAGTGGCATCCTGGCTTACAGAAATAGTGGAGTCAGCAGGAGCAGGGAAGTGATTCTCACCCTGGACAACCTTGGAACTAGTGAGGCCACACCTTGTGTGCTTCAGTCAGTTTTGGGCACATCAATACAAGAAAGACTTTGAGGTGCTGGAATGGTTTCAAAGACTGGCACCAAGATTGATGAAGGGTATGGAGAACAAGCCCTGTGAGGAGCTGCCAAGCAGCTGTGGCTGTTTAGTCTGAAGAGAAGAAGCTGAGCGTAGGACCTTATTCTCACAAGTAACAAGTGACAGAACAAGAGGAAATGGTCTCAAGTTGTGACAGAGGAAGTTTAGGTTAGATATTATGAAAAACCTCTTTACTGGAAGGGCAACAAGGCATTGGAAGAGGCTGCCTAGGAAGGTTGTTAAATCATCACCCCAGCCACGTTTAGAAGTCAAATAGTTATAAGGCATGGTTTAGCAGTGGGCTTGGGACAGTTAGGTTAATGTTTGGACTTGGTGATCGCAGAGGGTTTTTTCCAACCTGAAAAATTCTATGATGCTATATAAGTTGAGCCCGTTCATGTGAACCAGAACAGAATGAGGCTTAGAGCTCTCAAATGATCCTGTCTGCATTGAAAACTCAATTATTGGTTCAGAAACAATATGTCTTTTTTTTAAACTATTAATAATGAAAAAGATTATTATTTCCATCTTGAAATTTGATAAAATCAATTACATCATTCCTTTCAACTAAACTGAGAAGAGCACAAACAGGCAAATAGCACTCAGCTGAAGTTGCCCATCTCAGATGGTTATCCTAAGTTTCTTATGAAAATAAAGAAAATAAAAATAAATTCCTCTATGCCTACAGAACCCTTCTAGCACTTAATTTATCTGTAAAAAAATACGGTTTCAGTATTCTTCCAGCACTTGTTGTTTGAGGTACCTAAACCAATCCTTGAGCTCTTGTAAAGAAGAGTGTAGAAACTAGTTATACTTAATATTCAGTGAGGCAGAACTCAACATGCACACATTATTAACTCCTTGTTCTTCTGAAACAGCTGTGGTAGGAATATCAGACTGGCTTCTTCAGTATATCCTGAAGGATATTTCTGGCAAAGCAGAGCTGATTAAGCGCTAACACAGAAGCAAATTTATTGAAAGCATTCGTGTGCTGATGCAGAGACCTCCAAAACATATCTCTACAAACAAAGTTCACATAATACTCTACTCAGAATTGAACAAAAATACAAATTCATGCAACTTGATTATCTGTATTGGGAATACACTCACCAAAACAGCCACGTGCAGGCCACACAGGGATTTCAAATACATATTTATACACAAAGATTGAAGATCATGTCTATCCCTTCTACCTTCAGACATAGTTTAATAAAGCATATGGTGGTAGAATTTACATTGAAGGAGTATTGCTTCCTTCTTAAGCATGGTCTTTCAAGAGGGTCTTTCACTAGTTAATGTTTCATTTTCAGGACAGAAACTTCAATACTGCCATTTGCTGTAGACGGAAGAAGTAAGAGGAATGATGAATTGCTAAGCATTAAAATAATTCAAATGGTAGTAAGTCAGAGAAGCAACGGGAATAGAGCTGATTGCCAAAGGAGGTCTTGGGGATCAGGAAGTACTGAGCTACCTCAAGAACTGTTAAAAGCAAAGAAACCCTAAACCAAACAAATGCTTAGTTTGAGTTTTCCAGGAACTTAACATGAGCATTTAGAGATCTGTTATCCACTGCAACAAAGGAAGAGAACACCAGAACAAGTGGAACAACTCTACAATGAAGTTAGAGTTAAGCTTGAGAAGAAGTCATCGCCGTCCAGAAGTGGAATAATTCTGCCTAAAATTAAAGATGGTGCTAGAAGCTGTGCACAGATAGAATGGGTGATGGAAACAAGAAGTAGAAATAAAAACTTTGAGAAGAAACTAATGTGCAGAGCTGAAGACACACCAAACAGGGCAGGTGAGCAGATACCTCTACCCTGAGATTCTGAAGTGTTTAACAAATGAAATCCAAGTCATGCTGCAATTAAAATGTCATTTGCATTGGTAACTTGTGGCTGCAGCGTAACAAGTAGAGCATTTGTGGTAAAAGCAAGGCAGAGAAGCCAGCAAAGCACTACAGGGCCATTACTCTGAACGTAGCAAATACAGGCTGCAGTTTAAACGAGAGAATAAGGAGATGGATATAAACGCAAACACTGAGATAAGTAGCATTCCAATTTATGAGGTCAAGCTGATGACTGTCCTTGGTAAAAATTATTGCCAACTTTATACCACAATGCTGCTCTGAATCTAGGCCTGAACTTCATATGTTACTAAGAAATAAATAATTAAGGGCAGCACTGATAACACAGATTAGCTGACATGAGGCACAACAAATTGCGACACTGAAGAACTGCTGGGCTTATGCAGTTCTTCGAAGTCCATTTGTGGTGCTTCATTTTCTGTGGTGCAGTATTTTCTGAAGTGACATTGGTATAAGAAATAAGTTTAATTATGCTTGTTGATGATAAGGAACACATCTAAGCTGCAAAAAAGAGTTGGAATGTTATTGATGGCAAAGGCTGGAGCGATGAAGTCAAGCTTCGTGAGGCAAAGCTTTGGGAGAGCAGTTTGTGATATAAACAGGGGAATACTGAGAATGTAAGACAGAGAAAAACCTTGCTGTATTAGTTTTTAAATGGATGGGGATAAATTTTAATGTACTAGGGATGCAAAAAGACTCTTGATGTTACAAAATATCAGGTAATGTCTCGTATTCACCACATGGGGCCTTGGAGATGGCATCTGTAATACTCTATACTCTTCGTATTGATACACATGCACCAAGCTAGAACAAACACTGGGAGGGACTGTTAGAGAACTACTGGAGTTTCTATGAATGGAGTAACTATCTATCACTAGTAACTATCTAATTAGTTACTGACCACATTAGTTAACTATCTAATTACATTTTGGTAGCTTAGGATGGTGGAAATTATAAACCTGTTGGCATTTTTTTAGGAGAAAAAAAGACCAAGAGGAGAAGTGACTTAAAAGAAGACGTATTAGTATGAAACCTAACAGAATTTGCCATTATGTGTTTCTTCTTGAAATTATAAAGAGGTTTCTAATCATCACTGCAGTGAAACTATAAAGCACTTCTTAACATACACCGTGGACAAAAACCATCAATCCCTTCAGTATGAAACTTTGAAGTTGTACAACAGGCTATATTACCAGTAATTAACCATGGCAGACCTGGAATCTGCTTCTCTCTGTGTACACTAGCACCACGAGTAATCTATGTATGATGTTTCTCGTCCAGGTCTACCAAAATTACTCGTGTACACAGGGGAAGAGACCCTAGGATCTTTTGATGCATAACTTGCCGGCTCCATCTGTGCATGTATGTGTGCACGCTAAATGAACATAACAACATCCCTACAAATTCTGAAAGAAATTATAGGTGATGCTTCTAGAATAAATTACCAGCTTGTGAAAAAGAGTGTTGTATTCTTCGGTGGTTATAATATGAGACATATTTTGTCAATAAAAGTCAATGTAAACTGCTTTCAAAACAATAAGAAATAACAGTGAGTGTGAGGTGAATCACAAAAATATTCATTAGAAGCCTAAACATCCAGAACTTCTGCAGTGCTGTACACACAATTCAATTGATCTTGCTGACTTTTTGTTTTTGAGAGATGGGAACACTGTGTTCAATGCCACTTTCTTTCATGTTTCTTTGGGTGTAGTTCTCCTTTTTTTCTGAAGAAAATAATAATTTGAAATAATGTCTGTGAAAGGCACAGTGCTGTTAATGTGTTCTAAAAACCTGGAGCATGTATTGATGAAATGGAAATGCTCTGGGTAAAATTTATTTCACTTGTAATTCATTTGGTTCCTGCCATAATTGGACAAAGGAGTTGAGTAGCTGCCAGAGAAAATGAGAAGTCGAGCGTTCAATCACCACCCCTACAATTCCTAAATTTTAATTGCATTATTCACTGTGAGATTTGGGGGGGAAAGTTCTGAAGACGGAACACATCATGAGCATTGTGTTGCTGACAAAGTCTTTTTTCTCATTACAGACATCTCAATCACTGCCAAGCAGCACAACCCAGTGCTGAGAAGCACACCTCCGGTACGGACAGCTCCCGCGTCAGTCACCGCAGAAACGCAGGCAAATTATGCAGATGAAGCACGCAATCATGTGGATCTTCACGGGGAAAGTAGAACAATAACACTCATCCGTTATGTTAGCGTATTGAAATGAAGCTGATCCTCTCATGTGCACAGATTGCAATAGCAGTGTCCTACTGTCTCATTTGTAAGTACTTGATTGAGACGTTGGAAGCTGGATTGACAGGGTTCCTGGGTAGTTTCGGAGACACCCACTGTCACGAACAAAATGTGTGCCTAAACTTGCAGATGCCTAAAACTACCTTTGCATTAGCTTTCCTCTGGGAAAGCTGTTAGTGCATTGTTAAGCCACCAATGTCTTCACAGCCTTGATGCTTGGCAGGTGACAATGACCTAAGCTCTGCCACGGTTCACAAAATATTTACTCATTTTGCCTCAGAGTCCTGAGCCAACAGGACTGCTCAGGCATGAAGTAATTAACTGCATTGGGATACTCTATTATTTTCAGTTCAGGATAATCACTTGGAACCATGAGAGCTGGCTCCCAACTCTGTGCCAATTCATGTTCTAAACACTAAATCACTGTTTTCCAAACTGGCAGGGAATATCTGGAGGGCAGAGTCAGGCAGGCAAAGAGTGCAAATCAGAGATTATGTTATTTGTGTTTGTGATGAAAATGGATGGCTAGCTGGCTTGCAATGGGCACGTGTAGAGGTGTAGGGTTCACTTATGAGAGGCTGGTGGCTTAAAGGAAGAAGGTATTACACAGGAGTTGTTGCTGCCTCTCTGTCTTCATGGTAAGTCCTTAGCCGGTGTTCTGGGTGGAGTAATTCTGAAAAGCACGAGTAAGATATTCCCCATGTCATGATGCTGCTGGGCTCAATCTGCTGCATTCTGCTCCTACAGTCGGGGTAAGGAATCCCAGTGCTGAACAATTGACTAACAGCCCCTCTTCTGTTTGAAACAACTTGATGGCATTTGAAAGAAAGAGCTTAGTGTGGTGAATCTCTCACAACATTAGGATACTAACAAGAAATGCAGCTTAAATTACCCTTTCCTTCAGCCATATCCGCCAAACTGACAACCCAAATCCCTGCTGGAGGAATTTTAACCCCCCCAAGTGTTAAGCACTTAACTGTCCTCAAGAGCTGTGACTACTTGGAATGGTCTGCACTTTACAGTGTGAAAGAGAATTTAAATTTGGGTTTCTGACATCTGCCAAATTCTCCATGAATTTATTTTTTGGGGATATTTTAAGAATCACATGCAGCACACTGAGAATGTTAACAGATGCAAATTGAAGTGCCACTGAGTAAATTTTTTAAGCCAAGTGAGTGTGCTCCAGAATAACTTTAAGAAAAAATTGGAAAAGTTCCACAGCAAACTGGGATGAAATTCAATAAGTTGCAGCATGACACAGAAATGTCCTAGAATCTCACTAACACAACAGATGTATTAAATCCTCCTTTCTAGTCTGTGTTTTTGAAATAACCCAGCAAAGAGCCACTCGTATTAGTGCTATGCAAAATCCCACATTTAAATTTAAAGGTGATTAACGGCTGGCCAAACATGCAAAGGCACTTGCAGGAGCTTACAGTACTCAGTGAAATGGTGAGGGAGAGAACTACTTTAACTTCAGGACTCATTAAAAATAAGCAATGGAACTGTGCTCCTTGTCTTGAGGGAGGTGTCATCTTATTTTTCAAATAAGAAATTCATACCTAAAAATTGACCATTACAGTGATATTACAATTTTACTACATTTTCTACCTTCCAATTAATGACTTAGAGCACTGCTTTTCAAATAAATGCAGTGACAGACCTGCTTGATACTGTTCCTGAAGTTCATAAAAAAACTAGAAGAGCTAAGGCAAATTTAGAATTAAATCTGGCAAGGGCTACTCAAGGCAATAGAGAGGAGGGTTTTTCCAGTGTATCAATAGAAAAAGGAAGACTAGGGAAAATGTCAGCCCATTCATGAATAAGATAGGCACCCAAGCTTGGAGTATCTTCCGAGGAAAGGTTGAGAGAGCTGGGACTGTTTAGCCCTGAGAAGAGAAGAGTGAGAGTCCTTAGCCATGTCTACAAATACCTGAAGTGTGGCTGTAGGAAGGATGGAGACAGACTGTTTACAACTGTGCTCAGTGACAGGGCGAGGAGCAGAGAGCACAAGCTGGAACTCAGGAAGTTTCATTTAGCTACGAGGAAAAGTGTCTTCAATGTGTGGACTGATGTTTTCTTTCACTGCAGTTTTGCTGTGTGCAGCAAAAGTAACTGCTTCCCATTTGTGCAGCGATAAGAAACAGAGGACAAAATTCTGATGTAGAGTTTAAATGGACTGTAGTAAATGATTTCCTTTTTAGGCTGATTTATTCTATAGTACTGTTTTTTTTGTAATTGACTTGCTTCTAATGGTTTGCTGCCATCGTTTGAAATCCTATGCAAACTATATTCAGCCCTGTAGTCAACATGATTGAATATAATTTAAAATTATTCTCAATATTTAAAGTGCTTGGCCCATCTATTACAGTATCACAGTCTCACAGTACTGATGAGGCTGGAAAAGACCCTAAAGATCATCCAGTCCAACCAAAAACCAAGTAACCAAAAACCCTAACATCTAAGGTGTGAAGGTACAGAAAGCAAAAAACATCTCTAACTGCTGAGTCAACTAATGGAGAGTTAAAAGTAAGACTGGGACAAAAATGTGTGTAATGTCTTGCCTAGGTAGTCTTTCCCAGACAAGTTTAGTGATGCTGGAAGCTCCTAGGATAACGGCACTGCTACAGCACCCACAGTGCCTCCATGGGGTAGGCAAGACTGCCTGGGTCCCAAAATCTGTTCCCAAGTCTTGCTTACAGGACCAGTGATAGACAAAGCACTATTCCAGCCAGAACGTGGATGCAACTGAGAGATGCAGCCTCCTCTTCTCCAGGCTAAACAGACCCAGCTCCATCAACCTCTCCTCGCAGGGCTGACTTTCCAGCCCCTTGACCATTCTAGTTGCCCTTCTCTGGACTAGTTCCAGCCCCTCGACATCCTTCCTAAACTGAGGGGCCCAGAACTGAACACAGTACTCCAGGTACGGTCTAACCAGTGCTGAATACAGGGGGAGGATGACCTCCCTCTCCCTGCTAGCCACATCATTCCTGATACAGACGAGGATGCCATTAGCCCTCTTGGCCTCCTGGGCACACTGCTGACTCATGCAAATTTTACTGTCCACCAGTCCCCCCAAGTCTCAGATGGCTGGGGAAACTTTATTTTCCCCCATGCAATGTCCTGTGTGTTAATATCGAGAAGGGAGTAACACTGAGAGCATATTAAACACACAGCTTATGAAACCTGCTACAGTGATCGATGTTCCTTATCCCTCAGCGCTAGGGGTTTTGCATTCTCCTGGGTGAACATTGCAAAAGTAATTTTGTCAGCATGAATTCTTCGCCGTCATAAAGTCACTTATTCTGTTATTCTGTGTTTTACTTAAGAAGGGTTGACTGTGGCCTGCATTACAAGTGATTTCCCTCAAGCTCATTTCAAGTGGAGTTTGATGCTGGGGATAGCTGATGTATTGTTCTTCTGGTTTTAGAGGTCTGCTCTTCCCGGTGATATTGTATGTTATAAATCTCTAGTGAGTGAAGAAGAAGTACATCTAATATAAAAATTACCAAGACCTCAGTGAGGTAAAACATATTTTTTTAAGTAATTGTTAATTTTAGCAGGCTTTGCTGTGGATGGGCAGTGCACATGAATGCTCTCCTTCGTATCTGGGCCTTTTTAGTTACAGTTCAATCAAGGTGTGGTTAAATACACAAAGGTAGACAGGCAACAGGGGGAAATATTGCTGTGAAGATGAAAGAGAATGAAGAAGGATGACTTCTAGTTACTTTTTACTGCTTATAAGTTTGTGATGGCTCCTCTGCCTGACCTGATTCACCTAGTCTTCCAGCTCTGAAGTCAGTCTGCATTGGTATCATAGTATCACAGTACTGATGAGGCTGGAAAAGACCTTCAAAATCATCCAGTTTAACCTAAAAACAACCAAGTAACCCTAACATCTAAGGTGTGAGGGGGCAGTAAGCAAAAAAATACCTCTGACTGCTGAGTCAACTAACAGAGGGTTAAAGGTAAGACTGGGACAAAAATGTGTGTAATGTCTTGCCTAGGTAGTCTTTCCCAGACAAGTTTAGTGATGCTGGAAGCTCCTAGGATAACGGCACTGCTACAGCACTCACAGTGCCTCCATGGGGTAGGCAAGACTGCCTGGGTCCCAAAATCTGTTCCCAAGTCTTGCTTACAGGACCAGTGATAGACAAAGCACTATTCCAGACAGAACGTGGATGCAACCCCGGTACTCTGTTGCTCTTTGGCTGACCATCAGCTCTTGGAGATTTGTCTTGCCATGGAACAATTTGTAGTTATTGTGGGTTTGCTGCACACCCTGAGAAATTGGTTGTAGCTATTAACCAGTGAGAATATATGACTGGTTTATAGCTGTACAGAGAAGTTCCCTGACTGTTCTGAGAAGCAGGAGAAGAAATGTGTTCCGAAATCACAAGAAAACTTTTTCTGGATCCCAAGAATCTTGTGCTGCGAGTGTTTTATCTGCCAAATATGTCTGCATCCCCTGTGAATATATTATAAATCATCTGTGTTTGATTAGAAAAGCACACTACCAAGCTCTGAGAAAAGGTCCTCTCAGTAGGTTCAGTTGTTTGTTCCCATCTTAAAAAAGGAATGTTGAAACCTGTTGTGTGAGCAGGAATTCCTGGCAAAACAAACCCCCAGGAATACTGGAAACAGAACTGTTTCTCTCAGGTAATAAACACTGCAGGACTTATTAAGCTAATCCAGGCAGCATTGGAGCAACTGTGATTCTGTGAAACCCTTAAACATTTGCAGAGACGCCAAAAAGGAAACACAGATGCACTTCATGCAGAAGAAGTAGTAGTACAGCACCTTCTGTTCAACTTGCACGTATCTGCAGGGAGATGGGATAAGCCCAGTACACACTGGAGCCAACATAAAGGCTGTACTTGGAGTCAGTGGTTTTGGAGTGACTCACCTATCCTAACAGTTCTTTACTGTAATGAAAATATTGGACTCCCACAACACTAGCATTACTTCAAAGAAAGTCTCTAAAGTAGCACCTAATCCCAAGATGTTTGGGAGTTAAGTGTCTCATGGAAATAGGTACTTAGCACCTAGGGAATGCAGAAGGTAGATCCTTGCCCTGACTCATTCTGGACTAATTTATATTGGTGCTCTGGAGCTCTTATTTTAAAAACTGCCCTCTTTCCCATTAACCTGAACAGTCTGTACAAACGAGATGTATTAAAACTCCTGTCAGATGCACGCAGCTGAAGTCAATGGAAGAGGGAAAAGCAGTCTCCTGAACGTCACTTTAAACACAGCTAAGGAAAAAAACTTGGGTACGTTCCACCAGCATAGATCCAGTCTGATTCCTTTGAATCCAGGATGATTACACTAAATCCTTGAACACAGAGGTGCTGCTGTAGTAATTGACAAACACAGGTACCTAATGTTTGAAGGCATATCCTTAGCTTAAAAAAGAATGGGTTTCTTTTAATTGCAGGAATTCTGTGTGTAAATCATGTTATAGAAAAAGGCCACGGATGCAGCTATTTCATCAACCTGTGACAGAAATATAAGACTGCCTTTGGGAAGCAGCAGAGCAGTATTGGGGAAAAAAGAAGGCAAGCAAACACTTGCTTCTGAAAATATGAATAATTCCCTTTCAGATCTCCCGGGCTAAGTCACTACCCATGGCCTTATGGTCCCTGAAGCAGAGCTTACACCAGAACCCCAAGAAATATAGAGTTGTCAAACTCTGTTTTTCCAGAGGAAAAGGATGTTTTTGTGGAGTGTTGAAATTTTCACAGCCTGTCACTCAAACGATGCTATTGGCAAGCTTGGCCTGCTTTTCCGTGCTGACAGAAGAGTGCCAGGTGGCAGCTAAGGATGGGAAAGAGCAAGAAACTTAAGACGACCACTAGCGAAAGTAAGTGAAGAAGACTGTGGCTGAAATTCTTCCGCTTTGCACATGATTTTCCATAGCAGTTAAAACTCTAATAGTTCCTAGTGAACGGAATTAAAAATCATTGTAAAATCTATAACTAAAGAGGGGAGAACAACTGCCACACATCCTCTCATTTGCATGTAGGTTGAATCTTGCCATGACATTTCTGCAGGAGAAGTGTACACTTTACATATCACCACTCTTGAATTTGGTCCTAAACCTGTTTTTGCACGTGGTTTCAGCACTCTCTGAACCCGGGAATCATTCTATTTTGAAATTATGAGACACGTGCAATGTGTTTTTACTATTTCCTTACCTGCTTGGTTTTGGGTACTTCAGTAATGTGTTCTACACAAGAACAAAAATAAAGGTAGCAGGTATTACAAAGTGGAGGGTCAACAAAAGCGGTGCTGCTGGTTTCTTCTGAGAAAGAAAATATGGCCAATACTCTCCTCTCTCTGCTTGTCAGTGTCGTGTTTTGCTGTTTAAGCAAGGGATGGTGCAGGTAGCAGGACACTTAGAGTACCTTGTAGCTGAGCATGGCGGTAGCAGTAGTAAGCCAGGTCCAGGTTAGCTCTCGGCTCGGTGTCTTGTGGTCGTGGCACATTGACAGCTGTGTCTAGGTGCGGGAAAATTAAGCAAATACTGGACTGTTTAAACAGCCTGTGAAGTATGTGCACAAGATAACACATATTACATATTCGTGCATCCACAGGGCTTCTCTATGCTTTTACAGATCTAAGCTTTTAAGCCCAGTTAAGAACACTTTTGGGGCAAGAATGTTGGTAAAGTGTTTTGACTACATCTGTGAATAGATTCTTGGTAAGAGTCATTCCAGAAATGTTTGCATAGGCACCTTCAGTGACTCTTGCAAGCTACAGAGCTGCTTATTCAGAGTGCCTTAACAAGATATGGCACGACAGGTGTCACCTGAGTATCCCCCCTTGTCCATTGCAGCCACCATTGGACATTGTTTAATGGAAGCCAATGTGAGGATAGAAGGACCAGGGGTTTTTTTAGAAAATGTCTTAAATGCTCTGATTGAAAAAGAGATTTCTGTGTTGGGATTTTGACCAAATATTGGGGTTCTGAGATTCTCTTCTATATCAGTACCTCCTCCTGAAAGCTTTCGGCCCTTCACTCCACACACAGTTAAAGATCAAGTACTTAGCTCCCATAAAAACACTGCTAAAGTCTGTATGCTAAGGCCCATCCTTATCTCTGTCATACTTCCTGATGCTGACTCTGCGGATGTTTCTGAGATCACTTTGACTAGACTGAGCTCTCAAAACAAAAACCACAACAAAAGCCCCAAAGCAATGGGTCTTATGAGCTTTTTAAGTCATAACAGAGGTGCTTTGGTATGAAGTGTGGCCAGTGGAGTCAAGGGAAGACACTATCTGCCCCAGAGCCTAAACAGACTGAAAGGACATTGCTACACACAGGGTCTTAATCTCTTACTGCTGCAAGTTTTGCAAACCAGTTTGTACCTTAGAAGCTCAGCTGCTAAGCATGCACCTACTGTCTAGGAGGGAACACTTCAGCTTTAACAGCCAGCTATTTTCCCTCTGTACGTAAGTGAAGTGAAAAGTTAGATACCACAGTTCTAAAAGCCTTTGGAAGAGTCCGTCATCACTGGTAAAGAGACGTTTCCATGTCATTTCACTCCAGGCTTTAACACTGATTCTCCAGTTAAAGTAGAAATACATTTCTCAGCCCTCTGAATTCGATCTCATCTTTACTTGCCAGTTTGTTTCTTTCTTGAGGATGTTCCTTTCCAACACAAGTAGGAATAATCTTTACGTAGCCAGGAGCATGTCTCCGAAGATTGCATACCAGCCCTAGACTGGCATTGCCTGATCTGAGGGTATTGCTCAGGAGTATTTTCCCCTCTACTACCCAGGACAATTGCTCTGGAGAATTATGGTGAGACAAATTACATACAGCTGATGAGCTGAGGGAACAGATTTGTAGTACAAAAGTAGTATCACCAATTGGAAGCACTATTCCCTCTGTCACAAGCCCGAGATGGCATTGAGAGCATTGTACTGTTGGAGTCTTCTGTTTTATTAAATAGACAGCTGCACCCTAACCATGCATGGGATCTGGAATGTCTGAAGGAAGACTGTTCAGACACAGTAGGGGGTGGTACCCTTCTTAAATTCCATTGTGAATAATGGCCTTCTGCTAATGTAAAATGCCTTGTGCTTTCATTCAGATATGAAGCTTGCCACTTTTTCCTCTTTACTGTACGTTTCCTAGAATCACAGAATGCATTGGGTTGGAAGGGACCTTTAAAGGTCATCTACTCCAACTTCCCTGCAGTGAACAGGGACATCATCTACGTATTGACATATTGAATGGCCCAAGGGATGTGGTCTCCACTACTTTCCTGGGCAACCTGTCCCAGTGTTTCATCACCCTCATTGTAAAAAACTTTTCCCTTATATCAAACCTGAATCTCCCCTTTTTTAGTCTCAAACCATTACTCCTTGTTCTGTCCTGACAGGACCTGCTAAAAGGTCCCTCCCCGCCTTTCTTGTAAACTCACATTAACTGAAAGGCTGCAGTAAGTTCACCTTGGAGATTCAGGCTGAGCCACCCCAGCTGCTGCAGCCTGTCCTCACAGGAGATGTTCCAGCCCTCTGATCATTTTATGTAGCACTGCCCTGGACCTGCTCCAAAAGACTAATGTTCTTTTTCTGTTGAGGAACCCAAGAGCTGGATAGAGTACTCCAGATGGGGTCTCACCAGAGTGGAGCAGAGAAGGAGAATCACCTCCCTTGACCTGCTGGCCACACTTCTCATGATGCAGTTCAGGATGCAATTTGCCTTTATGGCTGTGAGGCCATGTTGTTGGTTCATGTCCTGCCTTTCATCTACCAGTAACCCCAAGTCCTTCTCTGCAGCACTGCTATCATAGAATCATTAGGAATTGGAATGGACCTCAAAAGATGATCCAGTCCAATCCCCCTGCCACAGCAGGATCACCCAGACCAAGCCACACAGGAACACATCCAGGCGGATCTTGAATGTCTCCAGAGAAGGAGACTCCATCACTGCCCTGGGCAGCCTGTTCCAGTTTTTTGTTACCCTCACTGAGAAGAAGTTCCTTCTGATATTGATATGGAACCTCCTCTGTTCCAGCTGGCACCCATTGCCTCTTGTCCTATCACCAGATGACCTTGAGAAGAGCCTGGCTCCATCCTCCTGACAGCCCCCCCTCACATATTTATAGACATAATGAGCTCAACCCTCAGCCTCCTCTTCTCCGAGCTAAAGAGACCCAGCTCTCTCAGCCTTTCCTCATAAAAGGAGGTGCTCTGCTTCCTTCATCACATTCTACACTGGACACCCTCCAGCAGCTCTGTATCCTTGAACTGAGAGGCCCAGAACTGGACACAATATTCCAGATGCAGACTCACCAGTGCAGAGTAGAGCGGGAGAAGAACCTCTCTTGATCTGCTAAGCACCGCCCTTCTGATCCCCTCCGGGATGCTGTTGGCCCTCTTGGCCACAAGAGCACATTGCTGGCTCAGAGTCCTCCTGCTGGCCGCTAGGATCCTCAGGTCCCTTTCTCCTCCACTGCTCTCCAACAGGTCAGTCCCCAACCTATACTGGTCCCTGGGATTGTTCTTGCCCAGATGGAAGAACACTTACCCTTGCTGTACTTCATCCATAATAACACCTCCCAGCCTGTATTAATATTGAGGATTGCACCAGATTGCAAGATTCTCAGTATTTCAGAGAGATGCATTTGGAACAAGAAGTTTGAAGTACTGTCGCTTAGTATCTCTGTAAAATTTTTGCTTAAATTTGTAAGGCGGATTTATTAATGAAATCTAGAATCAATCCCCAAAGAAAAATCTTCATTATATTTATTCCAATAGACATTGAGAGCCTCCATTCAGCTTTTCACCTGATCTTATTGGGACAGACTTGGAAAAAATTAAATGATTAATGAGTTCATCCTGGCTGGGTGTCAGTAATTTTTCTCTCATACAAAAAGGTTAATGAGCTGGGAAGTGGTGATCAAAGTATCTCAAAAGCTAAGTCTGCTTCGAGCAGAAGCAACCTGAGTGCTTGTAATTTTCCTTCAGAGCTGCTGCACTCAATGGTGTCAACAATTACTCAATGACTGATTAGTGCACGGACTATCAACACAACGGGCTGTATTGTAATGCTCTTTGAAAGGTGTTATTAGGACTCACCAGGACCTGTACTTTACCTAAGAAAAGCATTTTGGTGTTTCAGTGCCACAATTCCTCTCTACAGTAGAGCTGAGACAAGTATAGGGACTTGAAGGTTAACAAAAAGGGTGAAAATATTATTTGGCCAATTCAGAATTACATAGTTGAGACAGTCTATAGCAGCTGACACAGCCTGCTTGTCCCAAGCTGGGAGATGTTTAAGGCCGGGCTGGATGAAGCTTTGGTCAGTCTGGTCTAGGGTAGGGTGTCCGTACCCATGGCAGGGGGTTGGAACTGGATGATCCTGTGGTCCCTTCCAACCCTGACTGATTCTATAACTTCTTCCCAGGGAGGGTGACGGGGCACTGGAGGGGGCTGCCTGGGGGGGTTGTGGAGTCTCCTTCTCTGGAGACATTTGAAACCCACCTGGACTTGTTCTGGGTGATCCTGCTGTGGCAGGGGGGTCAGACTAGATGATCTTTTGAGGTCCGTTTCGATCCCTGATGATTCCATGATTCTATGAAATGACACCTGAATCCAAGATGATTTCTGATACAGGAGTGGTTCCATGTCAGTTGTCACAGGTGTTTTATACTATTGTATGAGAGATGCAACTGAGCACCAAAATGCTTGGGATGAGATTGCCAACTGCTTCACGTGATGCTGACTTACCATTCAGTGTTTTGCTTTAACTGCTGTGATAGTAATCTGTGGGGTTTCTGTTAATGCTATTTTTTCATAGTATAGCTGTAACAGTGATGCTGCTACTACATAAGTCTCTGTTTTACCATTAATGTTGTAAATGTGCAGGAGAAAAGAAGCAAATTGGTGCTAGAAGAATTTTGGTGGGATTTTTTTGTTTGGTTTTTTTTTTGTTAAAATCAATAAAAAAGATGAGGACATTTCAATGCCAAACAATGTCTTAAATCACAGCAATTGTGCGTGTAAGTATCTGAAAATCAGTAATGGATGACCCAGTGAAAGGTTTGAATTTCATACTGTATTACTCCTGTATTGCTATTTCCTGAGCACTGAAGTGTGGAAGGCACCTCTGAAAACAAAAGATAAACTTATAATGAGTAATTGTGTCATTTACGACTTCCACTCCTTGTAATGGCTGAAAATAACTGCTATGAAGCACCTTTGATGATTGCAGTCTAAGTGTGAGCAGGAGACCTTAAAATGTAGTTGACTGTTGCCTAGGCAATAGGAAGGGCTTTTTCTACCTTCTGTATATAGCTTTGCTTACAGAAACTGTTTCTTCTCATAGAAGTCCAACCACTCAAGGGTGAGAAAATGTCAGTGGAAAACAGGTAATCTCTCAAAGCAGAGTGACCTGAAATGAATTTAGCTTTTAGAGGAGCAATACTAGATATGAACCCAAAATTAGCTCTCTCAGACTCTGGGCCCACTGGATGCACATCCAGAGGGAATATGCTGCAAGGGGAAACAGCACCTGCATAGATATCTTATTGTAAAACAGTGCTGCCTGAGCTGCTGTCAGGAAAGGACTAACGGTCCTTGATCAATACTTAATTCCATTAGCTCCTGAAGAGCCATCAGACACTATTTATCTCTCCTTTTCCCCCCATCTACAGCTCCAAATAGGGAGAAAAGAACAACCTGAACTATGTTTTCTCTTATGCTGGCATTTCCAAAGTATTCTTAAAATCAGCTCTGCACCTGCACTATTAGCAATAGCTTTGTGTTCTCTAGCCCCCTGTGGAGGTATCCCAGCTGATCCTCACAGTAAGACCTGGATGCTTATACATATTCTCCTTACTACCCTGAGAAGAAAAGACATTTATACAGGCCAGAAATGATCTGATCCCAGCTGTGATCCTCATCTAACTCAGAGGATCAGGACCCCTACAAGCCTTCATAGAGATCACTTGCCCTTTAGCTTACGTTGTCATCAACCTGCAGTAAGCAAATATCTCTTCCTCACAATATTTTTTATGTTGTGCTCTACTATTAGTCGTTCTTCATAGTCACAAAGCCCATTTCAGGCTTTGTCCTAATTACTGGCAAAGATCATGTGGTGTGGGTATAAAGTTCAAGGGGTACACAGTGAACTCAGTCCTGTAATTATTTCAGGCAGGACTGGTGTTTGACAACGCTGATCATTAGCTGTGTTCCTGGAGCCTTGCAGAAATCTTCATTATTTAACACGTACTACTGCAACGGAGGACGTTTCTTTTGTTCATTTCAAGATGTTAATAATTAGAGTCTCATGTGTCCTACCCCTTAAAGCATTCACAACCTTGCAGGATCAGCTTCTGTATTCATGTAGCAGTATATGGGTTCATCGTGATGCCAGTTATTGAATATCGAGATCCCAAAGAACAGCAGCTTTGCTGTCAGCTTAGTTTCATTCACTCCCTGTCATCTCTTACAAAAATTACCTGCCAGTGTCACAGGCCTCTCCTTTGATAAACATGATTCACAAAAGAACACAATTAGACATTACCTGAACCACCGAGTGAATACTTCAGGTTTTGGATCATGAACAAAAAAGCATGCGACATGTAAGGAATGCACCATTGACTCACATCGGTTGCCCTCGGATGTAAGGAAAATTAAGTGCAGAGTAGGGCTATATATAATTATCAGAAGACTGGAAGGAGCCACAGTATAATGTACTCCTCATCTAAGCTCATATACTCCACATTTACCATAGTTGCACACAGTGAGATTTTACGATACAGCCAACGTTCAGCTCCCTTGGCAGAATATATTTTCTTTGCCACAACATAAAAATGAAGAAAAACCTTGAATTAATTTTATCTTTAAGTCAGTATCCAGCTCCCTCCAAATGTCTGCACCTCGGGATTAGTAGACGACTAACACATGACAATTATGAAGTATGTATCAGAGTGTCTGTTAGTATAAAAACTGAGGATTCCCAGAGGACAGAAATACAAAATACTTTGAGTGATTGAGAGACAGCTGCAAAGAAGAAGATATGGTGGGGAACGACGAAATGAGGAGCCCAATACCAACAGTGGCTCTCAAGTGACCAAACCTGGTGCTGGGAAATAGCATGACTGAGATATAATCTAAACTGGTTTTTCATTTTCTTTTATTAGTGTCATTCTTAAGCAGAATACATTGACCATATAATTATGCATTGATTTCTTTTTGTTGGTATTTGGAGGGAAAAGAGAACCCATCATCACTGGCTCACTTCTGCAAAGAGCTAGGCAGTCTGTGTCTGACTATGCAGAACACTGAAGATCTGTTATTAGACAGAGAGCTGTTACCATGACTTTTGTGGTAGCAGAACAGGACTATGATGTTCCTTTCATTAAGCACATACTTTCTCATGTGAATTGCAGAAAACAGTTCCCAGAATCAAACCCTAAACAGAAAAATTGATTTGATTTATAACCCTCTAGCCCTTTGATCTGTTGTCAATAATATTAATGTATTATCATACAATCACTAGGGATTGGAAAGGACCTTGAAAGATCATCCAGTCCTATACCCCCACCACAACAGGGTCACTCAGACCAAGTGGCACAGGAACAGAGCCAGGTGGGTCTTGAACATCTCCAGAGAAGGAGACTCCACAACTCCCCTGGGCAGCCTGTTCCAATGCTGCATTACTCTCCTTGGGAAGAAGTTCATTCTGATATTTATAGGGAACCTCCTCTGTTCCAGCTTGCACCCAGTGCCCCTTGTTCTATCACCAGATGACCTTGAGAAGAGCCTGGCTCCATCCTCCTGACACCTATCCCTCACATATTTATAGACATTAATGAGGTCTTCTCTTCTGCAATCTCAAGAGACCCAGCTCCCTCAGCCTTTCCTCATGAGGGAAGTTTTCTGCTTCCTTCATCATCTTTGTTGCTCTACTCTGGACACTCTCCAGCAGCTCTGTGCCCTTCTTGAACTGAGTGGCCCAGAACTGCACACAATACTCCAGAAGCGGTCTCACCAGTGCAGAGTAGAGGGGGAGAAAAACTTCCCTTGATCTGCTAACCACCCCCCTTCTGATCCCCACCCGCAGGATGCTGTTGGCCCTCTTGGCCACAAGAGCACATTGCTGGCTCAGAGTCATCCTGCTGGCCACTAGGACCCCTGCCCAGACGGCAGACTCTCCCCTGACCCTTGTTGTACCTCATTGGCTTTCTCTCTGCCCAGCTCTCTATCCTGTCCAGGTCTCGCTGAATGGCAGCACACCACCCAGCTTTGTGTATTAATTTAATGTTCTCTCAGTGTGATCTTGTTTGGACTAGATTTGAAGAAACCCCATTAATAAAGTCAATATGTGTTGACTGGGGAGTTGCTGGTTACCTAAGTTTCCCTGTAGTCTACAAACGTCCTGGGATAGCCACAGCACATCTAATTTAGTTGGCTTCATACTGCTATTCACTTTTAAGAGTATAAACTATGCCCATGGAGAGAGCAGGCAGGTACTCCTGATGCCTCAAGGGTTTGGCTTGAACAGACATTCTAAAAAACAATTACACACTAAACAATAAACAAATTATGCAAATCAGTTAGCAGCAAACATGAAGACTCTTTTCAATCTATACTGTATTTGCCCTTGACTTTGAACATGAATTTCTAATTTTCCAGTGACAGTGTTTAACAGAGAGATGGCCTTTGGAAGTTCTGTGTTAATCATGGAGCCTTGATGGTTTCCCACAGTGCAGGAGGGTGTTTTGAAATGCACCTCTTTCTTTCAATCAATTGTAGAAGGATTTGCACGTCCAAGAGTGGATGTGTGTATTTTAGGAAGATGCTTAGCATCCGTGGCTAACGTTCTACAATTGCAATTAGGCTCAGACATCTTATTCAACTAGTGAAGATATGACATGAAATCAGACCTTACCAACTCTATTATACGAACCAAATTGTACGAACATTTTTGATCCTTTGCTTCATTGTAGCTGGAATTAGAAAACAGTATAATGGAATTTTCACTGAAATAATTGATGAAATATCTGTGTACTGCATACAATCTTAGTCTTTTATGCAAACAATTAATAAGCCCATGCAAAACTTGTCATGGAATGGTGGTACATTAGCTCTAATACAAAGAAAGTTAATAACTAGTGCTTATTTATAATTTTGCATCTTCTTTAAACACGGAGAAGCTGGCATGCAGTGTAATTAGAACAAACATTTCTAAGTCAGTAGAAGCCTTTTAAAGTTTATCATAGATGACAGACTTGATTACAGGGAGAAACTTGGATAACATCAGCCTCTGTGATTTGTTCAGTGCTACTGTCCACTCTGCCTCATTGTCATAAAATGCAGGAGACTTTTTGGATTGTTCCCACTGCAACTCAAGCAGGAATTCAGGGTGCCCCTGGAAATGTCCTCAGGAAGGGCATATTAAGCATAGGAAGTCCTTGCACACAAGGCCAGAGGTCTTATGCATATGGCAACGTACTTGAAGTTTTTTTCAGGAAGAGTTTCAAATGAAAGCAGAAGCTGCAGGACACTGAAAAAATAGAAAAGGCTTACAGCTTCTGGAACTGAATGGAGTGGTAGAGCAAAGGCAGCCTGTCTTCTGTCAGAAGACCGAAGTGCCTTTATCCTAGTCCTCTCTGCATCTTCTAGGTGTTTCTGGAGGAACTCTCAAAGTCTCTGAGGAAGGTGCCAATGTGAATGATGGCACTCTGAAGCACTATTGCTTGCGATCAGTTCCTCGACACTTGTATAAAACATTCTCTCTTTGTTGTACTGTATCATAAAATAGAAGGGAAAAAGTCCTTGCTCTAAGAGGGCATCTTATAGGGAGAAATTGTTCAGTCAAGAGGTTAGCAGGGAACCAAAAACAGTGGATCTGTCATCTGCAATGGTTTGGAGAACTGAAAAGGGGAATTCAGTGCCTGAAAATGTATGGGTTTTCTCTGCCTTCAGGCTTTGATGAGTTAGGTGTGCCTTATTCGCAAAGAACTAAGCCAAACTGATATCTTATGAAGATGTGCTATAGCTTTTGACAGAAGTGAAACAGATGATGGGCACAGGGTGTGGACCTTGTACAAATAATAACTTATTTTTGAATCACTATTTGTCACCACAATGGGATGCAACAGCAAAGAATCTATTTTCTTTTCAAGTGATATCCTTTTCTTTCATTTAATATTGCCTCACAAAGGTACAGTTAACTAATCGTGTGAACGTCATTTCTTGAAGTGCAAGTAATACAGCTCCTAAGGAGATACTTCATTGCAAAACGTGGCTGCCACAAGGTGGAAGTTTCACCAGTGGTATAGCACTGGGCATGCTGCCCACATGAAAAGTCACCAATGAGGTAAAAAAGAGTTTCCTAACAGGCTGTGAACCTGTTCCTTAAGTGAGTGAATCATCAAATGGTGGAAAATTTGGCCTGACCATTCGAAATATGCTGGTTTACCTGAGATTTAAGGTGGTGTCGCAGTCTGAAAATGATCACATTTTCAAATGTTAATTTTGGTGCTTTTATGTTGAAACAGGATTTTATTTTGAAACTGGGGATAGCTTTCCCAGCAGACCCCTGGGTCAGTTTCTGACCTTACAGGTGATCCGTGTACAGAGTCTATAGAAGGGAGCTGACTTCCTGTTTTCTGCCCTTCTTCTCTAGCATGTCTTGTAAGACAGAGAGCTCCTCTGCAAGAGAGCTTCCCCTGCCTCTCTCCAGCCCAGGGCGGCCTACCTGCCACCAAAGGATGGAACACAGAAGAAGGCTAAGCCTGGCTGCAGCTCTGCCATGGGGGCAACTATGGCCCTCTTTTGCCTGAGAGCTTGAAAGCAGGATGCTGGAAGCCTTTTGTACCACCATGTTGACAGCAAGTAAATACTTCAACATGAATGCCGAAACATCGGGCCAACAATGGCTTTATGCTTTCTGCTCTTATCTTTCACCTACTCCTCTACCAGCAGGATGAATGAATTTGTGAAGAAAAGCTTTTGTTACAGCATAGAAATCTATTATATGCTTCTAGCTGGTATAACCAGTCCTATTACAAAGCTCTTATGAGCTATACTATTTTCACATGATAGGCAAGGGTGAGTCACAGTGTCTTACAACTGCCCGCAGGCACCCTCACAAGAACAAAATAAACCCGTACTTTCCTCTGGCATTTTGATACATTCCTCTCATAAACATCACACTAACAAGTTATTATTTCCCACTGAATGAACACTGAGCAGTCACTTGTCTTTTAAAAGTAGTAGAAATGGATAAAGTGACAGGAAAATCTGTTTTGTTTGTTGAATTATGGTGTTGGACAAGATACCTGCCAGATACGATGTCTACAAAGGTATCTAATGATAGGAGGAGAGGAATGGTTTCAAAACAAGAAATGGCAGATTTAGATGAGAGTTTAGGAAGGAATTGCTCACTGTGAGGGTGGTGAGGCACTGTAACAGATTGCCCAGAGAAGTTGTGGATGTCCTCTCCCTTGAAGTGTTCAAGTGGATGGGGCTTTGAGCACCCTGTGTCCCAGCACATGGCAAGGGGGCAAGGGCTTGGAGCTAGATAATCTCTAAGGTATCTTCCAACCTAAACATTTTCTATGATTTATGTCTCATTTGAATTTGAAGTAAATGTTTCTCTCCCTTGTGTCTGTATTAGAAACATCATAGAAGAAGGTGACTGGGAACAGCGTGAAAATACTTGGCAAAACAGTGAAATAGCAAAAACTTCCTCACACCTCACACCACACACACACAGTACTCTAAATATAGGCAGCTTCACGTCACGATAGGAAGGAACTTGTAAGTTGTAAAGACAGAAGAGGGAAGGAGAGAAGAAAAGGAGTATCACACTCTCACATTAGAAAAAACTGCATGGTTCTTTTTTCCAACATGTCAGGCATGCAATAAAAAATATATCCACCAACTTGAGATGAACATGATCTCTGCCCCAACATATGAGCATGAGCTGTGAAATTAGAGTTGCTCAAAGTCCTGGACTGTCTGAATGTGTGGTACAAGCCCTTGTGGAATTCAAGGTTGGCTATCACCCGCATAAATTAGTAGTTTATCCGAGCCCAAAAGGACAAAAACAGCTGCAGGGATAAAGGATGATGAATCACATGACACAGACTAAATGTACCCGTGATTAATGGGAAAACACAAAGCCACAAAAAAGAGAAGCAACTGTGGAAAGAGATAACTACAGCCACAAAGAACCAAATTACTGTTCTAAGGTGATATAATTAACTCCAAGCCTCCCCCACGGCTTGCATGGTCAATTCCTGTGAAGTTGGCTATTGTGCCCACAATAACGACAAGTCTGTGTATTCTTAGTTTAAATACTGAGCTATTAGGCTTTATTTTTACCCACTGCAGGGAACTGATAGAATGGCAAAGTTGAAGATATAGCAATTTGTAATAGTACAATTACAATAATACTGCTGTGATTCGTTCGGCTACCATCCTGTAGGAGGACAAGTGGAAGATACGCTTGAATGTGGTGCGCCATGATTTATGGGGTCCTTCACAAGTTCTGGTTCCAGGCTTGACACTGAGTCTGCTTTTTGTCACTGTATGAAGCCAAAGTGGTTCCTCGAATGTGTTTTGTTGTAGTAGGTGTGACATTAAAAGCGTTCTTTTTCAGTTGTACCCTGGGTGTACAAGTGGTTGGGGGTTTTTTTGTTCTTTCCAAAGAACTGTTATAGCTCTGGGAATCTTTAACTGGATTACTTGCTCAAAGGTCTGTTGATTCATAGCATATCATCTTCATCTATTTAGAAAGACAACAGCTTTATTTGAGCTAATTTGCTAGGAATTCCTGCTGCTACCTTTCCTCTTTTGAGAAATGAAGATTTATATGCACCTGAAGGGAATTTGCTGACAACTTAAAAAAAATGAAGTATTTTAAGAATTCAAAACCTAAAACTGAAATCTGGAGCCAGAATTTTAATTTTCTCCACTGGCTGTGACACTTCGATGCTTATTCCAAGCTGCTGTAAAGACAAATGAAGTACTCCTTGTAATTTTCCATCTTGGTGTACAGAAGAAAAAGTTAATTTTATTGTAATTTTACCATAAAATATGTTGGACTTCACTGACAGGAATCTTCCATTAGATTCTGCTCTGGTGACAGATTACCCTCATGCTGGCAGCTCTGTCTATTCATGTCTGAATGACTGAGAACTGTAGAATGATCAGTGAGCTGTAGATCAAAAATTTTTTATCAGAACAGGCTCCTAGATGAAAACTGAGGAAGTCCAAACCACTTGACAGTGCGTGCTCTATGGATACATTGATTCCCCACTGTGTTTTCTTTCTGACTTGCTTTTCCTCTGTGTCTAATTAGGCATATACATGTCTATTGCAGTTCTACTGACAGAGTGCTTGTTGTGTCCCACATGGAAGTCTTCTAAATGTCTTTTGACCGCTGAAAATATAACCTGGGTTAGTTTTATTAAATTTCCTATTTCAAAATATTAACTTTTGCTGTAAGTTTTACAAATAAAACTTGCGTTTAGGTAGACTAAAAAGTGATACGTCAGCATTTCTGCAGTCATTGCTGAGATGGCTTTGAAATAACACTATGGGCTACTGATTGCACACAGCTTTTTGAATGTTCGAGCCAACGTTTTGCTGCCCTCTATCAAGGTTTAAGATTGCAAGATTCTTGCAATAGATATGTCATGGTTCCATTTGTCTATAAAATGTGTTGCAAAGTGCAGCTCAGTCTGTCATTTGACTACAGATAGGTGTTGTAGCTGCATAAACAGAAGATGAAGTGTAATCACATCTATGAACTGATGTAGCCTGTTAAAACAATTGTTAAGGAATGGGGGGGTTCATTCTTGCTGTGCATATCATTCTTTCAATTCTGTACTTCATGCCACATGTTTAAACTGTAGTTTATACTTTTTAAACTCTAGTAAACAAAAGAAAATCTTCTATTCTTAAAGAAAAGCTCATAATTGCTAATGATTTTACAGCCACTGCAATGTGACTATACTTAAATATTAAGGGTTTCAATGACATAAGCTTTGATGGAAGTCAGAGTGGGTTTTTACTGGTAGTCAAGCATATTCACGCAAGGCAGGATCAGAAATATCCTGATAGCTGTTCCACAGAAACAAAACAACTGATTGCTCAGTGCTTTCTCACAGTTGTAGAATTCCTCATTTAAAAGCTACACTGGCATATAACATCAATAGGTAATATCAGAGTGAAGGTGGTACATTGTAAAATGGAGAATTCTGAAATAAATCGTTCTGACTACTCCTTTGACATTTTTTCTGAACAAGCTAAACTTGTATAAAACACCAAGGTTTAAAAAGCTCTTGTGGCTGTACCAGTGAAACTGCCTACACCCACTACTAACTTGAGTGTGGTACCCAGTGTTGAATGGGAGGGGATTGTGTACAGGCCATTGTTTAGTTTTGCTTACAGCTGCAGGACTCTCATTAGGATAAAATTCATTAGCAGTAAACAGTTTACTTGCAGTTGTTCTTCACTTTAGATTTCTGAATTATTAACAAAGAGAAGATAACAAACATGATTTATGAAAGGACTGACCCAGAAAGTCCACAGCAGAATGGTGTAGGTAATAATCTTGTGTAGGATATGGAATTGTCACAAGTGTGCTTAAGAGAAAGTGAAATATGATTTCCCACTACAGGATTAACCCGGTACAGATCCTTGGCTCATAAATATTAACAGGAAACAGTGCTAGCTGGAAATCTAGTGCACTAGTAGGTGGTGCAAACACAGGAAGCCACATGACCCATTAAGGGGCTAGAAAAGCACTTTGTTACTCTTGAAATGATGAATTGATTGAGGTTGAGGTAATGCATTCTGTGTTTCATAAAGGACATGCCTGACAGAGATACAGATTGCAGCCGGTCCATATGGGCAGCCAGTCCACACAGAGAGCAGGCAGGAGAGAGATAAAAGAAGTGCAGATAAAGGTACTACGGTCCTCATTAAAAGCTGAGAATAGAATAATTTTTGAAGCAAAATCTATAAGCTGCTGAAGGCAGAGAGCAAAATTATTACATTTAACACAGCTGGTATTGCACCTTCAGTATTTGGAGGCATTCCTGGCTAGCTGCTTCACATTCTTTGGCACGCTAGCACCCTTGACTAGGTACAGTGAGCAGAGCATTCATTATAGGTATTACAGGTCTTCTGAAGGTTACTTTCTACGGATTGTGTTCTCTGGGAAAAGATGGGAGCAGGCATAAAGTGTAGCATCCTTCCTCCTTGATATACGGTTACATAACCTTTCAAATATTTTTCAAAACAGCTTCCATTTTGAAATCTTAAAATCTTTCTCAGTGTTTTGTCCCCAGACTACAGCTCTGGCTATGTGGTAACTGCTATTTAGCATCCATTTTGTGTTTCACAAGAGACACTGACAACCTGCTAAAAGTACTCTTAATTTTCTTCTCTGGAGCAAATACTCCAAGTGAATTCATCTCACAGCATGACCCCTGAACAAGTCCTGCTCTCGTCAGTTCAGAAATTCAAAGCTGCACGTTTGCGTCTGATCAAGCTAACAACAAGGTGGGCAGAGAAATCTGCAGACCCCTTCTCTGTAGACCCTGGAAAATTCAAGAAATAGGAGTGGTGAATGTATCACCCACAGTCCTTGCAAAACCAGACCCTGAAATTTTCTTTCCCAGCATGATAGTTTCTGCAGTCAGGAATCTGTAGGCATGGCACTACAGAAACACTTTAGGAAAGGAGCAAAATGCTTTACATGTTTTTTCAGCAACCTAGGAATTCCGCAGGGTTGTTGAAGTTTTAAAAGGGACCCCAATTTTATGTTCATTGGTATGTGTGACTGACACATGCTTTCTAAGTAGTTAGATGTGGATTCCAAGCTTGGAGCCCGTGTTCATTTGTTGGAGGGTAGGAGGGCCCTGCAGAGGGACTTGGACAGACTGGCGAGATGGGCAGACTCCAATAGGATGAGTCTGAACAAGGCTAAGGGTCGGGTTCTGCATCTTGGTTATAACAACCCCAGGCAGAACTACAGGCTGGGAATGGAGCTCTTGGAGAGCACTCAGGTGGAAAGAGACTTGGGGGGACTGGTGGACAGTAAACTTAGCATGAGTCAGCAATGTGCCCAGTCCAAAAGGACTAATGGCATCCTGGCCTGTATCAGCAATGTTGTGGCCAGCAGGGAGAGGGAGGTTCTCCTCCCCCTGTATTTGGCACTGGTTAGACCACACCTGGAGTATTGTGTTCAGCTCTGGGCCCCTCAGTTTAGGAANGGCGGGGGTCGGTCTTTTCTCCCTGGACACTGGAGACAGGACAAGGGGTCACAGTCTTAAGCTCCATCCATTGGGGAGGTTTAGACTTGACATCAGGAAAAGGTTTTTCACTGAGAGAGTGATCCGGTTTGGGAATGGGCTGCCCACAGAGGTGGTCGAGTCGCCGTCTCTGGAGGTGTTCAAGGTTAGGCTGGATGAGGTGCTGAGTGGCATGAGCTAGATGTCAGATGTTAGGGTTACTTGGTTGGTTTTAGGTTGGACTGGATGATCTTTAAGGTCTTTTCCAGCCTCATCAGTACTGTGACACTGTGGTACTGTGATCTCAGTTGTGAAGCTTCATCCTGTTTGTTGAAGATGGTGTGCATTGCAGTCAGAGACTTTATGCAGAAGATCATGATGGAATGTGGGGCAGCTACTGCAGTACTGGAGGTAGGATATAACAGCAGTACATTTGTCAGCAAGCGTAGTTTCCCAGCTTTCTTCCTCTAACTGGAAGTATTTTGTTACTTATCCAGTAATTTCTCTGAGTAGTAGAACCTAATTAAAGCTTTTCCTTTTTCTTAAGAATTGAGTCTTCTAAAAAAAGCAAAACTTTGCATATTTTATATATTTTTTATTTGAGCAAATAAAAAATTGTTAAAAAAGTCAGAGTTGTAGAGCACTTCAAAAAATTCTCATTATATCAGTTTCTGGCTCTCCATCACTACTCTAATGTAAGGATAGAACTGTCTGGTTAGGAGTGGAGGTATGCATTCCATAAGTATAGCAATATGGTTGTTTGATCTAAGAAGCACAGAATGAAAGCTACATAACCCGTGGCATTCCCCTTTTTCCAGTGTTGCTGCTTTCATAACATACTGTAGAAAAATGGTGAATAAATTGAAAAGAAAATGAAAAAATAAAGAAGACCTTCAGCTCTCTCTTGTACTGGCTTTAGAAATCACTGCAGAACTAGCACTCCTTCACCTATCTGCCATTTGCAGGTCATGTCTTACGCCTTAGAACATTACATGATTTAGAACTCCATTTGAAATTGATTTTTCTCTTTACGTTCCGTTTTTCATGTTCTCCTGCAGTCAAGTTCCCATGTCTCTAGCAATGTGACTGTAAAATAATAAACTGGTACTTGAGGTAAGTATATCAGTGGTAAAAGGACATGACCATCCAAGTCCTAGAGAAATAAAGCAGAGTAGTAGAAGTGGAAGAGGGAGTAATTAATCAGCAGCTTTACCGCATGGGTGGAGTCTTGCTCTTCATGCAGAGATTGCCTTCATTAATTACTTCTATCAGTAAAACTTAAAGAGAGTTGGAGCTCTGTCAGGATGCTCCCAGCTATACCTGCTCAGACATACTGTTTCTCTGACTCGTATGCTCTATGTGCTCTGATTTTTTTCTTGTACCAAATCTGTTGAGATTGCCTCACCTGAAGATAACAGGATGCTGGAAATATCTGGACAAATATTACCAGAAATTGCAGCTCTCTAAAATAAAGTGCAGTAAATCACTATGTGCTAAAACTGGAATCACTGAGTGGCAATAGTTCCATTTCCATTTATCAACAAGATCTCTCCTGAACAAACTGTGGCCCTTTCCTCTCCTACTGTCCCTCAGGAGAACAAATTATATTATCATTACATTTTGTTCTTATGGTTGTTAATGTTCCCTTAAATTGATGCTGATGGATTTTCAGAACAATGCAAGGAAAGAACTGCTTTTGCTGACAAGCTAGACCTATGAGTCATGCTATGGGTTGGTGTTGCAATAGTGAGGGCAATGAAATTTGAATGTGGAGACAGCCATAATGTGGTCACACAGCTGAAACTAGACATTCAAAACCAATGCCTACCTCCACTTCTGCACAGGTACCATATCTCGGTGTCCTTTCTCTATTCTTCATATGTGCGAATAAATGCAGACATAGTGGAATTGTAAAACACTATGGGATTTGGGTCACGTATGTATTTATTCTCATTTGGGGCCTGGAGTGTCTCAAAATCACAGTTCTGTTTCACTGCTCATAGGGATTCTATGTAGCTTTGACTATTTGGAGTAAACTGGAACTTGTTTCAGTTTCTCTCAGATGTCAGGCACACCTAGAAGATGAAAGTCCTGCCACATAGAGATGTCCTGGGAGCATCTTAGGTCCTGAAATCTTATGAAGGTGTTTATTGCAAAAGTTGCTTTGTCAGCTCTCTGCTGTGTGCTTGACGAACCTCTTGTGTAAAAACCTCCTCAGAACTAGGGCTGTTTTGTGCCACTGGAGAGGGTCTCAGCATTTCTGAGTTTAGCCTCAAGTGGACTGGAACATAGTGTCCTCATCTCCATTTTCTAAGTAAGGTAATAAAATGAAATATTATTTAATAAACAAAGCAATATAATAAACATAAACAAGCATACAATGATAGTTCTGAATCCTTGAACACCTAAAATGGAGAAAATCAACACCACCTCAGTCCCGAGATGAAATTCCCAATAAGCAATCATATACGCCTGAGTACACAATCCAGAGTGTTGCCTGCTCGACCTAAAACAAATGACTTAAAACACCCGCAAAATGTGCTATTGCAGTTAGGAAAAGTGCAAAGCTTGTCAAGTTTGGATTGGTTGGGTTGGATTTTCTCTCTCTTTACAATTTGGGCGCTAAAACCAGTACAATTCTTGTCCTATGCGATTGCCGCCCTGGCCTACCTATTTCTTGATCGTAGTGTTTCTCTACCCTAGCAATTAACTTCTCTCCTGAATATTTGGTGTGAATCCTCTTTCCTATTGGTTAAGCTACTGCTGTCCTGCTTTCCACACAGTGACTAAGGCACAATAGACTTTCCCAAGTGCTCCCCACGCAGAAGACCCTTGTCACTTACAGCCTGATGCTGAGAGTGACTTCTTGCACTGCTGACTATTCTTCATAGACTGGTTCATGGTCCCTGAGTGAGACAGTTATTGAGTGACAATGTAAACATGAGCAAAGAAAAGTAACAGAAAGAAAAAGTGTTTAAAAGATTTAATTTTGTTTTAAAGGGGAAGATGAGCTTGAAATGTTTTGTCTTCTTCCGTATAAGGTTGATAGAAACAACACAGACTATCCCATGCAACAGGAACACCTTATTCGAAGTTATGGTTCGCAGGCTGTCCCATTTCACTGCAGAAAATTATGGCTATCTGGTGCCCTGTATTAAAAAAACCCCAATGCTCAGAGTGTTTTTCCTTTTATGGGACTAATTGATATCATTGCTAGTCCTCCAGCTCATTAAAATGTCTGCTTTATCAGAAATCAATGTATATAGACAGGACTGTAAGATTCTACATGGCATCGTATTAATAATAGCAGCGTGAGGCTAATTTAATTGTCACTAGCTGCCCAAGAGACCTGAGAGGACGTGTTTTTTCCATGGGCCAAGTATGCAAATATGGAAGTTCTGACTTTTTCAGGTTGGGTTATGACTCTGTTTGGGATGATTTGCCACGAAGGGGCCTGCTGGTTTTGCCAATCACAGTGAAAGCTATAGTAGTGATAGTGGTTACTGTACTCACACGAGATGCCTTCAGACATCTCCTGCCGCTGAGATATAAATTGTTTTGGGATGGTCATTTCAGTCTCATAAAGCATGTAGAGGCTTTCAATTTCAGATAACAGCCTCTTTCACATGTGGAAAGGAGTCTGTACTTGTGACTAGGACAAAATATTTTGCAGTGTTGTGGTTTGTTCACGATATAACTGGCTTGGTACTCTTGCAGGGTCTTAACCTCCCTACGGCAAGGTAAGATGCCCTCCCTGTTCATTGTGTAGTCTGTCAACCAAAGGAGAACGAGTATTCATCGAAATTGAGACAGCGACTTGCAAAGGAACCAGATGGGCAGCTGAAGCATGGCATGTAATCAATGCCTGGGTAAACCTTTTGGAGCTTCCATCAGGACTTTTAACAATTTTTGGAGTTATTCCCCACTTTCCAGAAGTGAAAGGGGTGTGGGGGGGAGGCAGGAATAAAGCACAAAATTTAAATTTTATAATTGTGGAAAAGGTTCTTTTCTGATCCTCATGCAGACACCAGCCCTCCCTGACTTCTCTATATAAGGAAGAAATTCTCCACTGTGAGGGTGCTGAGGCAGTGGAACATGTTGCCCAAGCAGGCTGTGGATGTCTCATCCCTGCAAGTGTTCAAAGCCAGGCTGGATGGGGATCTGGGCCACTTGGTCTAGTGGGAGGTGACCCTGCTCGTGACAGTGCAGTTGGAACTAAGTAATCTTATAATACTATGATTGATTCTGTGATTGACTCCATAAATGTGCATGAAGACACTCATCTGACTGGTGGATGTGAAGTGAGTGTGACTTGAAAATAAACTTGTGAAGATGTTGCATTAAAAAAATACTAAGCTTTTACCTTCCTAGTCTGTTTTTGTGGTTATTTGTACTCAATGCTGACGAGGAGAACTGAGAAACTAGAAGTTTGCACTTAGCATTGCCACTTCAAAGAAGTCTCATTTTTAGCACACTCCTCATGTAGCCACTTCCTAAGTGAGATTACTTGAATCTCAATGTTTGGGAAAAGCAAAGTCACAGACGTAAGGATTAGTTAATAACGGCAGAATTTCAGTTGGATGAGAAGTCTGTCAAGTCCATATGCAAGCACTTAGCAGCTCAAAGGATGTTTAACTGAGTGGTGGTTTTCTTTCCTTGAACACGGAGTATACCAAAACCCCAAACCCAACCAAAAAATGCTCAAGCTGGGTAATAACTCGGTATCTGAGGGCTGTGAGTTAGTGAACTAAACAGGATTTCCTTGATTTTCAGCAGATGAAATACAGGTGAAGATTTTTTGTATTTTGCTGTTCAAAAAGACTTGTAGCTCTTGTGTAAAGTTACTAAAACGGCACATACTATTGATTTTTTTCTCAGATACAATACTGAAACACACAAAAATTGTTATAAATGACTCACTGAATGCACGCAGCAGCGCAGTAGAGTTTAATTTTAAATGTAATCAATAGGCCTCTATATTTCCTAAACATCGGACAACTCAAAGGAATTTGATACATACGGAGTGGGATTCATGGCCACTGACATTTTCTGTCAATAACGCTTTTGAAAAACAACAAGCAGTGTGCTTTGAATCAACTACAAATCAACTACTTGTTCTTGCGGTACAAAGGAAACTGCTATAAAAACATGCAGGAAAGCCCCCACTCCTCCCTCACACCCATATAAAAACTCCTATTACAATGTGTATTTCTTGTGAGGAAGTAATCATCAACAGTAAAGAGCAGCAAAGGGTCGCGGTCAAGTTCTCTTATGGTAGTCGTCTGAAAGAACTCTGCTGACTTCCTTCCTGGTTTTCTTCAGTTACACAGGTTGTTTTATTTCCCATAGCAACAACTTATTCAATGGTTGATTAGCTGAGTAAATGTTAAGAACTAATTCTTGGAAATTAACATATAGACACAAGGATTTTATTGTCTACTCGAAGGAAGTTGATGTAATCTGGCCATTTTAGTTTCTGCTTTGATTTTCTACTGCAAGTGTGGATAACAGCTGTCTTTTTATAGAACTCAGTTTAAAGTGGAAAGGTGAGTAACTTCTGAATATATCCTTGGAACTATTTCTTGAACTTCTATCTAACTTCAAAGAAGATTCTGCTTGAAGTCCAAAGTTTCCTTTCAGCCTAAATGATTTTATGATTCTGAATCTCGCTCTTACACTAATGATCTCAAAGACACTCTAGTAAAGGTGATATCAAAGAGAGTACAGTGTTGTAGAGTTAATCTTACTGCTCCAGATATTCTTTAAATGACAGCAGCCGCCTCTTTTTTCACCCTTAAGCATGAAAAAGATATATAATCCCAAATCTTCCTGGATGCTTTAAAACTGAAGAAAGGGTGGTTGGTTTCAATTTCATGAAACTACTGAAAATCTCCAGTTTTCTTTAATGGTGTGGCCTGTCCTTGCCATCTACATTTTGATGTAGAAAATATCAACAATTTCCACCCTTTGTCAATCTCATGGGGAACACTGTGGAGCTCTTTCTTCCAGATCTCATCACCTACTGCAAGTTTTGTGAGCTGGAATATGAAATGTTTCTTGTCATAAATTGACAGTTCTCGTTCCACCCTCATCCCATGAGGCTCGTCTCAAGAAAAAGGAAATGCAACAATCAAATTGCATGATAGGAAGTGACAGGTTGATTTGTAGCATTTAAAAGACAGCTGCTATTATTATGAGACAATTTGATATAGTGGAAAAATATCATTCTCCTACAGACACTTCAGTGCAGTTACAGTAATGGAATTGATTTTCACTTATATTTTATTCATTGGGAATTTTATCCCTACTTCCAGAAAATTTTTACAACCTTTCTGACAATTATACAAATTTTCACATTGTTGACGTTCAGGCAAATACATGGGGAAGTCCTGTTTTAGGTTAAATACTGACTGGTGCTTACTCAGTCACTGTCCTCTCAAATGCAAGTATTCGGGCCACAATCCATTTAGTTCCAGTCATCCTAATTAACACCTTTCCCATTATGAGGCGCTTAGTCCCAGTGCTGAAGAGTGCATTTACTTGCAGTTTATTGAGTGAAGAATTTCAGGCCTAAATTACTTAGCTTTCTGATTTTAATTTTTTATTGTCTTCCTGAATTTGTACCCTTCAGTTTTTGGTACTTAGGGTCAACAGATGGCATAGGAACAACTCCTGCATCCCTGTGATGTTGGGAACTAATCTACTACCTAGCTACCAGCTACAGGATAAGACACATCAAAAAAAGAAGATACGGGCTGTTTAACATATGCAACATCCTTCTAAATGCCTAAAAAGATTAAACTAAATCTATTTAAAATCTGACATGTTACATGTGAGATGGGAGTCTGCCCGAGCTATCCACAGCATACACGAATGCCAGCTCGACTTCACTAACGTCAGTAAGAAAAACAAATCAGAAAGAAAGAAGCACCTGGGTCTATGTGCCGTGTAGCTCTTCCATCAGAAATTAGAGTTATCACACAGTACCTCAGTAATGATAAGGTTAGAAAAGACCTTAAAGATCATCCAGTCCAACTTAAATCATTAATATATACAGCAAAATGAATTCACCGTTGTGTGGACATTTCCCTGCCATTGAAGTCTGACAGTTTTATGGCTAACTCCCACTTTATTTCTCTGGTTTAGTTGGTACTACATCGAGTTACCCTTAATGAAGTTTCCATTAAAACACATTGGGTTTACACTCACTGGTGAACTATGAACAATTTAATGGTCAATATTTAAATACTACTTCCTCCAAGCTCAAGGTTGGTACACCCGTATGAATAAGAAAGCAAGAAGAGGAAGCAGGGGACGTGCATGGATTTTCTGGAATGATCATGGAAGGTCTTCTGGAAAAGCTCATATGGAAGAAAGAATCATAGAATCATCAGGGTTCACAGGGGACCTCAAAAGATCAGCCAGTCCAATCCCCCTGCCACAGCAGAATCACCCAGACCAGGCCCAGGCGGGCTACAAACACCTCCAGAGAAGGAGACTCCACAATCCCCCTAGGCAGCCCCCTCCAGTGCCCCATCACCCTCACTGGGAAGAAGTTATAGAATCACAGAATCGGTCAGGGTTGAAAGAGACCACAGGATCATTCAGTTCCAACCCCTCTGCCATGGGGTTGGAGCACCCCACCCTAGAGCAGGCTGGCCAGAGCCTCATCCAGCCTGGCCTTAAGCACCTCCAGGGATGGGGCCCCAACCTTCTCCCTAGGCAACCCATTCCAGGCTCTCACCACTCTCAGGGTGAAGAACTTCCTCCTGCATCAAGTCTAAATTATCCATCTCCAGCTTTGCTCCTTTCCCCCTAGTCCTGTCCTACCTGAGATCCTAAAAAACTCTTCCTCAGCATTTTGTAGCCCTCTTCAGATCCTGGAGGCCACAGTAAAGTCACCTGGGAGCCTCCTCTTCTCCAGCCTGAACAGCCCCAACTCTCTCAGTCTGGCCTCATGGGAGAGGTGCTGCACCCTCTGATCATCCTCGTGGCCCTCCTCTGGACTTGCTCCAGCATGTCCACATCCTTCTTGTAAGAAGGCCTCCAGAACTGGACACAGTACTCCAGGTGGGGTCTCACCAGAGTGGAGGGGGAGAACCACCTCCCTCGCCCTGCTGGCCACCCTTCTTCTGACGCAGCCCAGGATCCGGTTTGCCTTCTGGGCCACAGGTGCACACTGCTGGCTCATGCTGAGCTTTTCATCCACAATCAAACCCAAGTCCCTCTCCTCAGGGCTACTCTCCAGCCAGTCACTGCCCAGCCTGCACCTGTGCTTAGAAGAAGAAGGGTGACCCAGGAAAGTACCAGCTGGTTAGCTCACCTAACCAGCATCTTCACTTATCTGTGAGACAAGACTGCTATTTGGAGTAGTCAGTATGGATTCATCAATGGGGAGAGATGCTTGATTGATCTGATTGTTTTTTATGATGTCATATCGGGCTGTGTAGGTGAGGGGAGAGCAATGGATGTTGTCTATTTTAACTTCAGGAAGGCCTTTGACAAAATGTCCCTTAACATCCTCACTAGGGAGGCCATGCAGTGTGGATTGGATGAGGTGGTGGTGTGATGGTTTTTGTGACAGAGCTCAGAGACATTATCAGCTGTGCAGGGTTGTGTTGGAGACTGTGAGCAATAGTGACCCCCAGGTGTCAGTACTGGGTCCAGTCTTGTTCAACATACTCAGTGACCTGGGACAGAGTGCATCCTCAACAAGTTTGCTGATGACACAAAGCTACAACTGGGGAGGAACTCCAAGCATCAGAATAGGTTAGGTATAGATCTGTTGGAGAGTAGCCTTGAAGAGAAAGATCCTGGAGTTCTGGTAGATAGTAAGCTGATCATGAGCTGCCAGTGTGCCCTTGCTGCCAAGAAGGCCAATGGTATTCCAGGGTGCATTAAGAAGTGTGTGGCTAGTAGGTCTAGAGAAGTTGTCAGCCCCCTCTACTCTGCTCTGGTAAGGCCACATCCGTAGTACTGTGTCCAGTTCTGGGCTGTAGGGAAGTTGGTGCCAGTGTTTTCTGTAGTGCCCAGTGACAGGACAAGGAGCAACGGGCACAAGCTGGAATCCAAATAAGGAAAACCTTCACTCTGTGTCTGCCAAAGCACTGGAACAGGCTGCCCAGAGAGGCTGCGAGGTCTCCTTTTCATCCCTTCTAGATGCAGTTCTTTGCAAGGTGCAAGGTGCAAAGGCAGCCCTGCGTTGGGTGGGGCAAGGCGATGTGGTTGGACTTGATGACAATCTTGAGGTTCCAGCTCTGATGATTCTGTGAGTCACAGCTCCCTCTCTGACTACACAGCATTCCTGGGAACTCTGGAGAGTTTGTGGCTTGAATTTCTCATTAATACTGTTACATAGAACAGCAGTAAGAGCTAAGTCATGGCTAGCTGAATGTGTCTCCGCAGCTCGTCCTGCCATCCATAGACAGTCTGCATGAAAGCTGGGAACTCACTGCATTCACATTTCCAAAGTGCTAATTACATTTTTCAGTAGCAAGGCAAATGTCGTGCACAACTCAAATAAACTTCTGTAAGATACTTAGCAAATGTGTAGTATAAATGTCCAATAAATCAGGGAACATTTCCTGCAGCTATGGAAAAATACTTCATTATTCAACAACTGTGGCCATAAAATCACAGTTATGTCACTATTATGTACAGTTCCCTAAGCTATTAATGTGAGTGGTGCAAGCACATTGAGAGTAAATGATTAGACATGAGGTCTCTAGGCACATCAGGGACAAGAGGGTCATTAGGGACAGTCAGCATGGCTTCACCACGGGGAAGTCATGCTTGACCAACCCAAGAGCCTTTTATGAGGGCAGAACCGGGTGGACAGATGATGGCAGAGCAGTGGATGTGGTCTGTCTTGACTTCAGGAAGGCATTTGACACAGTCTCACACAGCATCCTCACAGCCAAACTGAGGCAGTGTGGACTGGATGATTGGGTAGTGAGGTGGATTGTGAACTGGCTGCAGGGTAGAAACCAGAGGGTGGTGGTCAATGGGACAGAGTCTAGTTGGAGGGCTGCACCTAGTGGAGTCCCTAAGGATCAGTACTGGGACCAGTCCTCTTCAATCTATTCATTAATGACTTGGATGAGGGATTAGGGTGCCCTGTCAGCA
>VZRI01010042.1:408182-430687 GCA_013397515.1 Upupa epops
ACAGAGGACCAACAGCATCCTGGTGGGGGGGGGGGGTGGGGGGATAAGAAGGGGGTGAAGCAGAAGAATAAGAAGGATGAGCATAAAATGTGATCTGAACAAGAGAATTCCTATGTTCTCTCTACCCTGGGCCACATATCATGCGTTATTTCTTCTCTTTTTAAATTTCTCAATTTCCACTCCAGCAAGATAATCCAGCTATAATGCAATTTTGGTGTGAACACTGCAGAAAGTGTTGCTAAGAATAAAGCTTTAAAATAAAACATTTCCATTAAGGCTCTTCAAATTGGTGATGCCTGGACTTTAGAAATCTGTTTTAAACTCTGGAAGTTGGTATCACCTGTCTGACAGGAGTCTTTTGTAAGAAATTGCTTTTAGATGAGTAAAACTGAATTTCCCCCTCATCTCTCTCACTCTGCTGAAAACTCAGCTGGCCTACAACGCAATTGCTGCTGCATTGCCCACTTAAATGGAAGCAAAGAATTCCCTTTACTGAGGTAATTAGTGAACTAAGTAAAGGCAGACTGCGCAGCAGAAATTGAGCTGGCTGATCACATTGTTACCCCCAGCTCTCTTGGGCCGGGATTTGGTTTCATTTCAAGATGGGAAAGTACTGTCCCAGCTCTTCAGGGACTGAGCACAGCCAAAGCATTCAAACCTGCAGAATGAAACTGTTCTGCATCCACATATAAAGATTCCATAGTCTCTAAAGGCATAAGAAGACAAAATGAACTGTCATTTCATAGTAGCCCACAGAGTCAGTAAAATCAGAATGATTAAGATCTGTGCAAGTAACACCATCCTTTCGGTTGTTTCCAGCCCCAAGTGCCATTTTCAGAGCTAAAACACCAGCCACACAAGAAACATGAAATCTTTCTCACACCAGAATATTCTCTAACACAGAACGAAACACAGCAAACTATGCGATTATATTCACATCAAGCACTCTCAACAGATGCTGCACATAGGATCAGTATCAAAGTGTAGTTACCCTCATACCTGACAACTGCAATTATGATCTAAAAGCCCAAAGAATGAAATAAAGCAGAGGACCAGATGGATAGTTCTGTATGAAAGCGATTTCAGATACTCTAATGTGACAACGGTGATGAGCTCACCACGCTTACATAGGGTTTGCCAAATAGTCGGGCACCCAGAGCATATGTTTTAAACGACATTCAGGAATCATAGTTATTATCGAGAAGGCACGGCACTATGGCACACAGCGCTCTTCGTAAGGAAGAACACTAATTTTTTTAAGGAGTTCAAAACCAAGAAGCTAAGGGACTAAAGATCTAAACTATATAACCTGCCGTATCACTCTCCTGCACCTCCATGTGTCTGTGGCAAATTTTAACCCATGTGTAACAACACAACATCCACTGAAACTGATGTTTGCTAAAAGCTTGTAAAATTCACAGGAGACCTGTTAGTTACAGTTATGACTTGGATGAGGGATCAGGGGGCACTGTCAGCAGGTTTGCTGATGACACAAAGCTGGGTGGTGTCACTGACCCCCCAGCAGACTGTGTTGCCATTCAGTGAGACCTGGACAGGCTGGAGAGCTGGGCAGAGAGAAACTGAATGAGGTACAACAAGGGCAGTGTAGAGTCTGGCATCTGGGCAAGAACAACCCCAGGGACCAGGATAGGTTGGGGACTGAGCTGTTGGACAGCTGTGTAGGAGAAAGCAACCTGGGGGTCCTAGTGGCCAGCAAGATGACTCAGCCAGCAATGTGCTCCTTTGGCCAAGAGGGCCAACAGCATCCTTGAGGGGGATCAGAAGAGGGGTGGTTAGCCAATTGAGAGAGATTCTTCTCCCCTTCTACTCTGCACTGGTGAGACCACATCTGGAGGGTTGTGTCCAGTTCTGGGCCGGCCCCTCAGTTCAAGGACACAGAGCTGCTGGAGGGTGTCCAGCGTACAGCAAGAAAGATGAAGGAAGTAGAGCACCTCCCTTATGAAGAAAGGCTGAGGGAGCTGGGTCTCTTGAGCTTGGAGAAGAGGAGGCTGAGGGGTGACTTCATTCATGTCTTGAAATATGTCAGGGGTGGGTGTCATGAGGATGGAGGCAGGCTCTTCTCAAGGTCATCTGATGACAGGACAAGGGGCAATGGGTGCAAGCTGGAACAGAGGAGGTTCCACGTATTAGAAGAAACTTCTTCACAGGGAGGGTCCCGGAGCACTGGAACAGGTTCCTCAGGGGTGGTTGTGGAGTCCTCTGGAGAAGTTCCAGATCCACCTGGCTGTGTTCCTGTGTGACTTTGCCTAGGTGATCCTGCTGTGGCAGGGGGATTGGACTGGATGATCTTTCAAGTCCCCTTCCAATCCCTATTGATTCTATGATTCTATGACAGTTGTGTGGATGAGTGGAGACACAGCTGTAAGGAGACACCTTGGCCAAGATGGTTTGATCCAATTGCTTATGAAAAATATTTCTAGTGAAATGAAATGTAATTTTATGAGCTGCATGAATTCTCAACCTCTATCTCAAAATCACACAAATTTTATTCTTTTTTAATACAATTTAGCACAGTGACCTCCTACGCAGGAACTGTTGGGTACATAGAGCCACCCATTATCTTTGGTTAGAAGAGACCATTAAGATCAAGTCCAACCTTTAACCCAGCACTGCCAGATCACCACAAAACCAAGTCCCTCAGCACTACATCTTGTATGTCCCTTAAATGCCTTTATGGCTGGTGACTCCACCACTGCTCTGGGTAGCCTGTTCCAATATTTGATAATGAGTCTGGTAAAGACATTGTTCCCAACTCCAGGCTAAACCTCTCCTGGTGCAGCTTACAGCCATATCCTCTAGTTCTATTGCTAGTGATGTGGGAGAAGAGACTGACCTTCACCTTGCTTCAACCTTTCAGGTAGTTGTAAACACCAATAAGTTTTCCCCTCAGCCTCCTTTTCTGCAGACTAAACAACCCCAGGTCCCCCAGCCACTCCTCATGGGACCTGCGCTCCAGATCGTTCATGAGCTTGTTGCTCTTCTCTGGACACTATGTAAGATCAGAGCTAGCTATACAGTCTGGTCACAACAGTATGGAGCTCCTGGGCAGCGTGAAGTTGTCCTGCCTTTTGCTACCAGAAACCAATTTTGCTTGAATGTGAAATTACTCTTTTCTATAAGAAGGGTTTTTCTCCCAGAACACTGAATGGTTTTCATTTCGTGTTTGATTTAGCCTTGGTGCAAGAAAATCCATAATCAAGGGAAATGTAATCCATGGCTCTTCCTAACATAGAGCCTGGGGCACAGACCTATCAGTTGTGTTCCTGGTTCTTTGTATGTCACAGATGACAGGGCAAAATATTGTGGGCTTGTCTAGAAATAAGCAGGTAGAGACAGCAGATACAAAATCCTGGTGTTAATATTGCTGCTTAAACTCTTATGATATGTCAGTCTCCTAAAATTAAGGCTAATGAAGGCAGGGGGTGACATTTGTGAACCCTTTCAGGATGGAGCACAGCAGTTTCAAGCTAACAGATTCAAGTCTGACTGCAGGGAACTGGAGACTCTTCATTTTTAAGAGACACCTTTCACACAGAAGTCTGCTGTGTTTTAACTGAACTTTTCTGAGTGTCCTAAGTTAACAATCCCTCTGCTAGACACAAGACTTCATACAGAGAGAAATGTCACTGGACTGGTAAAGGAAGGTGGAGCTGTGCCTAGCACAGCACAGAGCAAGTCTGCTGACACTAAGCAGGTACAATGCACACTACCTCAGCTGCATTCCTGCTGTTTTAATAAGACTATTCCTCTTAGAAGAAATAACTAACAGTGTTACTTTGTGGGGTGCCTTTCACACAGCTCTCCACAGTTGTCAGTTATAAATGACTTTCACCAGTGTATTAAATTAAACTCAATGAGAATGCCATGCAATGCTCACAACATCAGAGCCCCCACTCCCCCACGCACGTATGGCTCACCTCCATCATCTGGGGCAAGTTTTTTGACTCATCTGAACATGGACTTGCTGGCACTGAAACCTTTCCCACAAGTACACATCTATTTGGGTGCCAGTCTTTGACTGTTGGGCTTTGGCCACACTCACTGTTTCGTTGCGACCCTCATTCATACATGGCACACATGATCCTTCCAGTACTTAAAAGAAGAATGGCTAAAAATTCCATGACTAAGGACTCTATAATAGGGATTCTCTGACTGTGATTTCTGTAACTGAGGATTCCATGACTTCATTGTATGACTCCGGATTCTATGACATGGGATTATATACACAGGATGCGATCATAGGGGATTATATATAAATATAAGGGATAAGGGATTCTGTGATAAGGGTTCTATGACATGGGATTCTATAACTAAGGATTCCCTAGGCCAATTCCTTGACTAAGGATTCCATGAATAAGGATTTTATGACTGAGACTTCCATGACTAACAACTCTCTTCAGTATAGAAACGCCAAGGAAACCACAGACCTGGAGGTGCACTTGGGTTTTAGTTTCAAATCCAGGCTTCAGTGGTGTTGGATATCTAGGCAGTGAAGGGAACTGCTTCTCCTCATGTTGTGACTCATCTTAGAGCTTAGAAGAAAGTTGGAGACAATCTGTTTAGCAAACTTTGTTGCAACAAGTCAAGGATTGATGGTTTTAAACCAGAAAGGGGAGATTTAAACTGATCTTAGGCAGAATTATTTTTACAATGAGGGTGGTAAAACCAAAGTATGATGATTCTGTGATAGCACTGCAAATCAGTGATGTCAAAACCATTTATGTAAAGCAGTTTTTATTTAAAGGCAAAATATTTCATTTGAATAAGATATAAGAATTAATATTTTGTACTTGGATCAAAACTGGCCTAGAAAACCTCATGCAAATATTGAGATCTTACTCTTTTACAGTCAGAGAAACTACAGAAAATTGAAATTCAGACTTTGTATTTACCCAGTTCTCACCCTATAATAACTTTGATACTGGTCTAAAGTCCTCCCGAACTCCTTTTTTCAGTGTAGTCTCTTTCAACTACCCTCTAGGTTGTGTCCTGCCTGCAGGTCTCTTCCCTTCCACTTTCCATTCTTTTCAGTTCTTTTATCCTACTACACTTTCCAAAGCCGTTTACCTCATGTCACTGCCAATCTGTCTCTTAAGGCATTAAATCAGCACTTGTGGAAGGCGATCCTCCCCTAACTGACTGCTGCTTCTGTAAGTGCCAATTTGTCTCAGCAGGAGACTGGTGGCCAGATGGCAGCAGCAAGACACTTAAAAACTGTGATTCTTCTCTGTCCCCATGGAAAGGGTGGACTTACAAAACCCAGAGTAGGTGATTCTGTTTATGTTCTTGATTTAAAAATTAATGTTGGATGGATTTATTTGTCTGTACTGGTATCAGTGCAGTTTGCTCAACTCCTGAGCACTTTGAATTACAAGATGCTCATTGGAGCTAACAGTAATGTTTTAAGTATGAACTGACCTCATGTTACATTTTCCTGCCTTTGTATTTTGTGAGAACTTCTGATCGCAAGCTGTGGCTCTCAGGTGTGAGCCTGTGAATAATCTGCAGAGAAACTAAAGCTCACCTGTGCTTTGATGTCAGAGAAAGCCGCGGCTTTGCGGGTGTTTGCCCGGGGATGGAAGGCAACGCAGCAGGCAGCAACGGCAAACCTGGACTTGTTCAGATCTGCAACACCAAAGTGAAACATGGAGGTAGAGGCTGCAGGCAAGGTGTAGGTAAATCCCAGCGAAAATATCTGCCATGATCAGGGCTCTCTAAAGAAACTGCATGTGGGAATAGAAACCTTCAATTCTGCAGACCATATCTGATCTGAATACATCTTGCAAAGCAAAAGCAGTCTCGTACTATTCTTGTTGGAAAGGTTTTTGTGAATCGTGCCTATGGAGAAAAGCTATTCTACCCTTGAGGTGTTTAAATTGTGTAGAAACAGACTCTGGAATTCCACAGGCTTATTAGCTTGTTTGTAGATAAATAATTAAGTATTTTAAAAAATAGTCACTACCTAAGAGTACGTTCGTGGACTTCTGGTGAGTTCCTTCCAGAGAAGAAAAGATATTTGCTCTAAGAAGTTTTCAGTGGCATTACCACAAGAAGGAAATTTCTGATCTCAGATTTACAGATATGAACACTTCCGTAAGACTTTTATAGCGTTACAGTGATAATGATCTGTTTTATTTCTTGCCTGAAAAAACTGGAAGGCCTTGAAGAACAGAAACAAATAGATTATTTTAGACTGCAATTATAAATTAACTGCCTTTATCTAGATTTTGCACAGACTGTTACAGCTTTCAACAGATGTAATGATTAAATATTCAAAGCATTATACCATAGTTCGGGCATATTTCAGCCAAGGGCTCATGTATGTGGATACTTCAATTACTCCTTTTTCTGTGTTCTGCCCATGCAATTTCCATAGTCCGCTGCTCAAACTGGCTTTGCTGTCTTCTGTTCACAGCCTTTTCTATAACCTTTTGCTAGTTAAAAACGTCCCTGGACTAAGACACAGTCTCTTCTGTTCCAAAGCCTTTTTTGAACACCATGGGCACCTTGGCACCAATTTTCAGATGATTAGGTAGTATGCTTCTTGCTAGTTTAAATTGTCGTAGAATCATTTGAGCACAAAACAACAAGAAATTCTTACTGAGGTCAACTCTAGAACACTCTGTGATTAGAAAAAGTGTGGTGAAGAGAAGACTCTAAAGTGTTGGGGTGATTGTACAAGGTCAGCACTTCATCCCTTCCTAATCTGCGCTGTAGTGAAATTGAAGCCCTTTATCTTCACTCATATGCAGGGTAATGCTCATAATTCAGGCCAAAGGACAAAGAAACAAAAGTAGTTTTCAGTCAGTGAAGACAAGATCTATGGTTGTTGGCCTAACTCTTCTGAAGTTTCTATTATTCTAACACTGAAAAGAAACAGTTTAAAAGATCAGAAGCCAAGTACATTTTGGTCTTGTTCTGATATTGGAAGGTGGTGTTCCCTCTGACTAGCCATTAGCCGCAAATCAAATTGAAATCATCATTTAACAAACACCATTTCTCTGTGTCTTTAAAATGCATGAACATCGTCCAGTTCTTTGAGCAGCACTGTAACACTGTGTTTACTTCTCTGGCCTGGACATTTTGATGTCCAGTCAACATCACTGTTACTCTTGCCCTTTTACTCTTCTTAAGGTGATGTTTTTGTACCACCTACCATTTTGCATCTAGCAACTACACAAAATTTCCCGGTTCAAACTCTTTGAATAGCTCAGCAGCAGACTAAAGGGTCATCCAGTAGACTAGACTAGTCTTTGAATAGCTCAGCAGTAGACTAAAGTGGCATCCAGTAATCAAGGTCAGACCTTTTAAAGCCTCCTGAAATTTCATCACTGGATGCATAATATCAAGAAAAAGTTATTGTAGTAATGACCACTTTAAAACGCATTTCCCCAGTGCTCCTTGAAGGCAGCTCTCAATCAAGAAATTTGCAATGTTTTGTGGGAAGTCTGAAGTTTAAGTCAGATTTCCTACAAGGAACGAATAAGACAGTCAAATTGAAAGTTAGTATCTTAATATTTCCCACCTTAATCTCCCTAGATAGTTCTAGTGCTCTTATCACTTTAATATCAAAGTGCTTTATATTACATCCTTGATCATCTTCTACTTTGATCAAAACAAATCTGGCTTTGATGCTTTTCTCCATATGGGAGTGGAAATGAAGAGGTCTGTGCAAAAATGATTTAAATAGTTCACCAGTGAGAAAAAAAATGTCTTCCCACGCCTGAGCACTACCTGAATTTTTAGCAAGTCCTTCCAATAACAATTTCCTGAAGATCTGCAAAATGGATTCCAGCTGAGAGCAACATAAGACAGCTTCCTTAGCTTGGAACTTCATCTAGTAATATTAGCCTAAAAATTATATTAGCCATATAAAAATTATCTATACAGTAATTCCAGATGCTATCAGAAAATGCCATCAGGTGTTTTGGATGAAACATCTAAAAGGCAAGACTTAATAGATTTTTGACAGAGGCCAGGGTAACTTAAATTAAGACTATACACTTTTCTGTTTTCACTGAGGTTTCATCTGAAAATTTCTACTTGTCACCAATGAAATAAACTTTGCAACCAAAGCATTTTAGCAGTAAAAAAAAGAGCCTATGAAAAGAAGCCAACCTTTGCAGGAGAAAGCGTTTTATGGAAAGCTATTATTATATGGAAGCTCAATTTTGAGTAAATTTTTGGAAAAATGCTTTATTTTATTAGTGAGACATAAGTTAATGAATCTGGGATATGGAGAAGGTTGAGGTGCTCAATGACTTCTTTACTTTAGTCTTCACAGGTGAGAACACAAACCATACATGGTTGAGGGCTGCAACTGGAAGAACCAGCCACGGTAGGGGCAGATCAGGTTCATGGCCTTGTAAAGAAGCTGAAGGTTCATAAGTCTATAGGACCTGGTGGGAAACACCCACAGGTTCGGAGGGAACTGGTGAATGTAATTGTTAAGCCATTGTCCATCACAATTAAGAAATCACAGCAAAGCAGTTGCCTAGGCAAGTTGTACATGTCCCCTCCCTGCAAGTTTTCAATGCTAGATTGGACATGGCTTTGGGCAACCTGGTCTAGCAACAGCTGGAATTATATGATCTCTGAGGTCTCTTCCAACTTAGGCTGGAATTCTTGAATGAATAGAAATGAGTATAGAAAGATAATCTTCCTGTTTCTACTCTAAACTGGTCTTTACATTTTATAGCAGAGATATAATTAAGTTGCATGGAGCTATTTAAAACTTCATAATGAGGACATCATTGTCTATCAAGCTCCAACTGCTTATAGAGTAATTTCTTTGCCACATGTTTCAGTCACAATAGAACGCTCTTATTTTCATCCTGTCTTGACTTGCACTGCACAGTACCTTTTTGTAGAAGGCAATGTTTCTGCCATTGTGTTAGCAGCAGGCAAAGCATTGAAATAAATTCATTTTCATGAAGCCCTACTTTCTAGTAAAATGGTTTAAAAAAAACTATTTTAACTTCCAAAACTAACTGTAGGTAAACTTTATCCAAAATCTAAAAGTCCTTGCCCACTGAAAGTGTAGCTACAGCTTTGGTCTGAAATCTCAGATACACAGGATACCCTGGAACCTCACTGAGCTTTAGCTGGGGCTAACTGCCATACACAACTCATTAGTCAATAGGTAGTGGTTGGAAAAAAACCAGCACCCCCCCCAAAAAACCACACCCCTCAACAGTGTAGAGTTGTTTTGAGAGAAACCAAACAGATAATGAATTTCAATTTCTGTCTCATGAGCAGAATTTTAAGTCCAAAATGCACAAGACCCTTCCCTCTTGATTGAGCTCCTAGATAGTCTCAGCTCTTGCATTTCTGTCCCCTCCAATGCTGAATTAGAAATGAGCTCCACCTTCACAGGAAATTCATAGGCACACTCTGCTCTCTGCTTAACTTCCTTCTTGCAGTAGGCTGCTAGAAAGTTGTGGCTAAAGTCCTCACCTCTGTCAGACTTGGTTAAAAGCCATCAACATGTAATTACACACACAAGCACGCATGTACGTGCACAGAAAGGGGCCGTGGTTGCCATTGTGAGTCAAGTTGTAGATCTTTTTTATCTAAAGAAATATGCAACTCTGTGCTGCAGTGCTGCGAAGGGTAGCTGTGGTCTGTGATTATTACTCTTTATCTTAGACTGCTACAAAGTCAACTACTTTGTCAGCTCCCATTAAAAGATAATCCTTGCTGCACACCCTGTTTTCAGGGGAGATTAGAGTCTTTAAATGCTTGAGAAGAAGCCTTAAACAAAAATATTTTGATGCTTATTGACAGATGTTTATTAAAATGCCTTTGTCAAAACCACCCCTCAAACAACTTGCGATCTCTGGTGTTAAGCCAGCATAGCAGTTTCTCCTTTTTCTTTCTTCCAAATGACATTATTCCAATTAATTCGATGTTGAGGTATTGCTGCGATAAGATAATGATGCTAAGGCAGACCTAGTTGGGCTGAGTCAGGCTGCAGAGCTTTTTCATAAATATTAAAAAGGATGCCCTCCAGAGTAGCAAAGCAGTGGCACATACACTGCCTGTTATTTGCACCGCCTGCCCGCAAAACGTTTGGGTTGCTTAGGTGCAACCAGACACAAATTAGTCAGGGTTGACTGAACTAGTAGCTAAATCCTTATCTTCTGCAACACTGATTTCAGAACCTAGGGTTGTTATTTCATATAACTTAGCAATACTTAAGACCCTTTGGGAGAGCACTCAAATGTAATAAACATATGATGCTTTTTGAATGGGAAAGTGAAACTTGTCCTGCAGTGAGAACCTTTGTAATTTGTTTTGCTTACAGATATGCTGAGCTTGTGTACTTCATAAGCTTAAAAAAAGGAGAAAAACAATTCCCAGTGTGTGCAATTATCTCCTGGCAAGCAACCGTTCTTTTTATCCAAGCAGATAGCCTAGATCTAGATCTGATCCTCTGAAACCACGGGCCAATTTCTCAAATTTACTTACCATACAGCAGAGACCTGGGCTCATTCTTACCCTCTAGCCAAATTCTACCCATGACAATCAGGACAAAGAAAAGAACTGATGTTGGAAAGACATTGTTTTCATTAAAAATAGACAGAAGTTCTTTGAGTGCTGATGAGTGTAATGAACCATGATGCTCCATGGTCTATGTGTCAGGATTGATTGACCTGAACACTTAAGAGAGCACCAGTTTCATTTCAAGTATCTTTACAGCCCCTCTGTTTATTAAAACATCTTCAGTGTACATTATCCACTGTCCAGCAGCACGTAGAATTACACTGAGGGATTTCTTTCAGTTTTGCTATCTGTGAGTCATTCTTTGCCTCCTCAAACTCCTATTTCGTGAAACTTGAGAAAACGTAAATTTTATTTTTTTTAAATAAATCTACCCTGTGTCAGGTTTGACTGACACAGGCAATTTGACTGAAATAGGCATAGTGATTCAAAAGATGGGGAATGGCTCTGACAGATTCAGACAACATAACATCATAAGCCCTGCTCCCTTAAGAAGAAGAGTCTAATAAAGAAATTGTGTTCTTTCCCAAAGCATGGACAGAGTGCTGGCAGCTCTTCTATTGAGGTCAGAAACCACAAGCCCAGAACGAGCTGCCAGATAAAGTGAATTTACAAAAGAGAAGGATCCCAGCACTAGATATCATCCTTCCACCAGGAGAATATTTTCAAAACAGAAAGAGAAGACAGATGCAGGAAGGAAGGGACAAAAAAATCGACTTAAAAGCTCTGAGATTAGGGGAAACAGCAGGTGGGAGTTTGGGCAGGTTGAAGTCAGATATTACAGAGTACATGAGTTGTGGATTGGGCAAAAATACTATGTCAGAGGGACCAGAATTAACTGGAGATCACAGCAACATTAGGAATTATGATGAATTTACACGTGACAGAATTCTTGCTAGAGCACGGTTTGTGACAGTGGAGATAAAACAGAAAGTAATTACTGAGCTAGATGGGGTGGTGTCGTAGTCTGAAAATTGTTCAGAGCTTCAGATGTTGGATTTTGTGCTTTTATGCCAAAAGAGCATTTTATTTTGAAGCTAAAGGTAGCTCTCCCATCAGATCCCTGGGGCAGTGTCTTGACTCCAGAGGCGATTGATGGACAGAGCCTTTAAAAGGGGGTGAGCTTCTGGATTTCAGCCTTCTGGTTCTGTCTCTTGGCAGAGAGAGCTCTGCTGGGCCAAGAGCCTCCCTCCACACCTCAGAAGGGGCGAGCAAGGGCTCTCAGTCTAGTTGTCCTACCAGGGTGATGAAACTGCAGCCCCTTTGGCAAGGGTCAGGGTCTGGCTGTAAAGTCAGCTGCTGCAGTGCCCCTCAGAGGGGCCAGCCACAGGTCCCCCTTCCCTGAGGGTGGAACACAAAGTGAAGCCTTTGGACTGTAGCTGTCAGCCCCAGCATAGATCTGCCTGCCTGTCGCAGCCCACTCATCTTTGAAGATGTGAGAAGGTGGTGAGCTCTCAGCCCTTCGCTCCCTCAGAACTGTTATCACTTGGGAGAAAGAAGAAAGAGAGAGAGAGAAGCCCTCAAGCAGGGCCTGTTTGCCACAGCAGGTGTGGCCCCACATGACCAGTACTATGTTGCCTCTGTCCTCACCATGGGCATGCCCCCTCGTGACCATGGAGTTCATGCAGATGTGGTATCCCAGCTCTGTCACTGAGAGTCTAGGAGAAGCTTTTGATAAGAGGGCGAGAAAAGTCCTGAGGTGGGCCTCTGAAGGTCCCTAATGCTTGGCCTGAAGTTTTGTGCTAAAAGCAGATGGAAATGATCTCTTAAACCTTTGGCAAACAGAATGAGACTGGGGATCTGAAGTGTCTGTTCCTGCATCTGAGATGCTACTGCAGCCTGGAAGATCTCACAGATAGCAACTGCTGGCCATTGTTCCATTGTGAAAAATTCCCAAGTTGAGAGCAGTTAGAAGCAAGTCTGAGACATACAAGGGAAGCTGGCATCTGCAGGAGGACCGGAAAATGGACTTTTTCCACAAGCATCACAGTGTAAGAGGGCCTCAGGAGCCCTACTGAACTCTATGGATGGAAGAGATGGCTGAGCTCCCACTCTGATTACAGCGTATCTTTTCCAAGGGCTCCTGTCTGAAGACAAGAACTGATGAGTTAGCTGGCTCCCATTTCTCTCAGAGTGTGTGTAATGTGATACAGTTTGTTCTACTTCTTTTCCTTTGCTTCTTCATTGTGGGTTTAGTGAATTCTTTCTTTTTACCAAAGTAGCTTCATTGCCCGTCAAATTCACAGCAGGAGCTGGTTGATGCACTTAGATTGCAAGCACCAACGCAGAACTGATCTAGACCTTCATTCAAACCCGGTACAGGTAGGCAGAGCAATGACCACATTGCTAAAACACTATCTGCAATAGGAAACACTAACTTCTTAAAATTGAAGTCAGTTTCATTATCTAGAGCTAGAGAATGTGTTGCACAGATTTCTAAATTATATATGGACTGGGTCATGACTTTCCTGCTGTGTTGTCTGTATATTACCCTGTAAGAGCTCCTTGTAATATCTTTTTTTTTTGCTTTCATTTCTTATTTATGGACCTTTACTCCTTGAATTTTCAAATTTTTCCCACTATTCAGTGTCATTTCTCCTTGTTTTTCAATACCTCCTGCAGTCTGTTAGCAAGCTGCATTTTCATTTAAAGGAAAAAACACCCTGGAATGCTCCTAGGAATGGAATAACAAGGTAAAGTAGTTAATTGGTATTTCAGATGCTTCCCCTCGCCAACATTTTGACCCCTCTGTAATTGATTAAAGTTTTGTGCCTTGCCTGAATCACAAGAGGTAACTTTTGTCATTGCTGTTCATTTGATTAGTATTTATATTAAATGAGATAGAATTAAAAATTTGCCTATGTTACAAAAACATTGTCGCCGTGAGACTTACAAAAAGCACCGCACTGATGACCTCGAAGGCGAGTCACTCCTCTGTGGGCAGGCCAGGTGCTCAACAGCCAGTTACATTTTCACTGCGGGTTCAAATAGTAACGGGCAGCAGTCCAAGCACAGGATTTCAAGGAAAACAAAAAAAAAAGCTCTCACCTCCTGTATTCCTTCATAAGTCCTTACCTGTTGTTGTTTGACATTGTCTAGGAAACACGCACAACATGCATTCAACTTTTAAAATCAATATTTTGCCAGGCATTTTGATCTTGGTTTGATCTCACACTCTTTTTTTACTCATCAGTTGAAAAAGAAATCTGAGGTGTTCACACAACACTCCCCCCGTGTGCCTGGTGTTCACATTGCTCATGGATAGCAAATGACCACTACCATCCCAAACATAAGGCTGTTTGCAGATGCTTGTACTAAGCCAAGCCCATACTTTCCCACAAAGAGAGTTTTAGAACGCAGCTCTTGAAGCTCATTGATTCCAATCATTAGCCTAATTGTACAGAGCCCACTGCTTTGCTTGAGGGAAGACAACAAACTTTAAAATCAGTGAGGGCTGACAGACATGAGGACAGGGACAAAGAAATACAGTGCTGGGCATTCGTGGTTCAGCAAAAGCAGTCTACCTTTTGGGAAGCACGAAAATGCATTGTCCGTTATTGCAAACTGATAATAAGCTCTGAACAAAAGCATTTTGTTGACTGGCAAGGGTTGAGTTTTAAGATGCCCAGCAAGTGCACAAATGTAAACAATAACTTACACATGCGCCCCTGAGAAATCACTCATCCCACCTCTGCATTGTAAGGTTGTATTTCGCTTTAAAACAAAAAAGAGAAATTAAAAAAAAATACTAGAAGTGAAATGAAAATAAAGGCAAAGAGCTTAAAATATTAATCACACATTTCCTCTTGCTTTATTTTCATAGATCATACTCTGTTTCTGAGGAAATAGAAGAAGAAAGGCAGCAGGTAGCCAGCAGCAAAGAATCAGTGCTCTTACTTGTCACTGTCAGCGCCTGCTGCGTAGGGAAAATGCCAGTCTGCCAACAGCCAGCAAAAGCCTCAAGGGCGCAAAGTATTCCTAACAGCTGTAAAACTTTGGAAGCAAACAAAAATATGAAAGGGCAAAAGCCCTTGTGCACTCAGGAGGACTTTTCTCTTTGAATCTCTTTTGTTTAAAAATAATTTTCAAAACAGTTTGTAAAACAGAACTGAACTCTAGAGGATGCACAATATACCAGGGTTTGCTTGGAGATTGCAAAGCAGCAAGTGTTAATAAGGTCCTGATTCTATTTTAGCAATAGCAGTGGCTCCCCTACGTTACGTGTGGAAGCCTTGATTCTGAGAATAATTGCAGCCGTTCTTAAAGAGGCTATGGCTGGCATCGAATGCATTGTGCGTAGGAATTAACACAGCTGAAGGGTCATAATTATCACTTCAGAAAGTTTGGGGTTGGGGTTTTTTTCAAGGAAGATCCAATATGGGTGTCTAAAACACAAAACCCACAGTCTGACAATGCAGCACATCATAACATTCACTGCTCTAAGGACCTCTCCAGCAGGTAAAAAATCACAACCTTCCCTCACATCAGTAGCCTCCTGGTCTTCCATCACTGGACACATGATCAAAACAGTGAAGAAATGCACGTCGTTTTCAGTCCTTTCCAATTAGGCCTAATGAGTAAGCCAACAGCTCAGATTTCCCAGCATACATCAAATAAACCTCTAGACATGATATGTTGTTCTAGGGATTTCCCATCTTGGGCTCCACAGAGCCTGTGGGTAAATGACCAGGGTGTCTGATTGTACAGAGTTGTTTCTTCTTTTCTTACAACATATCTTTGAGAGGAGGTGGAGGCAAAACAGCATCTCAGTGCATTCTAAGGGTACATGGGATGATTATGTTTTGCTGTAACATGAAGTACTTAGCTGAAAGGGTGGTGGGCGACCTTCAGCAAAACGAAAAGTACTACAAGGAGTGAGTTGCATAGCAGATAACATGTTCTGGCAGACTGTGAAGTTTCAACAAACCTTCACGATGCATGTTCTATGAACCAGCCTAATCCCACTCCAAGATTTACCCAGTACGGAAACAGAATCCATATTTCGTCTATGAAAACACATGGGAAAGGAGTGAGAATAAAAAAATCTCTCTGAAGCACTGCAGTTTAACTAAGCAGAGACATACTTGCCTTATTTGAGCACACTGAGATTTAAGTAATTTCCTTATTTCAACAACACTAGGGCTCACATTTATCGGTTCTAACAAACACTGGCACACGCTTCCTAATTCAAATATGTGCTTTTACTTTTCCTTGAAAGAGAGGACAACTGTCTTCTTTAGCCAAGCAAGCACTGTGAACTTTCTAGAACGTTCAGGAAAGAGTAGATCCACCTTTACATCATTGTCCTTCTCAAAGGGACATCAGTTAGATATCAGGCCTCTCATAATTTTGTAAAACGGATGCACTATGCCTCCAAGACACTTTCTTTTCACTTCATGTTTTAAACACACATCTCATTCTGACCTCTGGCACTTAGGGAAATTACTCAGCTCCTTTGATAGGCCAGGAACACCTATGCACTATCACCAGTGCATACCTGAAACTGTAGGCGGCTGCATCCCATAGCACAGTGGCAGATTGGGAACCTGCTCAGACACATATTTTACACAGCATTACAAGACTTGCAAAATTCCAGTTCAATAACCCCAGAGGTGGCTGGAATCAGCCAGGGAAGGTGAAATGGGACTATGAACAGGGGTCCTAATGAGATGGAAATCTTGTGTCTGAGAGCGGGATGTTTGCTAAAGCTTTATTTTTGGTGTCTAGCCTACTCTGACACGGGTGATACAGCCAGGATTAGATTACAGAAAACAGAGCTGGCTAGAAATTGAAAAAGCATTCTCACCAAAACATTGGTGAATGTATTTTCTGATTTTCTGTGCTAAAAGCTTGTTTCAGTTAAAGTTTTCAGCCAGCTCTAATAGCAGGCAAATCAGCTGAGTTTATTGAACTATAACAAGGGAATAGATTTTACAATACATGTTATGTAATGATAGGAATAAATGAAAAGCACTGGAGTTCACTTGCAGACTAACAGTGAGTTCAGAATTCATAAGGTTACTGAGAAATACTTAGATCAGCTTTGAGTAACACAGCCAGACAAAACAGTGCAAACTAGCTAAATACCTGCTAGGTGGAGAATGTACAATGCAAATCTTTGCTTTCTAGACAGGGATGTATGTAACTTTCACCCTCATTATTTCCTCAAGGCTATTTCTTCAGTGTATCCTCAAGTTTCGTGAGGTGACAGCTGCCCATCAGATGTAATAAATTCCTTCTCTAAAGGCCATGTTGTGGCAGCAGTTTTGAATAGCGATTTTCCTTGATGCTAAGACTGCACGATTTGTCTTTTTCCACATCTCTTGGAGGATATCCAGCATTTTGTCACATTTCCATCAGCCAGAACGATCTTCAAATCTCTAAACAGATTTGTGGGAGACTGCCAGCACGAACTTAAAAATAGAATGACTAGAAAGTGTGAAGTATATGCCGCATGTAGCACACTCTAAGCAATGTTTACATGCCAATTAGCTAAATTCTGTTGCATCCATAGGATACTTTAAAGGTAATCAACTCTGACTTTTAGTCAAGTAAAAAGAATAATTTATTTGCTCTGAAGTGATAGGAAGGCTAGATGGAGTTATCTTTTGTTTGTAAGCAATTAATGATAATATTAAGAATACTTAGATTATAAATTATGAGTAAAAATGAATTAATTTTAAAATGAGGTGGAATTATTTAGGAATTTATGGACTGAATTTTCAGAAAGTAATTAGTGATGATTTGCAGCTGATATTCCATATTGTTTGGCCTTCAAAATAGCAAAGCCATTTTCAAAATCGGCATTTAAACCACTCGGTCACTTTAAGGACATTTCCATTGCAGTTGCTCAGTCAAAAGGTTATAAAAACATGATTACTGTGAAGGTTTCACATTGTTGCTCTTCTACAGTTAATTCATGTAGAAACTAAGTTTACCTTTCTATAAATAAATAATGCAACGCATACCATGTAATATTTACTTTCCATGAAAACATTGCTGCCTGGTGTTGACATTGTCAATAATCTATTTATTTATTTGTTGAGCTTGACATCTGATCTTGATTGCTTATAGAAGGATAGGGAAATATATCAGAATGGTTAATAATTCTATTTTGAAGTCATGAAAATGAGTGTTCTGTGCTGGAAAACAACAGATCAGCACTTATTGGGATCAATAACAATCACCAGAAATGTTGATCATTACATTATTTTCTCCCTCAATGAAAATGTCAGTAAAAACCAAACTGTGATTGATTTTGTACTACACCACAAAACCCCAAACATTTCTAGATTGTAAATGGAGAAAAAATAATCAATCCTGCAAACTTTTTAACTACTACTGTGGTTCATAATAGTTGTAAGGGAAAAAATACAGTGGCTTGAAATTTGCACGCGCTTTTTCTTATGTCACATATGGATTGCCTCTTCTATATTTATCTACTGAACATTTTGAAATATTGTGGATATAGTCCAAGTAACTGAAGGTTCTTCAGAAAACATTTTGAAGTAGTAGAATGTGTCAAGGGTTTATCCTGAGATGAAATTAACCAATTAATTTAGTTAACACGCTCCTGGACTTAAAAAAAAAACAAATCAACCCTTTTACAAATTGCAGGCAAAACCCAAAACTAACCTGATTTGTAGAAAAACATGAGGCATTTAATTTACCCCATATAAAACCCACACACGGAGACATACAGAGATTTTTCACATGCTCGTACATAACTGGGCTAAACCACAATCTCCAATACGTAAACCAAGAGGAGGCTTCAAGCAGTTCTTGCTCCTTGTGGAATTTCGGAGTCCATTCACTCTATCCACATGTTTCTCAGTGTCAATGGGCATTTTAAAGTCCAGATCTCTGTTCCACGTGCTTCTATGCCACTCTTCCTTTACAGAGTGTCATTTTTCTATGGCCACAAATAGGGGAAAACCTCTCAATTTCAGCAAATAATGGAACTTAGATGAACCCTTCCCCAAGGTACCACTAGCTCTCTTGGCACTGACCGTGTTCCTGGGCAAGATGACTGTTGTGCCTAGTGCGGTGATAATGTGTGCCCTCTCTGAACATAAGGGTGAGAGCAAAGTGAAGGAGCCAGAAGCCCAAACAAGATGCCTCAAGTCAGTTGTAAAAGTTTGCAGCAATTCAACATTCATAACTAATAACCATTTTGCAGAAATTTTTGCACGTGCTTTTGAAAACTACTTTGTCTGAAAACAGCAAACACTTTCTCTGTGATAGCAGTGTTATTTACACTGATTTTTCTTGACAGCTGTAGGAGACCTGTTTTAACTTTTCTGTAAGCAATTTCAAACTGTTTTTGCCCGCAAAAGGTTATGACTTTGACACAATTTTGCACCTAAGTAACTGAAGATTAATTTTCTTCATCATGTTTAACCCTGTTTTTCCCTTCTCCCTTTTAAATATTCTGTTGTAGCAGCACATGTCCATTTGTAGTTCATTAGATCATATTAGATCACTTGTTGGCTAACCAGTGCAATCCACTGCCTGAGGATCAGTGTAGGAAACATTCGGATTTTTACAAGTAACTGTCTCTCCCAAGTCCTCACTGTCCTTTGCGATGATGATCAATGCGTTACACTCAGCTTGGATTTTGTTTGGTTTTGTTTTCGTTTTTGACAGTGACATCAGCCATATCACAGCCCTTTAACTCGTTTGTGGTTCTTCAGGACCTGCGCCTGCCTCAATATTGATTTTTGCACTTGATCGATTGCCATAGTAGGTCTCTTTGGCAACAGGCTGCACATTGTTTTGTTGTCATTTCACCGGTTTACTTAGGTGCTCAAAGGGCTGGCATATGTTGTTTGGACTTGCTGTCTTGAAAAGAAAAGTATCACTTTGTTTTCTGAGGTCAGAATTCACTTTCCTTCCTTTCCCTTTTCTATCCAGTGGGAAATGCACTCATACTTGCTTCTCTCACTGCTTTATTGCAGTACCAAACTCCCTGAAGTATCTGCTAATACAACTGTTTCCCTTGTTGAAATGCTGAAAATATCAGCCTAAAGCACGACTCCTTCTCTATGTCTGGGCTTTTTTTCTGTTCTGTTTTTTGTAGCTACTTGGTTTAGTCATTGCAGTTGGGAAGTAAAGTACCAGGCTTTCTGGAGTTTCTTTCCGGCTTCTGCCCACTGTCTACTGGTGCATTATGGTATGGTGCAGTTATAAGGCTTCCAGCCAGCTTTTCAGACCGTGTAGCTGCCAAGCAGAGGCAGTATCTTTGTTTTCATAAGGTTCATAGTAGTCTTACAAGACGAGAAACAATAGATTGCTCTAAACAAGTAAAGAAGGATGGGATAGTTAGGAAACAACCTGTGCAGGAATGACCAGACAAATGCAAGTCCAGCACAAAGAAATACATGGCCTGGTATTTTAAGGCACTCAACGTGCCTGTCTCCTGTTGATGGTGAAAATTTTTTTGATCTCTTTACATCTCTGTTTTGGACCCACATTTTGAAGCAGTTTGAGATACCATATGCACCATACAGTGGAGAATAGCACCACAGTGGTGCTATGGACAAGGCTTTGGCTGTTTAAATAATGGGAATGACTTTGAGAAACCTGGTCTTCTAGGGGCCGATGGGGTGCATCTATCAGAAAAGGGAAAGGATGTCTTTGGCCACAGGCTTTCCAATCTAGTGAGGGCTTTAAACTAGGTTTGCTGGGGGGAAGGATCCACAATCCATTCCACATGATGGCCAATTATACCAATAGACACCCTGGGTCTGGAAAAAAAACACAGGCCAGGAAGAGAACACCTGATGAGGAGGACAAGGCAACTCCAGTCAGTAAACCAGCTTCAACAGGGCCAGTCTTAAATGCCTCTATACTAATGCACAGAGCATAGAGAACAAGCAGGAAGAGCTACAGATCTATGCATGCCTGCAGAGTTACGATGTCAGTGGTATCACTGAAACGTGGTGGGATGGTTCTCAGGACTGCGGTGTAAGGATAAATGGGTACAGACTCTTTAGGAAAGACAGGCAAGGGAGAAAGGGAGGGGATGTTGCCCTCTATATCAAAGACCAACTTGAATGCATGGAGCTCCTCCTGGAGAGGGAAGGAGAATTAACAGAGAGCTTATAGCTGAGGATCAAAAGGAAACCAGGGAAAGGGGAGATCACAGTGGGGATTTGCTCCAGGCCACCTGGCCAGAAAGACCTGAAGGATGAGGCCCTTTATAAACAGATAAAAATAGCTTCAAGTTCACAAGCCCTGGTCCTCATGGGGGAGTTCAATCACACAGATATCTCTTGGAAGGACAACATAGCACAGCACCAGCAATCCAGGAGGTTCCAGGAGTGTGTTGAGGGATAACTTTCTCCTCCAAATGATAGAGGAACGTATAAGAAAAGGTGCTGTCCTGGACCTTGTCCTCACCAGCAAGGAGGGGCTGTTGAGTGAAGTGAGGCTCAAGGCCAGTCTCAGCTGTAGTGATCATGAAATGGGTAAATTTAGAACTGTTAGGGTACCTAAGAGGATGCATAATAAGCACTGTATTGCAAGAAAGATGAAGATGGACAAGAATGCCAAGAGCACGGATTAACAAGGTGCTCCTGGACTTACCTGGACACAAGAAGAAAGTCTATAGGCAGTGGAAGCAGGGACAGGCTGACTGGGAGGAGTACAGAGGACTTGTTGGTGCAGCCAGGACACAGATTAGAAAAACAAGAGCAGAGATAGAATTAAATCTGGCCAGGGGGATAAAGGGAAACAAGAAGGGCTTCTTTGCATCCATCAGTAACAAGAGGAAGGCTAGGCATGACACAGAGCCTTTCCAGAGGGAAACATTTTTTCACCACACTGAGTATTATCTGGTTTTATGTATGATGTGCCAGTAATTTTTTCATCCATCACAACATTAGTAATTTTTAACTCGTGCTATTAGCATGTCACTGATACAATCAGTATACTTTAAATAGTTTTCAAACTTCAGAAGTCTAAAGTTTTCAAAAGAAAAACCTTGAATTTTCAGACATAGAGCAAATCCTCTGAAACCCATAAGGTAGTGAAGCCTGGTTGTTGTAGAAAAAACAAATCTATGAATGAGTTAAAAATAATTGTTTGATAATCACAGTGGCACCATGCCTGCCACAGTTTTAGGAAAAAAGCAGTATTTAGAAAACATCTTTTATCTAGAGAAAAGTAATTTGGAATGAGACTTCATTGCACTGACTTGTATTACAAACATCCTGGTATGCATCAAAACTGAAAACTGGTAGCACTGGCTCAGACTGGGCATCCATACTTTCCATAACTCTTCATCCTGCCCTGAACATTACTACAAGTAATATTTGTGGAAAGTAAGAGAAAACCACTCACTGCTCACTGTTACTTCCCAGCTGCAGCATGATACAGGTCAAAACTCAGTGCTACGTAGGCCATTACTCAGTTGAATTAGCAAGGGTACTTGGTTTGCAAATTTCCTCTGGAATTGATTCCTGGTGCAGCCTCGAGAGCAGTGTTTTTGTTTAATATGATCTAGTAACAAAATTCTGTGAGTCGGTAGCTGAATACTGCAATGACTTCAAACTTGCAATTGAACATGTATAAGTTATGACTATTTGCACAGTGATCCCTCTATTCGAGTGTTTAGCTTGATTGGCATCACGTGGTATCTTTGGCCTCAGTAATTGTATGCATTCTTACATAGAAACGTCCCTCCCTTTTGAGAGCAATAAAGGATGAGTGTCCCAATGGAGCTGATTTTACAAGACACCGTACAAAGAGGTATGCAGCTTAGGGGCTTGCAACAGCGTAATTGCATTTGGGTTATAGCTATGCAATAAACGCGACCCACTCTTTACGCTGGATGGCAGTTGACTTGGGTTCCTTGTGTGACTGTGGTGGCTGGCACAAGATTTACCAACCCTTAATTTTTCTACCATGGCTAAGTCAAGCTTTCTCTCATTGCTTAACATTAATTACTGCTGATTACCCATGGGGGGGGGGGGGGGGGG
>VZRI01010042.1:430700-448923 GCA_013397515.1 Upupa epops
GGGGCGGAGCGCTAAGCAAGGCATCTTTGGCTGCCTGGTGGTATGTTTGGCATGCCTGATGCCCGCTCCTCTTGCCTTATGTGAGGGTTGAGGATACTTGCATACATATATCTGATAGTCCTAACCTTACAGTTGGCTCCTAAGTCTTTTGTCCCTGGGAAGTTGTCTAGCCGTCTTGGCAGCTTCAGAGCCATGCTTTAGTGGTAAGCTACAGGGACGTTGTTTGTTTGTGGGGGAACTAGGGGTACAGAGTAGATCTAATGACTAAGTTTAACTGAAATTATTCTAGTGTTTGATAGCACTGTTTGGTTGTGTTTAACTAATGATTTGTCTTTCAGGGGACTTACTGAGTGAATTAACAACAACCAAGTGGAAACAGCAGCCCCTAGGTTCAACACTGATTATGAGACTGAACTACACATTCATGACAGACATGATGGTGAGTCTCATGAGCTAGTTCTTCTTAGCCATATAACTTTACACACACAAACCAGCATTTTCCCCCTGAACTTAGAAGGGAAGTTCGGCAATATTTCCTCCTTGATTTAACTGAAAAATGGAATGAGCTTTCCTGCTTACCTTTCAGAAGTAGCTTACATTTAACAAATTAGCTTAACTGCCTTGGTTATGTTCTGATGATGAAATTCAGTTGCAAAAATACTGTTTAGTAACACGTCATGAATTCTGTCAATTATGTCACATGCTCACAGCTCCAGATTTATGTCCTGCTTATAAATATTTTCTACATTACAGCATTAGTTGGCTTCTCCAGTTTCTATCAAATATTCTTTGTATATATAATCCTTACATATTCTTTTGTCTAACAAAATTAAGAGTTCTTGTAAACTAAACCAAAATGGCAAAAACATGCTAAATCTAGTGCAGAAATCTTCCCTGTTTTCAGGATTCTCTCTATTTCTTGATGATTCATCAGTGATCTATAAAAGTTAATAGACTAGAAAATGGGCTGTGCCATCTGTTCCAGTTGTGATGAGTTCATTAGTCTTTACCTGAAAATTTGAACTCAGTTCTTAAACAGCTCCAGTGTTGTCTGCAAATCTGTCAGGCTCACCTGTGTGATAACTGCTCTCAGTTTTTAACCAGTGTAACCAGTATTTCAGCTGGACATTATGAAGGAAGAGCACGTACATGAAACTAAATTCACTAAGTGCATGTTGTCTCTCATGTATTTCAAACAGGCTTTGAACACTCATCTAGTGTGATGATTCGCTCTGACTTCTCCTTGAAAGCAAATCTTCAGGGAAAGAGACACTGCTGTACAGATACAGTGGTATAGTTTTTCCTTAGAGTTTGAAAAAGAAAGAAACATAACCAGGAAGGACACAGTGCTTTCATTTTTAATTAGGGGATGGCTTTTAAGGAGGAGAAGTATTCTTTTGTAGAGTAGATTACTTGGAGGCACGAGGGAGAAGTTTCTAAAACTTCACAATACCTTTCGAAAAAGCAGTGGCCATCCATGAAAGATGCCTTCAGAATGTTTTTAAGTCAACTCAGTCAGCTTCAAAAGGAATATGACAAATACACATTTTTTTCTTGGAGAGATGATACCTGTGATCTGAGATCTTCCCTTGTGAATAAGGAGTTAATATATTAGTGGTGCCCTTCTAATGAGAGCAGTCCTTCTCACTCTGTCTGATGAAGACATTTTGGCGTATGAATATATTTTATAATTTCTCTTACAGCACTGGCAGGCAAGGCATATCTTCTGCTGTCACTCATTGTACGAATAAAGGCTACCACTTCCAGAACCCACCAGTCTTGTGGACTTACACAAGTATAACACATGTAGGGTTTGCCGTATGCTTCCAGCTCTATAGGTGCTGTAGAATTCTGATTAAAAGAGAGCACTATGAATGCCATGACAACTGCCCCAGTAGTTTTAATTATAAGGTTAAAACACTGCATTTCCAGTAGCATATACAAACTGCTTTGTTCTACTTCTAAGTTTATAAAAGCTGTTCAGACCTAAGATCTGGTAAAACGATGAATGGAAATATAGCAGCATAAAACATGGGGTTTGCCTAACATGAATAAATTTTATGGCATCTTCTTTGGAAGAGTAAAAAAATTGTCAGATTTCAGGTCAACAACACTTTAATCTCTTCTCTGTTACCGTTAAGGCCACCAGAACGATTTAGGCATCAAGTTAGAAGATCCAGCCACCCTTTTAAAACGTGACTTTGAATAAATATTCTAACTTAGCTGGGCTTGGATATTTTTCCCGATCAAGAATGTAAGAGTGATAAATAAACAGCACATACCATCACTAAGTTCATCAGCTTTGTTGTTATTTTATAAAATACTACCTGGTTATCATGAAGTGGGTCATTGGCAGTTCTTCTGAAACTCACTAAAATCCCTTGCCATCACTGTATTTTTAGCAAAGAATAATGAATAACCGGTGGGATGAAATACACTACTCCAGAACTGGCAAACGAAGAGCGTTTTGCAGAAATCCCTCAAACTCCTTTGAATTTCATTTCTAGTCATGGTTTATTTAACACTAGCAGAGTGCTGGAAGAGTTTCACAAAAGATTGATGAGCCTCTAGAGCAATTCCTAAGTGTAATATTATGTCTTAAAGAATTATGTCACTTTCGTTAAGGGTGCTGAGAAAGATATTACGATTCATCAATAAAAATTCAAGTCGCACCAACCATCTGTATTGCATAAATCAAGTAGAGGGTAAGGGTTTCCCCAGAAAACAATTATGGAAGGGAATGAGATGGCCCAAAAGGCATTTACTGTTCTAAAGTATCTTGGTAAATGCCTTATGTGGCTTCTACAATGAACTTCAGGATAACATTTAAGAAATACTTTTTCGATGATTTGTGCCCAAGGCCCCATTTACATGGAAAATAACGTTTCTTATCTTTTGAGTCAGGACTTGCCTACAAGAAAGAGGTACACCTGCTCAGTTTGAACTCTAGCTTCCAAGCCACTTTAGAGCTGGTGGGAAACACTTTGCAGCTCAGTATATTTTATTTTATTACAAATTAACTCAAGAGAATTCAGAATTTTTCAGATGAACTGGAATAAAATAATTTCAAAAGAACATGTGTGTCCCTACGTAGGAAATTGTCACAACTAAATAAAGGGGGAAATGTTGATTTAACATCAGCACTTTTCAATGTAGAAAAGACTGCAGTCAAATTAGCTCAGTGCTGTTAGTTTCCCATTTACCACCTTGCTGAGAGCCTAGGCCAGTGCAGTAGAACCACTTACATATTTTAGAGGTGTTCAAGAAGACTAGACAATAACAGTGGAAACACTCCAAAGCTTATTAAATGTATGTTGTGCTCAGTTTCCTGCACTAGAGCTACCAGTATGTCCATGTAGAATTACATCTGAAGTCTGCACACAGACAGCTAGGCATGAACACATCTATTATTATGTACAGAGATTACATGAGTTTTCTTCAATAGCTCCACAAACGAGAGACAGATGTGCAATTGAGTGCATCAGAATTGCTCACAGAGGACTGGAGCTAGATCTCTATTCTTGTGTTTATTTTTTGCTTCATAAAATACAAGACAATAATCCAAAGGTAAGTGTCTCTATCTGATTGGAAATCCCTTCAGAAATACACATTTTAATACTAATAAAAAACTTCTTTGAATGAAGAATTCATTACAAAATATTTCTCAGGGGATTACTAAATTAACATTAAATGAAAGACTCAGAGAGGCTGCGAACTCTAACAAAGATGATATTTCCTTAGCCACTAATGGGTTTTGAACCTGTTCCACCCTGAGAAGGTGTCAGCTCAAGATAGTGACATACATACCTGCAGGCAAAGTGGACTGTCTGGTCATCACACTGACACTGGGAGGTGCACTAAGACCACCCTATCATTTCATGGGACAATCTGAGCTGGTATTTCCCACCATTAATGGGTTGCTGTGCAACTGGCACAACTTCTAATTGATAGTGGAGTCTCTAATCAGTTAACTCTTGCTTTTTTGCGTAGGTGATGTCAAGCCGCAATGGGTTTACTTTTCTCATCACAATTGCTCCAACCTACCAGCCATTCTGCTAGATATCTACAAAAAAATCTTAGTCTCATTATTTTCCTGAAAATTCAACACTCTAAAGTTGCCAAAGTACTCAGTGGTATCAGGGAAAGTTTACTCAGAAAGCATTTATTAAGAAATAGTTATTAGCAATGCACAAGGGCTTCTAACCCCAACACTCTAAAGTTCTTGTATGTGACATGTGAACTGAATCACGGTGTAGAGGTTAGTGCTCTGAGACAGCAGCCCAATTCCGTAGCCTAAAATGTAGGTTAGTCCACAGCTAGGTTAGTAAAGTCAAGGATCCCTACTGTCTAGGCTGTGTTTTAGGTAGCTTGCAGAATAAAAAATAAAACAATCCATGAATGTGAACAATACAGGGAAACAGACTCAAAGCTCTGGAGTGAAATGTTGTAAAACATAAACTATAGGCTGAGCTGTCTTTGCTAACTTCAGCCTCTTTCATGCCTGACTTTGTAGTAACTCAGATTTAACTGGAAGATGTTTTCTCCCTGGCACTTAGTCACTAAATAATAGCAGTAGAGAATCTTGTGAGTCAGAAACCCTAGCTTCACTAGCTTCTCACATGATACATGCTTTCCATTGTTCATTTCAAATCGGTTCAAAAGGAGCTGTAATCTTAATCATGAAGTCTGTCCTCCACTTTTACTGTCTGGAAAAAAATATGAATATTGACAATGAGTTACAACAGCAAGGTCTTTCTCCAGAGTACATCTATGAAGAGTCACGGCAGATTTATGCCAAGATGCCAGCCTTCACTGGGACTGCAATTTCAACTAATACATCTCACCCAGGACACTGCAACCCATGAGATAACACGTACTCAAATGTTCTTGCAGTGGAGCTACAATTTTCGTGCTGAAAAACAACTGGAAACAAGCAAAAGCGAGAGACTTGTACTGGTTTACAGCCTAAAGGAGACTACAAGTTTTCCTCAGACAAAATGAAATCAGGTGAACTGGGTGAATTAGAGCAGTTAATAGTTACCCAGCCACCTTAGACAGCCTTGAATGGATGCAAATATTCTGTTTCCTATTTCTGCTCTCTGATTCTACTGAATCAAGCATTCTAGTGAGTTTGGAAAGTACTTTTTTCCAGCCCTAATATATTCAGTGTTTTGGCAAACTAAGAAAACAGAACCGATTTTGTAGACAAGCATGGTTTCTTGTTGCTCCACTGCTATTTCCTTTAGCCCACACCTAATTGTCACAGGTAGGGTCCTAAAGACAGAACTTCAGTGTTTGATGGCTTGGTAAGCCACATTGGAAGTAAAGATGTAGATACAAATGCAATGAGATGAAAAAGAAGACCCCAGATCAATTCTAAGATCAATATCTATCCATCAAGTAGTGATGAAGAGAGGAAAGACTAGTGCAAGAAACTTTGTTAGGCATTACTGGAAGATGATTATCTGGTATATGCGCCCCTCTGTACGTAGGCAAACATCTTCATGAGTTCTTAGAGGGCATGTTTCTGTTGAAGAGACAATGTTGAAAGAAACCGGTATGCTCTACTCCATAGTTCTAGTATTTAATTCATGTAATTGCACACAAGAACTACAACCCAGCTTTCCTGCTGCAGAGACAGTTTTGCAGTAGGCTGCCTCAGGTGTAGACAGCTAGAGGCTGTTGAAACTGGGCTTGTAAATGCAATGAGTAAGTAAATTCTGATAGAACTAGAAAACTGCTTTATCAACAAGGGCTTCAATATCACCTTCCAAAATATTTGTTTCTATTAGCTGTTAAAGTATAGATATTTTCCATCTTTAATTTATCTTCTTAAAATCCTGCCACATCACTGAGTTCAGCTTCTCAGTAAATGATTCCGTGCCATTGCCTCTGAACAGTAAATTGAAAGGGTATTACACGGGATTCTGTCTGTGTTTGTAAAGCAGAATAAGAGCCTGGGAACAAATGGAAAACTACGTTGATTTTAATTTGGTGTGGTTTAAGTCATTGAACTGTTGACACGTGCCACAAGTACCAGGTGTCACAGTTGCCCTGTATCTGTGATGTGCACAGACTAAAAAAGACTAAGAAAGTGGGAAATCTGAGGGTAGTTCAAGACACCGAGGTGTTCTTGACATGGATATCTGATGTACTATCCCGATTGCTTTCTAGTCCATGTTATGAAGAAACAAAGAGGAATTAGCCTACACCTGTTATTTCAAACCACTGAATCAAACCCAGTTCATTGTAATTGATCTGAATTAGCCATCACAATAGCAGTTCTAAATGATGTCAGAGAGCAGCAGGATCTGTCAGGGAAAGGGGGAGAGTCGAAGGATGGCATGTATCCACAATGGATGACATAGCAAGACCATGGAGTAGAAGTTTAGAGTGATCAGGACAAGGTGGGATTTGTAATCTCATCTCTTCCTGCGCACAGAGCCAGCTTGCCTGGAAAGCATTTGGAGACAGGTAGAACCAACACTTTAGGGGAGTAGTTTCCTCAGCAGTTTGTCGTATGCCAGTCAGCACAAAGGGAGATGTGCCTGACCAGTGTTTCCTATGTGTTGGTTATTCAGCTTTCCCTTGTGTTTGGTGCAACTCTTGAGAAATATCACTGAACTCAGAATAATTTCTTTATCAACAGGATATGAAACCCTGTGCAGCAGAATAAAACTCACGCTCCGAAGCAGTGTATTTGTTCTGCCATATTTCTGTTTTCTTTCCTGCTAAGCTTTACCTAAAATATATGCTAGGTTTTTTTATCTGTTCCCTACTGGATTGTTCCTTTTTCTTTGTTTCTTGTTCCCATTTATGGCAATATTCATTTATTTAAGTTTTCTTCTGAATATTCGTTACAATCTATCACTTCTGCACAGCCTCAACACCCCGCCCCACTGCTGAGGCCACAGCCAGTTTCCTGCAGAGAGCTGACACCTGTCTAATGGTAAAGCACAGCAGGACCCTTCTTAGTTTTGCACTTGTGATAGAAATTGTGCTGCAAATTTGAGCCTGGCCATGAAAAGAGTAATAACAGGGGAAGATTTTAACACAGAATCACAGACTGTTACGGGTTGGAAGGGGCCTTGAAAAATCATCCTGGCTTTTGTGTTTAAACAGTGTCCATCCTCTGTGTTTTACAGTTCACTTCTGAGAGTGGCACCGAGTTTCTTAAATCAATAGCCCCATGCTCAGTATTGCATAGGAACCTTCTTATGATAGGTCTTGTAAGGGGAGATAAAACAGCTCACTACAAAATCCTGGGAATTTGGACTTAAACAATATTAAATTAGTGATGTTTTAAGTCTTATTAATTTTGCCCGAGCCTGCCACAAAGAGGTCTAAAGGGCTTTGGGAAGTGAAGTGTGACGAAACTTACAGAGCGATGCTAATTCTACTCCTCTCAAAAGTCATCCCCTTACTCTTCTGGAGGTTGCTGCTGGATCTGTTGACATTCAAGAAGCAGCTTACTTTTTTAAACTAAGATCCTAAAGAAAGTAGGTTTGGCTTAAGTGGTAAGTGGCCAGCTGGAGTGGCTGAGGACTCTCTTCTCTTCTGACACCTTCTCTACAGGTAAAACTTCCAGACAGAAGGAAGATACCATGTCTTAAAATGTTACAGCAAGATTTGATAGAGCTTTGCTACTAAAGCCCTTGAGCTTCAAAGATAATGCCTCTGCATGTTGTAAGTATACACAAGATGCCTTCAACACTCATTTCATCTGCCTGCTACACATGCCTAAACAATCTAGTGTCAGTAATGATCAGCCAGGTAAACAGAGAGGTAATCCAGGTGCACCAGTCTGGTGGATCTAGTAACACTGGAGAGCAGCAGTATAAGAGTTGCAAATTCAACATCTATGTTTCAGCTGAAAGCCTGTAGGTCAAAATGCTTGAGCAAATAGCAGTATTCACCAGAAAATCAGAGTACAGAATTGTTTTGCTAATTATATAACCTAACAAAAGCGAGGCATCCACCAGCAGAAAACAAAGGTAGAAAGATTACTTATCTCTACAGGATGCAAAAACAAAACAGCACAGCCATTAACAGGAAAAGCAAATGAAACAGCAGACCCTCTCATTGCAGGTACAACAGACAGCAAACTGAGCACAAGCAGTCAACAACAGGGAAACCAACCACCACCCATGTCCTGCTGTAGCCATGCAGGGACCACCAAGGGAAAAAAACAACGCCTGAAAAACACAGCTCCTTACCCTGGTCCAATTAATCCTGTCTAGCTGTCACCAGTTGTCATTGCCAGTCACAGTCCCATCAGTAACAAGAAAAGACTGCAAGGTATATCCACACACCAATAACTCCCAACTTCCTCTGCAAATCGGCCCAGCACTTATATATTGAGGGGGACACCAGGAGTGGCCACTCAGGGCTGTTAATGAGCCTCAGGAGCTTCTCATGAGTCCAGCCTTCTCTCCTGGATGGACCTCTTCGATAGAGGGGGGCATCCTTCACATCAAGAACTGATATGGCCTGTGTCCCCACCACTGGAGGTTCTTCTTGGTGGTAAACACAGAGGCCAACCCAGTCCTGCCTTTGGCTATGGTAGGAAGCACCTGGCCAGCCTTGGTCCCTTCACCTGCTTATGGGATTCATCTGTGTGCCAGCTTTAATTCTCAGCACTCCAGGACTGAAATTAGTTTACAAAGAAGCCAAGTAACACAAGTGAAATGGCCTAGATTAATTCAAAGCTTCACGAATAGCGAGTAATGTCAAAGATAAACTTTACCTTGGCAGTTGCTTCAAGAATGAGTTAAAAACTGATATGAATACATATATTTCCCATGGTTATAATAAAATGCTCTCAGTCTCAAACCAACCACATATTTCCTCCACCCACGGCAGCACAATTTCTGTCTGTACAGTTTCCTGCAGTAATTACTGTTATGTGAATTATACGGCCACATGGCGTGTTACAGCCATACATGCCACTTTCCTCAGGAAGATGAGCGTTGTCAGCCTCTTTAAATCACAGAGATCTCAGAACATGTTCCGTTTATGTCACATAGCATGATGAAAAGACTTTAAAGCCAGCAGAGACCCAGCCTGGTAGAGTGCATAGTGCAGTACCATACAGAAGTAACAGTAAGTCAGGTTTGCCCTACTAACACCGGAGTGCAGCTCAGGGCTGAGTCCAGACTAAGAAACTCTTGTCTTTGGGAAGTCTGATTAACAGTGTGAAAGGTGATAGTGGTGTGGTCTAATTGCCTCTTGGGCTACAGCCAGCTCAGTAAACATCACTCCCAGGAACTTTTATGCCAGTCATGATACAGCAGAGGTAGTTTTGAGGAAATACTGCCTACTCTAGGCATTGCAATAAGGCAAGCACTGAACCCAGATGTTCCTAGTGCTGCTCTGTACAGTTGCAGTTATGCTATTTTCAATCTTGCAGAACCCAAGATATGGCAAGTAAAACTTTCAAAATATTATTTATAAGCTCCAAAATTACTTTTGGGCTCTTTCTTTAGCAGCTGTATTGGGGTTTCCAAAAGGGATTAAAAATAATGAAGATACAGCCATCATCCTATTGAGTAAATTTTTAAAGAAAAACCTCACACTTCTGCTTCTAGTCTAACAATGTCTTGAAAGTAAGCACATGCATCGTTTTTTCCCATGCCTGTAATTTCAGTCCTGCAGACAGATTATTAGTGTTGAAGACAGCTGGTATCTTGTTAATTTTCTATAACAATTTACATGGATTTGCCAGCTCAGTCTAAGTGCAAGATGTTCCCAAAAGGCTCTGAACATTCTCCGCGATAATTTTTAACCCAGGAGCAGTAACAGCACTTCCCTTGCAGCCTAAATATTCCAATGAGATCCAATCTCTTGTCTACAACATTTGGGAAACAGTGTTATTGCCTTCAAGAGCATTTTAGGAATTCCCTCCAAAGTCAACACTGTTATAATGGAAGTGAGCCAGATCAAAGTCAGTGTAAGAAGCAGGAACTAACCTTATGCTGCACTAAAGCTGGAGACCTTACTTCTACCTGTATTTTAGTAAGGGAAGTCTGTACTGCATCATCCATCAAAGCTTATTGAAAGTATTGCACAGCATCACACAGTCTCACAGTAATGATGAGGCTGGAAAAGACCTTAAAGATCATCCAGTCCAACCTAAAACCAACCAGGGAAACCTAACATCTGACATCTCAATCATGCCACTCAGCACTTCATCCAGCCTAACCTTAAAAAACCTCCAGAGATGGTGACCCAACCACCTCCGTGGGCAGCCCGTTCCAAAACCGGATCACTCTGTCAGTAAAAAAAAATTTTCCTAATGTCAAGTCTAAACCTCCCCCAATGGATGGAGCTTAAGACTGTGACCCCTTGTCCTGTCTCCAGTGTCCAGGGAGAAAAGACCAACCCCCACCTGACTCCAACCCCCTTTTAGGTAGTTAGAGACAGCGATAAAGTCACCCCTGAGCCTCCATCAGCTCCATCAGCCTCTCCTCGTAGGGCTGACCTTCCAGCCCCTTGACCATTCTAGTTGCCCTTCTCTGGACTTGTTCCAGCCCCTCGACATCCTTCCTAAATGGAGGGGCCCAGAGCTGAACACAATACTCCAGGTATGGTCTAACCAGTGCCGAATACAGGGGGAGGATAACCTCCCTCTCCCTGCTGGCCACACCATTCCTGATACAGGCCAGGATGCCATTAGCCCTCTTGGCCGCCTGGGCACACTGCTGACTCATGCTAAGTTTACTGTCCACATGATTTACACTGCTATCCTAGCGAACACTCCTAACCAATGACTATTTTTAATATGGAAGAAGGTAAGGCCAGCGATGTGATAGCTTGAGCTCTCAATGACATTGTTTTGTTCCATAATCATGTGTCTTCCTTTCTCTTTTTTGCTTTTTAAATGCTACCTAGCTGACTGGAGCAGGCTTTGGAGAATTGTTTGCATTCCCGAAGGCAGTTATGTCCGTTTACATCTATTCATCTGATTTTTATTTTGTTTAAAGAAAAGTAAAACTGTGTTAGTAACAGCTCCTAGCTTCTCGATCGTGGAAGGTGTAAAATGCGGATACAAAACTCTTGTTCAACGATAGAGGTCGAGACTGCCATAAATGAGGAGACGTTCTCTAACTACAGATTAAACCAAACCAGATGAAGCCTAGTTTTCACAGGAGTGTTCCTATGAAAGAGCCTTTTTGATTAAACCAGTTCTATGATGTCTAAGTTCTCTAAGCTGATTTTTAAAGACCACTTCCTCCAGGCTCAAGCTAGGTGCATTCCCCTGAATAAAAAATCAGGTAGACATGCTAGGAGACCTGCATGGTTGAATAAGGAGCTCCTGAATGTCATCTCAGGCAAGAGGGAATCTTACAATTCATGGAAGCAGGGATTGGTCTCTTGGGAGAACTACAGGGAAGTAGTCAGGGCTTGTAGGAAAGCAACAAGGCAGGCCAAGGCCCTCTTGGAACTGAAGCTGGCAAGGGAGGTAAAACAGAACANTCGATGATCTCTTGGCCTTTTTGATTAAACCAGTTCTATGATGTCTTATGATTCTAAGCTGCCGTGGGGTTACCTGCAGCCTTTCAGTTTACGTGTGACTCCTGGTGTTGACTTTGGTACAGTGTGGTTTATTTTGTCTTTAGAGAGGTAATCAGGAGGTCATTCACGGCTCAAATACATAGAGAATATCTCATTGTCGCCTAATTATCTACTCTGAAAATAACTGCAGCTGTCACTGGGTGCAGAATTCAGGTCAGTGTGTTCAGGACTGAGCAGATCACGGAGTCAGTGCTTCTGGAAACAGAAGTGTCAACATCTGCTAAAAGTAGCTGAAACCTGCCTGTGGAAATTACTACGGGAACTTCAAAACCTCATGGACATACTCCATTGTTCTGGTGAGGAAAAGGTCCCAGACGATAGGAAAACCCTTCCAAGAGGGCACACTGCTACTAAACATTGTGTCTGTAGCCTTTTTGTGGCATTCTCAAGGTCTGCTAGGAAAACATACAGAAGCACACACTGCTGCAGATGTCACCAATACATAAAGTTACTCCTTTTTGCCTTCTTTTTTGTAACAGAGCGCTGAACTGACCTAGGATTGATGTAAATACTGTAACTAAGACAAATATGCAGACATGACAGTACCTCTGATCCCAGAATCACTTATGATAAAAACTTCAGCCTCTGGTGATCCATTTTAAATATGACCCATCTGCTCTGCATTGTGCAACAGAAATGACTTTCTGATCATTTCCCAAGTTGCTGATGGAGTCCAGTTGTTAACCAGTTATTAACTCACTGCAAGTCTCTCCAAACGTAAAGCTGCTCAGGTGGCCAGCTGAGATTGTGCATAGCATGGGATAATACATGGGGCACATAAAAACCAGCCATGTCACAATATCTTAACTTACAGTGGAAACTGAGACGAGAATAGCTGCAGCTGGAGGATGTTCAAACGCACCGGAGATATGTTGATGTCACCAGCTTCTGAGCAGAGCTCCATTTCAACTCTGTGCCACAGGCAAAGAAAGAAAAGAAGGCAAAATACCATGGAATGACCCAAGTGGTGCGTGCTGATGAGCTGCTCTTACCTTTCTTAGGCACAAAAATGAAACTGAAGGAAATGTGCAAGGAAACTTCACAGTATCCCAGTCTCACAGTACTGATGAGGCTGGAAAAGACCTTAAAGATCATCCAGTCCAACTTAAAACCAACCAAGTAAACCCAACATCTAACATCTAGCTCATGCCACTCAGCACCTCATCCAGACTAACCTTAAAAAACCTCCAGAGACGGTGAATCGACCACCTCTGTGGGCAGCCCGTTCCAAAACCGGATCACTCTNAACTGAACACAATACTCCAGGTGCAGTCTAACCAGTGCTGAATACAGGGGGAGGATAACCTCCCTCTCCCTGCTGGCCACACCATTGCTGATACAGGCCAGGATGCCATTAGCCCTCTTGGCCACCTGGGCACACTGCTGACTCATGCTAAGTTTATTGTCCACCAGTCCCCCAAGTCTCTTTCAACTTGAGTACTCTCCAAGAACTCCATTCCCAGCCTGTAGTTCTGCCTGGGGTTGTTTCCCTTGGGAAAAGTCTTTAGATCCAAATTCATATAGCTCTTCATCAGATGAAATTTCATCTTAAGGAGTGTGCAGCGTAAGATCTAGCCTGCTTTTTGATGAGCAATCGACTTTCATTTCCATGGCTCTTAATCTGGTGTGTACTCAGTAAACATATTAACAAAACTAAAGCAGTGGGGAAATAAACGAAATAAAATAGATGGCATCTGCCTGTCTCCTGTTTATGTATCCACATCAGGACTTTTGTTTTAGCTTTGGTACTTGGAAACTGGCCTGTAGTGGCAAAGGCTATGCCAAATGCAGCAGTATTTGACCAGTAACAGTGAACTTAATTCATATCTGTGTCAAACAAACAATCCAAAGCAGCCACTCGTCTCCCTGTGAGGATTCCATATGGGCATGCAGAGAATAATTTGGATAAGTTATTAATGGAAGTGAGTTTTCACCTGGGACAGTGCCACTGCACCCCTTCTTGTAGAACAGTCATACTGTTCACATTCCTCTTCTGTCCTTGAGATAAAATCTTCACCCACAGTGCAGATCTGAAATGGAAAGGAATTTATTGTTCAACAAGAAAAAAATTCACTCAGCTTTACTACTTACCTTCATATTTCAGCATCAGAAATGCTCCTTCAGAGCGTTTTATGAGAGATTTTACTTTTCAAAAGCAAAATACTTGATTCTTTAAATTAATTTTCCATTGGAGATTTCCTCAATCAGAACAAGTTAAGAAAGAAAAACTGGATTTCCTTGCCATTAGTGCTCCAGCCAGCAGGGGTTTGTGAAAGGTAGCTCTTGCTTGATGAACCTGAATTCATTCTGTCACCAGGTAACCTGGCTAGTGGATGAGGGGAAGACTCTGGATGTTGTTTCCCTAGACTTCAGCCTCCCACAACATTCTCCCAGACAAGCTGGAGGTTCATGGCTTAGACAGGCAGACCAGCAAAGGTGAAAAACTGTCTGGTCAGTGTTCAGTTTTGGGCACCTCAATACAAGAAGGATATTTTGGTGCTGGAGCAGATGCAGAGAAGGGCAAGTAGGCTAGTGAAGGACCTGGAGGACAAGTCTTACTAGGAGTTGCTGAAGGTTGTTTAGCCAGGAGGGGAGGAGACAGAAGAGAGACCTTTACTCTGTAGCAATAGGAGAAGAGGAAAAGACCTGAAGTTGTTCCAGGGAAGGTTTCTGTTGGACATTGGGAAAAGTTTTCTCACTGAGAGTGGTCAAAAATAGTTACAGGCTGCCAGAGAAGGGGTAGATTGGAAATATGTTTTTGTGGGCAGGGTGGCATTGGGTTTATGATCTTGGAGGTCTCTTCCAACCTTAATGATTCTATGATTTTAGGCTAGAGAAGAATCTTTCCTCACACAATATTTTTAGATGGATGGACCTTGCTGTTAAGAACAGGACAACAGAGAGAAAATAACTTCAGTATCTTAAAATAAAAAGGGCCTTTCTAGGATAATTTGTTTAAAATACAGCACTTATTCATTAAGAATTGAAATTCACGTTTATTTTTCACATTTAGGCTTTTAATGCATCTTTGGAGCTTGAAACTATGCACTGATTTATTAGATTGCCATGGTTAGCCTAATAGAGTTATTTACCATATGCAATAAAAGTCTAAAAACAACTGTGGTATTTTCCCTCTGTTTATTAATAAACGGGAGCAAATGAACTTGTTTTAGCATTAATATTGGTATTTTACATACAATCCGAGCTTTAAGCTATGAGGAGCAGTTCCTCCAGAATAAATTACTCTTCTGGGCATGTATTTGCTCCGTACTCTTTCCAGCATACACTTGTGAACACAATTTTCCAGCCTCCTCCACAGGATAATGACTGAAAAGGGGAGGAGATAAAGGGGCAGAGATTATGGGTATGGGTCTCTGGGAGGTTACAGGTGTATTACAGGTTCTAGAAAAATTTGTGATTCATACCAGGTAGAAAGATATTCTTTAACTCTTTAACTTTTAGTCCTAGTTTTACCTCAAATTTCATTTGATCGGATTGCTAAGCAAGTTCCTAGGAAGACTCTGGGATTAGCTATATGATGAACTGCCAATGTTACATCTATTTAGCTATAAAAATGAGCCTTCTGCTGGCAGTAAAGTCTTTTTTCTCACTTTAACCCATTTATGTGGTATCAGAGTAGAATAGTTTTGGCCAGTGACCCACTACACTTCAACTACACTCTGGTGAGCTTGATGTTCCCACAGCTTCTCAGCAAAGTAGATAAGAACCCACACAGTACTTACATCACATTCTGCTCTCATTGACTTACATCATATCCTGCTCTCACTGTTGTCAATGGTTTCACTTCTTAATTTATTGCTTAAGAGTGTGTCAAGACCTTATTCAGTAACTGTTGGAGCTGCTCCATACTCAGCTCTTTCCAAGTGTCTCTGTGCCACGCTACAGAGTTTAGTGCATTGTGAGCCCATACAAGTTTCATGGACTCCAGCAAAATTCCAGTACTAGCAATGTCCTCTTGAGAATATGTGATGTAACATCAGTGTGGACCAGGCTTCTTGCTGATTGTCCTTGCCCCTTCTGTAGGCTTGTAGTGCACTCAGAGGTCAACTGTGCCTACTACAAGTCCCTTAACTGGGCAGTTTTACAGCTTACATCACCTTAAGAATACCAGTAAGCAATTTCTAACTTTGATTCTCAGCCTGAAGTTACTAGGAGTTAAGATTGACAGCTGATTTTGGCATTCCTCAATGACTACTTTGATGATATTCCTTTCATGGATATGCCTCTTTCCCTTTGTTTCTATTTACCACATTCAATATATTATTCATCACTAGAAATTTCACCCATTCTCTCACAATCAATCAATCAATCAATAAGATAAATATACAGCTGACAACAGGCTATAAAGCAATACCACAATGATATATTGTGACTGAGTCCAATTTAGAGACTACTGTGAAATATATTGCAAAAGCTGAGGCCTCTGATGAATCGTCTCTGAACTGAAGGCTATGCCTTGAGGAAGACTGGAGGTGTAGTAGAATCAGCATAAAAGTTCACTTCATGCACCTTTCACCTTGAAAAATGACCTTTATTTTAGGCCAGTGTAACATGCTCTAAAAACTGGTTTGGAAGAGGCAATATTCTCAACCTTTGTCGTATACCACCTCCTCTTTCATTGCTGTCAGTGTAGGGCACGTTTACAATGAAACCCACAGGTGTGACTGCCACGCTGCAGTTCCACCATCAATAGCTGTAAAGTAGTTAGGTCAGATACCAGTGCAGTGCTGCAAAACCTGCCAGTGATACTGAGTGAGCACCCAGGGCAGACAGAGATGGAAAAGTCAAGTCCTCTGGCTGTAGTCAGAAAGCCTTGAACTGAGAACTGGACAGCTGTATTAGCAGAGCATTGATCTTGCACTAATTACGTGGTGCCTCCCAGTAGAACCTAGGCACAGTGCAGTGCTCACAGTGATATACTACCCAGCTTAAAGCTGGCCAGTACCCAGATGGTCAGGAGGAGGGGGGGAATCCAGGTAAGCATGCAGAGAGGTGCAGACCTCTCTTGCAGCTCCTCATTCAGAATGGTTTGCTGATTTAGGAGAGGCAAGTTGTCTGCAGTTACATCTCTCACTGCAGAGCAGACCCTTTGTGCATAAAAACTGAGAAGATGAGTGATGTCTGAAAAGAAACACACTCTTCTGAAAATCCAGAAGACTGTCAACAGTGAAGGGAAAAATCCATATCAATTAGGTACCTCAATTACTTGCAAGAAATAAGGTTCTTGAAATAAAACACCCCAATATTAACAAACCTGGACCAATCATACCTAGTTATTACCTGACCAGTGGCACTGCAGTGTCAGTCAGAGGCTGTGTCAGGGATTTCTGATTTTCCTGTGTGAAGGACCGTGGTAGAGATTTTTAAATCTGAGCCACTGCTACTGAAGGGGCTAAGAATTCAAGAAGGATTTGAAAGAAATTGCATTTGATCTTACTGACATAACCTTCAGAGTGGAGCATATACAATTCTTTTGATCTACATGGAAGCTATGTTTCTTGTTGTGTTTGTTTTTCTCCCTCAGTCTCCCGTGTCTGTAAGCCTCTATCCATACGTTAAAGGTTCAAGTTAAAGCTCACCTTGAAGAAATGAAAATCTGCCTGACAAAGAAACTAGAAAAACTGATTGAGAGTCTCAAAGAAAAAGAATTAAGGAGGGATGGAAGGGAGGAAGGAAAGAAAGAGAGAAAGGAAGGAAGGAAAGAGAGAAAGAAAGAGAGAGACAAAAAGAGAAAGAGAGATAAAGAAAGAGAAAGAGAGAAAGAGAAAGAGAGAAAGAAAAAGAGAAAGAGAGAAAAAGAAAGAAGATTGAGGTTAAAGTCTAGAATTTGTGATTGAGAGAAAGGAAAAGAGCACCCAGCATCTTGGGAGCTAGCAGGAAGCTCCAGGGCTGCTCCTTTGGAGACCTGACACAATGTGAAAGCAGAAACAGACTTCCCATTAGAGGAAGAATGCGTGCAAATTGTGCTTTTACAACTNCAGAGGAAAAGAAAGAGAAACAGAGAAAAAGAAAGAAGATTGAGGTTAAAGTCTAGAATTTGTGATTGAGAGAAAGGAAAAGAGCACCCAGCATCTTGGGAGCTAGCAGGAAGCTCCAGGGCTGCTCCTTTGGAGACCTGACACAATGTGAAAGCAGAAACAGACTTCCCATTAGAGGAAGAATGCGTGCAAATTGTGCTTTTACAACTCAGTGAGTGTGACCTCTATTCTCTGACACTGTAGAAGTTGATTCTGGGAAAGAGGGGGAATCAAACAAGTAAGATGACATAGAAAAATTTACCAGTACAGGACTCATCTATTTTTTTTTATACACATACACGCGTGCACACACTTGACCTTAATAAGATAGGAAAAGTAGCATTAATCATTCTGAAAAAAACAATTTCAAATCCTTTTCCCATTGCTAATTATCTTACGTTGTTCTAGTTATAGGACTCCATAAAAACGTGTGCAGTGTCATGTTAGGCAATAATTGAATATGTGTGACTTATTGTTACTGTTTTCATTCTACTGCATCCTGTTTAGGTAGTACCTGCAACGCATTAAGCTCTCCTCAACCTACATACAGCTCAGGGGTGACCTTATCGGTGGCTATAACTACCTGAAAGATGGCTGTAGTCAGGCAGGGG
>VZRI01010042.1:448969-463009 GCA_013397515.1 Upupa epops
TTTAGGTTGGACTGGATGACCTTTAAGGTCTTTTCCAGCCTCATCTTTACTGTGAGACTGTAATTGCAGGCATTTTCCAGACCTGAAAATGTGCTAATCAGCATGACCAAAATGTTCATGGCAAATGCCAATCTATTGACCTGATCTTCATGGGAAAAACCCAAAATCTGGCTGTATGGAAAAAGTATAACCTGTGAACAATCCTTTCCTTTTTTGTTTGTTTGTTTTTTGCGAGTGAAGCTGATATAAAGGACGGTCAGGTGCAGACCTGTGAGCAAATGGAATTAAACTGTCAGGAAAATCATCTTAATCTTCCGTCCTCGAGTCATGGCCTCCATTCAGCATTGTTTTAAAAGCCTGCCTAAACCAGAGTTTAAAACCCACTAGTAGCTGGGTTTGTGTAAATAGTTGGAGGCTTTCCTGAGCTGCTGCACATCCTGTCAGCAAAGCACATCATTTTACTTTAGATCTACAAGCTTTTCTGTTTGAAATAATATAATAGATAAACCTATTTGACACAGAAAATAGATGGTTTCCCTTTTTATTTTCACCGTGGTTATACAATATTTGAGACTAACAACATCTGCTACCACAGTGAAATGATACATAGTTCTGCTGTTAGGATGCTCAAACTTTCTAGATGTAAACGTGTGATGTTAATCAATACACTGGCAAATCAACGTCTACTTGTTAATCATTAACAACACACAAAGCACTTAATGAAAATATGTTTAGAAGTAACTGCTTTCAATGAATCCCAAGTAAGAAACTGTCCATTACTACAAACTGTTCTGTACTGAGAAATCAATCTTTCTTCAGCCCTGTCTTCCAAAGCTCATCAGATATTTAAAGCATCAAATGAGCCACCTGAATTTTGCCATTCTAAGCAAATTATGATCTTTCACGGTAATTCAAAAGTCAGGTACTCTGTTCCACTTTGGGCACCTCAGTACAAGAAAGACATTGAGATGCTGGAGTGGTTCCAAAGAAGGGAAACAATGCTGGTGAAGGGTCTGGAGAACAAGTCTTATGAGGAACAGTTGAGGGAGCTGCGGCCGTTTAGTCTGAAGACAAGGAGGCTGAGAGGACACCATTTCATTGTCTACAGCTAGCTGAAAGGAGATTGTATAGAGGGGGGTGTTGATCTCTTTGACAGGAAATGTGTGACAGAACACGAGGAAATGGCCTCAAGAAGAGGAAATGGCCTCAAGTTGTGCCTGAGGAAGTTTAGATTAGACATAGGGAAAATGTCTTTATTGAAAGGCATTGGAACAGGCTGCCCAGGAAAGCGGTTGAATCACCCTCGCTGTGTGTGTCTAGAAGTCATGACACAGAGCTTAGGAACATGGTTTAGCATTGACCCTGGTGCAGTTAAGGTTAAAGGATGGACTCAATGATCTTAAAGGTCCTTTCCCATGTTTCAATGATTGATTCAGTGATTGAAACACACTGGAATAACTTACATTTCTTTACACGTAACTTTTCTCATTAAAAATGCTTATTGGTCAAATCTTTTCCCCACCCCTCACCCCAAGAACTTATACCTTAAAGGTAGTAAAAGAAACTAAGTACTGTTCATTATTACTGGCATTTGTAATTGTTTTTAGAAAAAACATAATAAATGTCATATTTGAACTCTAGACTATTGAAAGTGTCAGCTCCATTAAATCTTTTCTGAAGACCCATTTGACTTTTTTTCCAGAAGGTTGTAATGAGACGGGTTCTTTTTTCTTTCTACTATTTATCTTTTCTGAGGTAATGGAAAATTTCCCCCTCAGGCACAGCAAGACATTCTTATCTTAGACAATTAGGCAGAAATGAAAGGGATCATAAAGGTGAGATTTCTTCACAAATAACGTGATGTACTTTACACCATTTAACACTGAGGAGTATCTAGCAAATGCATTCTCAGTGGTTTATGAAGGTAATGTGGCTAACAGCCAGCTCTGAGTAATGCTTCAGGTTCTTCACATGTAAGAAAGAGGGTAAACAACCAGGGTCACTTAATGATGTCCTTAGTCTGCTTTTGATAATACTTCTATTTAACAAAGCTTGGAGGACTTCAGCTGACACTGAGAATAAAGAGAAACAAGCCTGTGCAAAGCAATTAATTCATAATAAAATAAGAATTAAAACAGCACATTGGAGCAACCTCCTTTACCAGTAAAAGGTGCTGGCAAGTACCTCAGACATCGAGTTTGGATTTGTTGGGTTCTTTTGTCTTACATTTTCTTTAAATTAAATTTATCCCTATGAAGTATACGATAAAACAATTCGCATTTATAAATCCTCCAGGTGAATAAGTTAATATGGAAAATGCTCGCCTGGTTCTTTGTTGACTCCTGTGATGAATTCTTTTGGTGTCTTCAAGTCACTGTTCGGTGCTCTTTTCCAGAAATCATCTAGTGTGCATTAACTGCAGACTAGTTCCATGTCTGGAGTTTCCATCAGGAAATGCTGATGAAAGAGAAAATTTATTAACGAGATACAGTTATGGATTTCCAGTTGTGGTGTTTTGGGGGTCGGTTCTTTACAGATCATCTCATACCTTAAAGGATTATCAAGCTATTCTGCGGGGCCAGAGACCTACTGCATGGCCAGTTATTGATTAGTATAACATATTCCTCCATTCTCTTTTAACCTAGGCAAAGTGACACTACAGTGTGTGGTGTAACACTACCATTCAAGGTGATAGAACCAGGTGGTGCCAGTTCACACTTAGCTTAGGTCTACACACACGCCTTTTCAAATGCAAAGACAATCATCATGCCATTCGCTGAGAAGAAATGTCAAGAAGCTACTGTGTGGTAGCCACATAGTGATGTCTGAGACCAGTGCTATCTCTCAGGAGGCACAAGGATTTTTACTCTCCATGCAAGAATAGAGAGAAAACTCCCACTTAACAACTATTTACCACAGGATTAAAATAGCATGTATAAAATAAATTCCATTCATTTCTATGGGTCTTCTTTTGGTTTTGGTGACAGCATTTTTCAGGTACCTTGTCTCCTACAAAGCCAACTAAGATATTGCTTTCTCTGTAAGAAAGAATAAAGGCTGCTGATTACCCCCCTTCTGTGCAGAAGAGCAACAGGTAAAACACAGCAAGAAATTGCTGAATAGTAAAAGGTCATAGCACAAACGTATATTGTGTTAAAGGGGGGTGTGGGGGGGAGAAATTGGAAGAGTTTTGTAAGAAATAAACCCCTTGCAATCTAACCATTTCCTCAGACTCAAGGGGCTACAGGTGGCTGGGTTAGTCCCTTATTGGGAGTCCCAATTATTAGAGGCTTTATAGAACTCTAACACCAGAGGTTATAAAATAACACTTATTAAGAGATGCGACATTAAATAGACTCGTTTGATTGTCAGGGATAAATGAATTTGCAGAAAAGAGTCTGTGCCTAGGGGATACAGACAGACAAACCACCCTACGGAATAGATACAAGTACAAATAGAGGCATGAAGACAGGTTTCTCATCAATGGAGTTCAGAGGTCAGGGAGGAGGAGGAAGGGAACCAGTTGATGTCCTTTCGTATCGTTCTGGTGTCAGTTCAGCTCCCTGTAACTCCTGCCTGATTTCCTCTCTTCTATCCCCAAAAGACTTACATTTTTATATTATGTTGTGCTCTGTGTGTGTGTGTGTGTGTGTGTGTGAAGACTGTAGGCAAAGAAATTCCTTGGGGGAGGCACAGTTAGCAGTACTCACAAAGATTAGCTTATCGAGGCTCAGCCATTGTGTGCCAGCAGCTCATCCTTTTGGGCCAATGCACTGATCCTCAACCTTGGAACCTCTGCTCCCCAGGCAGGGTCTGTTTTTAGACACAATTGAATGGATGTTTATCTGTCTGTTTGACTCGGCTGGGTATCTTCTGTCTGTTGCCCGCTTCCGTATTCTCTGCTCCCTAACAACATATTAGAACAACACGGTAATACACCACAACAGTATTTTACATTCTACAGGTGTAGTGCAAAGTAGGGGTCTAAGTGCATGTTGACACTGTTACACCGCAGAGAAAAACTTTACCAAGAAAAGAGTAAGAAGCGACAAAGCTCCAGCAAGTCCATTTTGGCACTGCAGGTCTCTGAAGAAGGGAAGGCATTGGCACTGTACTTAGAGCAAATAGCTGCAATTAAATCCATTACTCAGGCAAAATGACTCGTCGTTCCTAGAGAAAAATCTCTAATTCTGAAGTGTTCTAGCTGAAGTCAGAGTTGGAAAAGATAATACTCTGCAGTGCTTACTGACCTTCAGATTTAGTGGAAAACTGCTTGGGTGACCCCTTTGTAACTCCACTCCTTCAATCCAACTTGAATAGTTCAAATTGATATTCGATATTCTGCCTTGTTTTCAACAAAAGGGAGCAGACTGGGCCCAGTCAAGCAGCCAACTTGCAAAATCTGAGGGGAAGGAGTACCAACAAAAGGGGGCAGGAAAGATCAGAGGTAAGGTCCTGCATGGGTGACCTTTTCAGCCGTAGTAGAAGCAGCAAAGTGGCAAAGTATGTTTTCTCCACGCAGGCTCCACTTTTTAATCCTGCTGGCTTTATGGCCTCCCCACAGATTTTCAGTCACACTAGTGAGAATATGTCTGAACATCAGGGTAATGGTGTATGAGATTATATCATCTCCAACTCTAGCCTTTCTAGGATGGCTCAGAGTATGATGCAAGTGGCAGCCTTATGTGCATATACACCTTGGATGAAGCTGGACGCCGCTTTGCAGCACCACTGCAGTGAATACAGTTTCCCAACCAGAAAACTATGTTCTAACAATGCCCTCTGTTTCACAGATAGAGCCATTTTTTTCCTCTTTCTGGGTGTAGCTGAACTTTGAGTCAGCCTCAGTTTTACCACAGACTCAGTATTCTCTGATTTATAGTTTTTTATATTGGTGTATTCCTCACTTTTGTTAAAAGTACCAATTAGGAAATGGGAGCTCATGACTCAGGTTTCTTGAAATAGAGACTGAGAAATCCTTCGACTGAGATGAATCAAAGCTCTACATGCACATTATCTGCCATACCTAATTTACAGCATTATTCCTGTTGCTAGTCTGACATTTTACACCTCAGATAGATCCACCCCAAATAAATTCACAAAGCCCTTTACACAGATTTTCTTCTTTAAACAAAATGTCACCGTGAGAAAGAGACAAGCTCAGTACAAATTACCACAAAAAGGTTCTGAATTTTGAAATAGAAAAAACAAGTTGTGACACGAGTGACGCTGGCTGTCATCTGTAGAAATGGGTAATGCTGGGGAAATAGTTTTGGGAACAAACCTTGACGGAAATACTCCCTCTAATTTTTCTGTATGCATCCAAAAGATGAAGTCAAGAATCAATCCTAGCAAAAAAGTAGCACCCTGTCACAGTCTAGCACCAGGTCAGTGTTTTCTTTGACCACACAGAAAGTAGTCTCTTGCCATCCTCAGCCCGGGAAGAAAGAGAATAAATACAATTGCAGAAAGAAGAACTGCAAGTATTAAGACTTTATTGAGAAATAAAGAAAATGAGAATTAAAAGACAAGGGAAAGAAATAAAAGGGAAAGGAAAAATAGGAGAAAACAACCTTTTATTTCCTGCCTTCTGTTCAGCCACAGCCTCAAAAAATGGTGTCCAGGTCACCACCCATCCAATGTGCTGTTACCAGAGGAAGAGGAAAGAGAGAGTAGGAGCTGGAATGTTTTGTTCAAGGCAGTAGCAGTTCTTGCCAAGGGAAGAGAGATTCAAAGTAGGAGTTTGATATAGGGAGAAGGGAGTGGGGAAGGAGGGTGTCCAAGAGGGAAAAAGAAGAAAGAAACCGTAGCAGAGCCGTGCCTACAGTAGTCCAACTCAAACCCCTGGGGAAACAGAGAGGAAAAAGGGTATCAAGGGGAAGGAAATAGCAAGACCCTCCCCCTAGACTCGCCAGAAGAGCCCTGGTTACTCTGTTCTCTGAGGTGGCCCTTAGCACATATATAAACCTTCCTTTTCAGCTGCCACTACAGGCACCCCCAGTGCCCTGCCTTCCTCCTGCCTGAAGAAATTCCAGCAGCTGAGGAAGGTGTAACTCCTTGTGTGCTGGAAGAGAATTTGATGCAGGAATACTACAGACAAATGGGGTTTCACCAAGCCCATGACACAGGTTAGTCTGGATGAAGTGCTGAGTGGCATGAGCTAGATGTCAGATGTTTAGGGTTATTTGGTTGGTTTTAGGTTGGACTGGATGATCTTTAAGGTCTTTTCCAGCATCATCAGTACTGTGATAGTCTGTGATACCTAATAAAGAATTACTTTATTATGCTACAAACTGTTGTTTTAATGAATCTTTCCCCCATCCATCTTAAAATAGTGCCCTTAGAATAGGGTCAACTCATACACCTTCAACAAATCCTACCCGTGCACACACATGGATCACAGATGCCTGGTCGCAGTATGGTCATGCTCAGGGAACGGGGGATAATCAGACAGCAGAGAAGGAGGCACGGAGGTGTCTTTCTCGAAGGAGAAAGAAAGTTGATGTCATACAGAGAATTCTAGCTAGCTCCACTATAAAAGATTCAGATAGTGGAAGTCATTCAGAATTATTTTCCTTCTACCACCGAGAGCACAGTTTTGGGGCAGAGCCTAATGTGACTGGAAAGAGAAAACCATATCTAGCTAGCAAGTACTTTCTTCAGGTTGCACAGTAAAATGGTCCAGAAGTGGTTTTGTGATAGAAAAGTAACTGAGTCTCTTCAATAAAAAGCATCCAGTGGGTTCTCTGGGAGCAGATAACAAGAGATTCTTGCTTGTTTGCAGAAATCTGGAGACTACCAAAATATGCTGACCTCACACTACATAATATGACAAAAAATCTGTGAAGGCAAGCACGATTTGAACTCAAACACAGGAATGTTCTTTCATACATGGTAACGTCAAGAGTTTTGCAAAAGATCAGCAAGTAAACCTTGCAAAAATGGTTTTATTCTGTTCCTGCAATATTTCATTGCCTGCCAAAAGTAGGAAGGTGACTTACAAGAGTTCCTTCGTCATGTGAACCCAGTGTTATGCTCCATCTCTCTGTGAAAATAACAAGCTATCATCAAGGCGTGATAAAAGGCCTGATAAAATGCCTTGGAAATAAAGTGAACTTTGCCTCATGGTGTGAACTTTCCGATGTTCCTATTGAAGTTCTTGATGGATATCGATACTTTTCTCCTGAACATCAATACGACTTTCAGAGATTATGCAGCAAACAAGATTATCCTCTACAACAGTGAATAGTTTAAGATGCGTTAGAGCTTGATATTGTGTCTGCTGTTCATTCAGGAGCTGCTTTCAGAGACACTTCCAGAACATACCACCCTCAGGACGGAGACCTTGAAAGAACATGAAGGACACTCATATTGTGCCAAGTACCTAGCAATTGTTGGGAAGCACTCTACGACTGCAGAGGACGTTTCTGAAGAGACCACTTGTACTTGCACACAGACCTCTGATACTTCCATGAGGATGTGGGCACTGCAGCACTGATTTGGCAAACAGGAGAATTTCTAGCGTAGTCTAAGAAACATGTTTGTGGATCCCTGCTTCTCCAAACACTGCTTGCTTCTTTCTTTCTGCTTTCCTTTTTAAGAAAGGTTCTATAAATGAGCAGAATGTACCTAAAACTATTATCTGACATAGTGACAGAGACTGAGCGCTGCTGGACTTTACAAATCCAGCAGCAAAACCTCGGTAACGGCCATGAGATGCTTCTCCAGAATGCCACATCAGGAAGCAATTTCCTTCTTGGGTTGGTGACTCAGCCACAGCAGACAATATAATTTGTTTGATACAAAACCAAAATCCTCAGCATTAGCTGAACAGGGTGTCAATGGAAAAAAAGTACCCAGAGACATGCAGACTGTTAAAGCTCTTGTCAACTGAGATGCTGACAAAGAGAAGTAGAAGCTGCAGGTGACAAAAGTGTGCCACTGTAGAAGCAAATGACTCAGCTGGTGAAGGTAAAGGTTAAATATCAATAGCAAAGAGTGCACACGCATAAATAAAATAAAATATAATATAAAATATAATACAAAATAAAAAATAAAATATAAAATATAAAATAAAATATAAAATAAAATAAAAGGTGGTTATCGCAATATCACAGTAATAGTGTTAATAATAGTGATAGTGTTGTAGTCAGGCAGGGGTCGGTCTTTTCTCCCTGGACACTGCAGACAGGACAAGGGGTCACAGTCTTAAGCTCCATTGGGGGAGGTTTAGACTTGACAACAGGAAAAGGTTTTTCACTGACAGAGTGATCCGGGTTTGGAACGGGCTGCCCATGGAGGTGGTCGAGTCGCCGTCTCTGGAGGTGTTCAGGGTTAGGCTGGATGAAATGGTGAGTGGCATGAGCTAGATGTCAGATGTTAGGGTTACTTGGTTGTTTTTAGGTTGGACTGGATGTTCTTTAAGGTCTTTTCCAGCCTCATCAGTACTGTGATACTGTGAATACAGGACTGTTCCACCCCAGTGTTATCAGATTGATCTGTACATAATCGTTCCCTAAACGTGCACTTCAGCTGAGGGCGTTGTGATACACATTATATAATTTAAAGTAAAATCCATATCAGTTGATGCATAAAACTGCACACGGGAAGGAAGTTTTGAGAGCAAATATTAAAAGTTTGTGGAGCTGAAACAGAGCTGTAGCAATTATTGATTTTTCTGCATTGCTTTTCCAGTTGATGTGATAGCGATTTGAGTCAAACCAGATGTAAACGAGATACTGCAGAGGCTGTACAGGGTCCATTAAGAATAAAATGATATAAAATCCCAGCAACAAAGGAGTTCATGGACGGATGTCCTTATCACAGTCTGAATAATTTTAAATATCTTTAGATCTCAAATCAATCGTGACACAAACATCTACGACAACTTTTGTACTGTCAGCACGAATACCACACCTTTGATTTATATTGACTTAATTAATCACTGTAGATTAATTACAACAAACCTTTCCACAGACACATGAAGATCACAGACTCACCACCTCCCAGGGCAGTCCATTCCAGCATCTAACCACCCTTCCATCAGGAAAGGCTTCCTAACATCCAACCTAAACCTCCCTTGGCACAGCTTCTGGCCCTGACACAGCCCTCTCATCCTACCCCCAGATGCCTGGGAGAAGATCCCAACCTACACTTGTCTACAGCTTCCCTTCAGGTAGTTACAGAGAGTGATAAGGTCCCCACTGAGTGTCCTCCTCGCCAGGTTCAGCAACCTCAGCTCCTTCAGCCTCTCAAGACTTTCTCTCCAGTCCCTTCCCCACTCTCATTGCTCTCCTCTGGACCCACTCCAGTACCTCAATCTCCTTGAAGTGGGGGGCCCAGAACTGCTCCCAGTACTTGAGGTGAGGCCTCACCAGTGCCGAGTATAGGGGGAGAGTTACATCCCCAATCCTGCTGGCCACACTATTCCTGATACAAGCCACGATGCCATTGGCCTTTCATGCCACCTGAGCACCCTGCTGGCTCAGGTTTAATCAGTTGTCAGTCAGTACTGCCAGGTGTCTCTCCACCAGGCTGCTCTCCAGCCATTCATTCCCCAGCCTGTAGCACTGCAGGGGGTTATTGTGGCTGCTTTGTGTGATTTGATTCTATATATTTGACCTACCGTAACTGCCAATTCATTAGGGGCAGCAGCTGTTGCTTAATAGCATACAGAGTTGTGCTTAGCAATATGTTTATTTAATAATAATTTGGAGATACAAAGCAGTTGTCACAGGTACCTGTGGTGAGAGAGATCTAAACGCTTCAGTTCTATCTGATAGTGTTAATGCTGCTTCTTTATAAGCCTGCTACGGAGATGACCTTACTGCTTTGATGCTAAATCACAGGGAAGAACTTCTGATGTCAAAATAATAAAAAGAGATGCCAAGAAAGCTATGGATACAGCAGCACAAAGCGAAGCCATCAGCTCCTGCTTAGAGAAACATCAGATTTACATTTACTTCACCACGTAGAAAATAGTCCTGACAAGTGAAATGTTTTTTATGTTTCACCCCTGAGAGGATTTAGAGGAAGACTAATGCTGCTGTTTCTGAGTGGTTCAAATGCAGGTCACAATGCCACTAGGAGGGCAAGCCTGTTTCATGAAAGCAAACGTGCTACCCTCCCTGCTGTTCTTCCCAGGCTGAGCTACATCCCAACAGCTCCACACTCAACCACTTCTGGTCCCCCTCCTCACCCACAGACAGCCCCAAGGACAGATCCCCCTTGAACACCTGTTGAAATCCAAGGGCACGTAAGACTTGCAGGCAGAAAACTGCCATTTGCTACCAACACACTTGCTTGAAGTTTGCCGTCAGGATGTAGTTATGCTGTCTACGATGGTTTGCGACTCCTCAGAGGCTGTTTCCTGCACAACTGCATAGAGAACTTAATACGTGACAAAACTACAAACCTAGCAATCTCTTTCAGACTCCATGTGGGAATTTTTTGCGTGTTTATTTCCAGAAAGTGCTAGCAATGTCCTTTGCTGTTAGTTTTGTTTAGTCCAAATTGAATTTCAAGGAGGGTGCGAGGTCCTTGGTAGTAAAGAAAGCTTTAAATAAAATCTAGCCTTTAAAGACTACTGCTGGAAACCTTTAAAGGCTGCCGCTGGGTTGGTTTGACACTTCAGCCAGTAGATTAACCTTTAAAGGTTATTCATAACTTGGGTTGATACTCAGGTCAGTGGAACGGTGGCCTTGGCCCTGCTAACATCGTTTGGCATGCAATCACAGTTCACGTCTCATATTTCAGCAACTTATATTGCAAACTGGAACAGCAATGGTGACAGTGGATTACAATCAGCAGGTGATGCCATTATCACACTGCACTGAAGAATCCTGCATCCAACTCTTCTTATTTGCACTTCAGAATGGTAGCAAAATTATTGTAAATGTGCTTGGCTAAGTCTGGGTTGGTTTTAGGTTGGACTGGATGATCTTTAAGGTCTTTTCCAGCCTCATCATTGCTGTGACACTGTGATACTGTGAACGCAGAGGCCAGAGTCTAACGTTGCCATTGATGTCTGAGCAGCAAAGGGAGTGCTACAGGAAGCCAGATGCAGAAATGTTCCTGTTACACATTCTCACTCTTCTTGTACCCTGTCTTCACAAACTGCTCCTGACTGTGGGATGGGCATAGTCGCTTTTGCTTTGCATTTCCCTCAGGCTGTTTTATTTCTTCAAATTGCGACATGCTTTTTTGATTAGATATCTGTCCCTTTGCTGTGAACCCAGTATTTATGGTTCCAGATTATAATGTGCACGAGTGTAAACTGTACATAAACTCTAACTGCTGTGTCTGGCCATACTGCATGGCCAGCATTGTCAAAAGCAGCCTTAGGAATCTTCGATAGTCAAAGGAGGTGCGTGCAGACAGGGTGACACCATCTGTAGTGGTCTCTCTTGCTCTTCTCTCAAATAGAAAAGCTTTGAATTGGTTAATCTTGATACTACAAAGCTTCATGTTATTAGGAATTGTATTCTTCCATAAACATTTCAGCTGTGTGTTCACCCTCCTATGTATCTGCTGCTCTACCGAACAACACTGAAGGAACAGGGGCATCAGGTGTTCTGACTTTTCACCTCAAATACTCTACCAGATGTATTGTATTTTTCATTTTTACTTACAAAACCCTCATAGGAAAGTAACAGGTTAGCTAATGAGTACAAAGCATTTCTTCTTCTTGTGGCAGGGAAACTTTCAAGTAGTTCTGAAGTTTTAGTGTAGCTCCTGCAAGGTTCTGTTTTGTGAATTTGGATCGGAAAGTCAAAAGCCCCAGAGGCTCCTCCTTTTATGTTGCTTGGAAACGCGAACACATGAAGCTGTGGAGATTTGTATTGTTCTGCCTAAAACACTCATTGATATAGCTGTCTGAGAAAGACTTCATTAAGACATAATATAACACCAGGAGCGAACTCAGAGCCTAAGCGAAAACTGTGACAATTGAGTTTAAATCTCAATTTCTAGTAAAAATGAGTGATAACCAGTGCAATCGAAAGGTTATCATTGATATTGGTCAGCAAGCCACAAAATCACCAGGAAAGAGTGTTTCTGCTACAGAAAGTGCAGCATTTCTAGTCGTCATTAATATCCTTTCTTAGCCTTTCTTTCCCTGAGACTGGTTTCAAAAACAATTGATAAGCTCGTGAGATGGATGCAGGCTCATTTTGCCCCACCCTGACCATGGCATCAAGGAGCTGTGGTCTTTACAGGTTTTCCCCTGTGCCTGCTTGGCTGAAGAATCCACTCTGGAGTTGCTGAAATTAAAAATGGACCAGTTTGAGATGCACAGAAAAAGGGGCTTCTTTCTGTATAGATGGCTGCCTCTGACACTGGGCTGTGAACTCAGAGGTCATTTTTGTTGCCTTACCCGGGTGAGATGATGAATTTCAACCTCACTCATGGGACAGTTACTTTTCTTAAGAGTAGTGCTTATGCTCTGAAAGAAACCATGGAAGAGCATCACAGAACAGCTGAGGACCCCCCTGCGAGTCCTCTGGTCCAACCTCTGACTCAAAGTCACGTGAGCTGGTTACTCAGAGCCACGTCCAGTTATGCTTTCAGCCAAGGGCAGATCTTCCACAACACTTCTGGGCAAGCTGTTACACAACCTTTATAGTGCAAAGCTTTAACAGAATTTCCTGTGTCACGGTTTGTGCCCTGCATCACGGTTTGTGCCCATCGCCTCTTGTCCTGACACTGGACAGCACTGAGAAATCCTGGCTCGCTCTTTTTTCACTTGCCCTTTCAGGCATCTATAAACACAGACAAGGTCTCTCTGAGCCTTCTACTTTACAGGCTAAACAGCCTCTTCTCAGGCTCTTCTTGTATGGAAGATGTTTCACTCCTTTCATCCTTTCCACTCAACTCATTCCAGCAAGTATACTTGCTCTTCCTGGATGCACTTCAGCTCCACACCCTGGTTGTGGAGCCTCATCAGTGTAGAGCACAGAACGGTCACCTCATTCAACGTGTGGCAACTCTCCTCTTAACATAACCCAGGATGCCATGAGCTGACCTTACTGCAAAGGCACACGGCTGACTCGTATTTAAATTGCTGCCCACCAGGACACACAGGTTCTGCTTGCCAAGCTGCTTTCCAGCTTCTGTGTAGACTGTTGCCTGGGCTTATTCCTCCGCTGCTGAGCTTCTCGAGGTTCCTCTCTGCCAAGTTCCCCACCTTGTCAGGAGTGCTGTGGAAGGCAGCTCACCCATCAGCTCTTCCTCCCCGTTTTGTATCATTAGGAAACTTGCTGATGGTGCGCTCGCTCCCAGTGACCATGTCACTGTTGAAGACACCACAAAGTGTTAGCACTCGGACTGACCCCTGGAGCTCACCAGTGGCAGCCTGCCTCCAGCTGGATGCTGATCACAGCCCTCTGGGCTGGCTGCTCAGCCGGTTTGAAAACTACCTCATTGTCCACTTAACCTAGGTTGCACTTCATCAGCTTTTCTTGGAGGCTCTTAGGTGGGAAAGTGTCAAAAGTCTCACATCTTATTCATAAGATATTTCACACTCTTGCCAAGCAGCTCCCCAGACACAGCGATTGAGAGGCTGGCCACTTTCCCTTATCACAGAGTCTTTCAAGTATAATATTTTTGAGGAGTTTGCAGAATTTGTTCCTTATTTTAAGGAAAGTGGGGACACTTGAGGTTTAGGCCCTGTTAGGAACTAAGCACCATGCAGCCACGGGTTCACTTCTCCCACCCACTACCTGAGGCTGTGGGATGGGGAGGAGAATGAGGGGGAAAAGATAAAAGCCCCTAGGTTGAGATCAGGAGAGCTCAGTGGAACACCACAAAGAGAGAGAAACAACGGTAATAACGTCATTGTAAGGAAACACAGTGGATACACAGCACAACAACGCTCCATCCAGGCTGGCCATCACAGGACATGATGGATTGGAAGCTACCTTGAAAAATCAGCCAGTCCAATCCCCCTGCCACAGCAGGATCACCCTGACCAGGTCCAGACAGGTTTCAAACATCTCCAGAGAAGGAGACTCAACAACCCCCCAGGCAGCCCCCTCCAGTGCC
>VZRI01010042.1:463565-475918 GCA_013397515.1 Upupa epops
TGAGGTTGGCTTGTGCCCACCTCTCCAGCCTGTCCAGGTCCCTCTGGGTGGCATCCCTACCCTCCGGCGTGTCTGTTGCACCACACAGCTTGGTGTCGTCAGCAAACTTGCTGAGGGTGCCCTCAGTGCCTCTGTCCCTGTCACCAACAAAGGTGTTGAACAAGACTGGTCCCAGGACTGATCCCTGAGGGACTCCGCTTGTCACTGGCCTCCCCTTCGACAGGGACTCATTGACAGCCACTCTCTGGGTGCGGCCATCCAGCCAGTTCTTTACCCATTTAGTGGTCCCCCCATCAAACCCCTGTTCCACCAGCTTGGAGACCAGAGTGTGCTGCGGGACAGTGTCAAGGGCTTTGCTCAGGTCCAGGTCAATGACATCAGTCTCTCGCCCCTCATCCATTAATGTTGTGGCCTGTTCACAGAAGGCTACCAGGTTTGTCGGGCAGGATTTGCCCTTGCTGATTGTACCCAGTCACCTCTTCGCTATTCTCCTGTCTCAGCAGTGCCTGCAGGAGGATCTGCTTTCAAACCTGCCACCTCCCCCAGACCCACTCTCCCCATTATGGGTACTGGGAATGATGTCAGCATGGTATCCAGCATCCCACTGGCTGCCTGAGTTTGATCATCCTGGCTGTGGGTTCTCCCAGTTTATTGTGTACATTAACCCTATCCTAGCTGAACCCAGGATGGGTGTGTTTGGACCAACATGCTCTGTAATTCCCAAATTAGACTAGCTAATCCAGCCAGTCACTTACAAGAATTTTGAATTTATTAAAAAGCCTTTCTCAGGCTGAAGTAACTTTTTTTCATATTCCTTAATCATGAAAATCGCTGACATTTTGACTCCTCATTTGAAGTGCATTTTGCTAAAGTTTTTTTACAAATTGCTGGGCTGGGAAAAATACGTGCACTTCGGCTCCTGGAGCTGCATGCAGACTTTGTCTTCCCAGAAATCCAGACGTACTCTATCGTGTACGATTGCATAACAGAGTGCCATTTCACATTCATTCTTGGAAGCTGTGCTGTGCACTCTGTTGATGCAATCCAATTAAAATGCTGTGAAGCAGCAGTATTCATAATGTTCACAAGAGTAGCCCAGTGTTGAAAACTCATAAACTGTAATATTTCCAACTCAGCTATAAACTGCTATTAGAGATAGGGAATTTTAATCATAAAATCATAGAAACATTAGGGATTGGAAGGGACCTCGAAAGATCATCCAGTCCAATCCCTCTGCCACAGCAGGATCACCTAGACCATGTTGCATAGGAACACATCCAGGTAGGTCTGGAACGTCTCCAGAGGAGAATCCTTAACTCCCTGGGCAGCCTGTTCCAGTGCTCCATTACCCTCTCTGGGAAGAAGGTCCTTCTGATATTGACATGGAACCTCCTCTGTTCCAACTGGCACCCAGTGCCCCTTGTCCTATCACCAGATGACCTTGAGAAGAGCCTGGCTCAATCCTCCTGACACCCACCCCTCACAGATTTAGAGACATGTGCAAAAGAATGTTATCATCGTGTCGTGTCATTGATGAACACGGTGGATGAACTCCTGGACCCCCTGAGGTGGTAAGAGAAAAGTTCTTAGAGAGTTAGGCAGAAGCAGGGAATTACCCAATACATCTGATCCTGTCTCCCACATGAGTTCTTAAAAAGGAAATGACATCCTTACTTCATATTCGTGTTTTGTTTGTGTCAAGAAGCCTCAGTGAAGACTGCGTGCGGGTAGGTATTACACTTTCATGTGGCTTATGAGCCTTACACATGTCATCCCTCAGATGACAGTAGGATCACGCCAGGCTTATACAGTTAGATATTAGCAGAGAATCAGCACCTTTCCCCGTTTTGATTCAACAACTGAGTTGAGCTACATAGCAAAATCCTTTTTAAAGGTGACATGCAGGATTACTTCCTTTCTGAGCAGCTGCATTAGGCTCAAAAGCACTTTTCAGATATATTCCAGCTCTTTCTGAGACTGACAGTTTTCATACCGGATTTTGCTCCTAGGTGAGCACACACCCCCTTTCCCATGCAGGTCAGATGTGGCTAGGGAACACAGGGAAGCAAATTTTCATGACTTGAAGTCCTAATAGCCATGAGCCCTAGGTGTTTTGAAAATTGAGGGTTTAATTTAAGCAACTTTTTCCAAGCAGCTTTAGAGATTATTTTGAGCAGATTTCTAGAGAGAAACTTCTTTCCTAAAGAATCTAAAAAAAAATCCCCACCCAGGTGTCCTCTTTCATTGCCTAAAGATGTCAGATGAAAGCTTTCCAAATAGTAGAATGGCTTCGGCTTCTGTATAGTGGAGCAAACATCTCTCAGATGAGTGACAGAGGCCACAGCTTGTACCCAGGACCAGTGCCACCATGGCTGCTGTGGGGTCTCTGAGCCTAGTACAAAATAACATGTCATCAGGCTTCTCAGATTTCTTGGGTTGGAGACATGCAATCTCACATTAAAATCTAACCCTGCATTTAGTATGTGATTATATTGCATCCTAGGAGAATTCAGAGATTCCAGAGTGAGATAAATACACGCAACCCCAAACCTATACTGTGATTAGGATCGCTTTTCTCATTAAAATAATTGCTTTGCCATTTTCCAAGTGAACCTCAGATCTTCAAACACGTGCCGAATTAGGTGTCCTACACCTTCAGGTTCTTGATTTTGTTCACTGAATTGTAAAGAACATCAGTCTTTACCTGCCATTATTTAAATTAGGATATGTAAACCCCTGAGATTTCAGTGCAGTGGAATGTAAATTTAAAGTGAAATACATATTCTGGAATAATTCCATGCTCAGACATAGCTTTGCCCTAAGAACGGAGTCTTTGTCTCAGGCATTCGGTTTCTCCTCAGCAATGGAATAGCATAATTTATACTCATTAATCTGGAGATCAGAGTAGTAGGTGTTAAATGCTGGCTATGATCCTTATAAAACACACGTGTTAAAACTGAGCAGGTAACAACATCAAATCATTATTAATTATCCCTACTGAAACTTAAGTCAGTTCTGTTCTCTGTGTGGGTGGTGATGCTTTCTCACCCATTTAGCCCAGTAAGAGTACTTCTATCCATCTGTCATGCCCATGGTAAAGGCAACGCATACCATGAATATACCACACAGCATTTCTACTCTAACTACTGCTTGGTCATAATCAAATGAGAGGCATTTTAAAATCAGAATATGTAAGGCTTCACAGCACAGACATTTTAGAGCAATAGTAAAATCTGAAGTTTAGAGTGCACTCATAACACATGAAGCCAATATGCACACCCATCCTGTGCCAATCACAGGGCAGGCCACTCACATGAACGTGCCACCAATATTAATGCCATGGAAAGCAAGCCAGCAGGCAGTGAGATTTTACTACTTGTGAGCTGCTCCTACCCCTTCAGTCAGTTCATGACTGATGCACTTCATAAAGCAGGTGGAGACCACGTTAACTTTATAGGTATAAAATCTTACTGGAAATGCTGGTATGTTATTCAAAACACTTTAAGGTTAAGCAAGCTTTTTCCTACGCGTTCAATTCCATGGGTAGCTGTGTCTTGGTGGGAGCTGCCTGGCACTCTTTTTTTCCCTTAATTTTCTTAGACTTCCCATCAGTACAAGTAGGCCTGTGGAAACAAAAGAGTCCTCCAAGCCCCAAAATTCTTAACTCTAGCAAACTACCAGTACAAAGTTGCCAAGGCAGCAGAGTTCTAGCAAATCCATTTGTTAACCTTAGACCTCAGATGTAGTCTGCTAAATGTTAAATCATTTTCAGGCAGTCTGAATGCAAATCGTGATGCCAGTCTTTGGGTTGCAGAGCACCTTGCCTGGCTGGTGTGTAAAACAAAGAATAAACAGGATAGCACTTAAGACCCTGCTGACTGCTACGTGCAAGTTTGATAGACGCTCGCGGACCTTGCCACTCTTTCCATCATGCACGCTTGTCAAAATTGACAGAAACTACTTAGAGAGCCAAGTCTTTTCCATACGTTTCTAAATTACCTCTCCATGCCAACGATTTTTATCAAATTAATTAAAACTGCATAAAGGTCAAGATTTGTTCTTGACAGCATTGATTTGTGAAGCAATGAAAACTACTTCAAGTGCTTGGCAGATTGCTTTGAACACAGAGTTGTGATCCAGCTAAAAAGCAAAATGTCACAACAGTCACTTGAGGAATTTCTGCAGAAAGATTTTGCCCTTTGAGTTGGTATATAATGAAATTCATAACAAAAATGAAGTTAGAAATGTGACCAGAGTAAGACATGAATCATAAAGCATCTTCTTTCATTAAATGGCAGAATCGAGATAACCTTTTCTCATTTACAAAGATTTCTATTCTAAAGTCCCTATATATTTGACATAGCCAAGGACTCTTGTCCCACGGGTGCACTGTGAGCTGCACTTGAGAGAGCTGATTGCTCGCATTTACTTAGCCTCGTTCTAGCTGCACCAGTTCTCCAAACGAGTGTGGACTGGTCACCATTTTCACCTCCTCTGAGAGATGCCAAAAGGTTTGGAGGAAAACAAATCTGCTTAGCACACTGCCTCCAGCTCGTCAGACTTATAGAACCTAGGGAATTGCATTAACCAAGTTGAGCATATGTGGCATCACATATCAGTCCCGGGCTTTAGACATGATCCTACTTCAAGGAAAGGTAATCTGCAGGCTATGATAATAGTTTCACATTCAAAGGTGTGCAAAGTGTAGTTCAGATGAAGGCCAGTTATATAAACCTGTCTCTACGTGAAAGCATCATCTTTATTGCATGCTGGCCTTTAAACACATACATAATTCTATCGAGCTGTAGAGGGTCTGAGAAATCTGTGAAAGACACAAGAAGTATTAATTTATACCAAAAGAAGTAGGGAGACTGGTGCTAGATCCTGCCAGGTTGTGTGTCTGCTGAAGGGGAGGCTCAATTCCTGTTTATGCTCTGTGATTTCGCTGCAGGCTGATAGCCCTCTCCTACACAACCGTGTTCTTTGCTATGGACCCGTTTTTTCTCTACAATTTCATCAGCACTTATTGATTCCCTCCAAGTAAAATATAGCAGTGTCAACAGAAGGGGTTGGAAAAATATCATTCACAGAATAGGCCAAGAAACATCAGGAGGCCACGGCAAGGTTAAATTCTTTCACAGAGATGAGGACAATCTCTGCTACAATTCTCGTGTGGGGATATTCACTGTGCTGCTGGTTAAAGTGGGAGGAGAAGAGTGTAGTCTTTGCCACCCCTTTGAGGCTCAGGCAACTGCAGAATGCAAGGGTGAGCTCCTGACTGCTGACAGCTCATCGTGTTTCCCCAGACCAGACCTGGGAGCTGAACCTTCTTATCAGACACAGAATGAATCCCGGTTTTTCTCATTGGCCTTTACTACCAGGTAAGTCAGGTGGTTTCTTTGTTCAGTGACACTTGGTGTGGTTTTAGTTCTTCCCTTTCCTTACAGAGGAGTCTGACTGAAGGCTGAGTGCCATTGGAAAGCAGGGCGACTAAAACGAAGGGTGACAGTGTGACTCATAGCAGAATTAATCCATTGACACTCAGCCATTAAGATCATAGAATCATTAGGGATCGGAAGGGACCTCGAAAGATCATCCAGTCCAATCCCCCTGCCACAGCAGGATCACCAAGACCAAGTCACACAGGAACACAGCCAGGCGGGTCTGGAACATCTCCAGAGAAGGAGACTCCACAACTGCCCTGGGCAGCCTGGTCCAGTGCTCTGTTACCCTCACTGTGAAAAAGTTCCTTCTGATATTGATAGGGAACCTCCTCTGTTCCAGCTGGCACCCAGTGCCCCTTGTCCTATCACCAGATGACCTTGAGAAGAGCCTGGCTCCACCCTCCTGACACCCACCCCTCACATATTTATAGACATTAATGAGGTCCCCCCTCAGCCTCCTCTTCTCCCAGCTCAAGAGATCCAGCTCCCTCAGTCTTTCCTCATAAGGGAGGTGTTCTGCTTCCTTCATCATCTTTGTTGCTCTGCGCTGGANGTCCAGGTACTTGGGGTTGGTTGTTCTTGCCCAGATGCCAGACTCTCCACTGACCCTTGTTGTACCTCATTCAGTTTCTCTCTGCCCAGCTCTCCAGCCTGTCCAGGTCTCACTGAATGGCAGCACAGTCTGCTGGGGGGGTCAGTGACACCACCCAGCTTTGTGTCATCAGCAAACTTGCTGACAGGGCACCCTAATCCCTCATCCAAGTCATTAATGAATAGATTGAATAGATAGGTGATACTGAGCTTCACACCCACCACAAAGGGACTTTGCCTACATTGCTCAGACAATTCCTGTAACAACAACTGCAAGGAAGATCAATGTGGTCAGCTTCAGCGTGTGGACCTTCAGCGTGTGTTCTGACTCTTCCTGAATTATGGTGTAACGTCAGTATGCACTACAAATCCCAGAGCCAGAGAAGCACACTTAGCTGAATCCAGTCACGGCATATCAGGCACGGGAAGTGTGCAGAATTCAACAAAGCCTTATTGAGCTGCCCCAAGAGTTAATTTGGCCTGTTATCTTCCTTGTTCTGTTAACATTTATTTGCTCCTAATAAGGCATGAAATCATTACTCGTGGTATATGTGCTAACATTTAATCCCATGGTATCATATTTTAATTGGAGAGAAATAGTGTCTAAATGATTATAATTCCCCAAGGATGTGGTTATCCAACAGTAATCACAACCCTTGAAGCTCCCTTATTGCTTTTATTAAAATAAAGTCCTTCATGACTGAAATACTACATATCTTCTGGGTTGCATCAAAATTAATTTGATGGTTTAAAGGCACAGATGAACTTATTTCATTTAAAACTACCTGTAAGTAACAGCTTATACAGCACCTTTCACGGAGCACTTTCCCTTGGCTGTAAAAAGATAACTCTTCAAACACTCAGGGAATGTGGCTGAGGGCAGCACACCTTCACAGACCCCGCAAGGCATCTGTGAGACTCAGAGCAATAGTTATGGTTTGAGGGTTCAGCCTTAGTTGTGTGCAGGTGATCAGTTGAAAACAGAGCACCATCTGATGTCACCCACTGGGCCCTGGCTGATTAAGTTTCTTGACGTAAATCGTAAAGAGAAGAAATTGCCAAAGAGAAGTTATTACCAGTTCATTTGGCTACATCTATGCCAGTCCATGGAACACAGCAAGATTCACTTTCTGAACTGGCAGATAAGAGCCGAAGCACAGCTAAAAGCATAGTGCTCCCTGTCCCCTCTATGCCCAGACAGGGGATAGCAAGCACCTCCTGAACTTAGTGCAATCACCTCCTAGGGCATCCTGAGTGCACATCAAGGAGGCACTGCCAATCCAGCCACAAACAAGAGCATGCCAGTGCCAGAGAGAGAGAGAAAGAGAGAGAGAGAGAGAGAGAGAGAGAACAGGGAGATTTCTTGTCACTAGAGATGAAATCAGTTCTGTTTTGAAGCCTGCTGCAAAAGGAGCAGAAAAGGAAAACCTTTTAAAAGTGAAGTCTAGCTGATATAATTATGGAAAGTATTTAAGCAGATGGAAAACAATGAACTTTGCTAGAATGCACGAGAATATTGTAACTAACTCATAATGGTCTTCTTGAGGCAAGGAAGAAACACCAGGAGACCTTTCGAGCCCCAGTGTTCTTGTTTTTTTGTTTTAGTGAAGATGCTATGGGAACGAACGGAGCCCCAGAAGAGATTGCCCAGCAGAAAGCACCCCCTCCTGGCAGACACATTAGTCCTCGGTGTTAATTGCAGAGTACCGACTTTTGACAGCCTTCTAATAGGCAAGGCAGGAGGGAAGGTGGTATTTTGTTATAGGTCTTTATAAAGCACTAAAAGGCAAATTTAAAATGCTCATTACACTTGAGTAGCTTCACTCTACTTAAATATTGGCTCCAGGTTTACTTCATTATCCTCTTACCAGTAATTAAGCTACCTAGGGACAATCAGCAAATAATACAATGCTGTGGCAGAGAAAATTAGTTTAGACTACAAAGAATAGAATGAAATTATTGTGCAAAATTCAAGAAAACAAGAGTGTATAGAAATTATTTAGCAATCTTTAGATAAATACCAAGGGCAGCATGCCAAGGGCAACAATACTTGCTCTACATGAAATACATAAATTGAGGGTTTGGAGAAGTCCCTACTCATTTCCCCTCAGAACAGTTTATTAGGTAAATATGGTCTTTCATTCTCACTATGTTTCTGACCAATGGAGTAGTAATTCTCCTAGACATTCATTTCTCTGCTAGCCAAAGGGTAAAGACAATGCTTTAGTTGTCTTTAAGTGTAAGTCCTCTGTCTATATGCCATTCCATTGAAGAATACAATGACATCAGGCATGGAATATCTGATTTCTCCTACCTTGAGCTGGAAACAAGCAAAGCTGTGGAGCCAGGTCACCCTGGAAATGAGGCCAGGAGCTTGGGTAGGTGTGTTGACGCTGTTTATCATCTCCTGCTCCCACTATAACTTACACAGGGAGACTGTAAGTTTACTTGTCTTAAGGACAGTTTCCTGAGCCTTAGGCTGAGCAGGGCAGCACAGGTTAACTGGGCTGACAACTGAAATTCTTTGAACGTCAGAGTATGTTACCTGAAAAAGGTGTAACCCATGATCATCTGAGAGAAGGAAAAACAGAAGTGGGAGGGGGGATTTTATTTCAGGCAGCAGCAGTAACTCCTAGTTAAATGATCTCTGTTCATTTGTCTGAACTAGATTAGAAAACGAGTGACACACAACAGATGTAAACCTAAGCACTTGACTGCTCCTTCCTACACACCCTGCAAACACTGATGTCAAATCAGCGGGAGTTAACTAACTCCTACAGATGCGAGAGAAAAGTCAGCTGCCAGAAGGCAGGTACATTTCCAGAGGCCAAAACCTTACACCACCAGGGAGATACATTAAAAGAAATATCAACCCATGCCCCTTTAAAACTCGATGGTAACAACCAACAAAAGGAACGGAGTGCCTTCGTGATGCGCTTTAAAGAAAATCATGCCCTGGACCTTAAACGCTGTAGGTTCTTTTCACTCATTCTGCTGTTACAGAAAGTGGCAGTGCATGACTGGCCTTTGCAAACACCACGGACAACTTTTATGCTACAGGAGAAGAAGATAGGCCGTCTTCTCTGTGTGACTCCTGAGCACTTAATATGTTAATACAATGGGTTTTTTTCACAGAACACAGCTCCCAGTCAAAAAGCTGAATTTGTTCAATTTCACACTGCAATGGGCAGATTGAAGACAGCTGGCTTTACTCATCTGTGATTTTTTGGGTTTGGCTTTGATTGATTAGTTGCTTTTTCAGGCTTTAGTGGAATGAGAAACAAGTAATTCAGCTAAACTGCTAAGGTATAATTAAGATTTTATTATTGTGCCAGTAGTGTATACCCTTACATTTTTAGGACATAATGAAGTCAGGCTCAGTGAAAAGCAGTGTATCCATGGCAGGCACAAATATCCTCTGTGATTTAATATAACAAGGCTTTAAACTATGAAAGAGCTAAAAAATTATGAAAGAGACAGGTCATTCTCTGTTTTTATATCTCTGTTTATATTCTCTGCTGTTCTGATAGCATTGCTATTAATCCAAGTCTATAGCAAGGTAGCAATATTTGGTGTATTTCTGAAGTCAGGTGATTACAACTCCTTCTTAGCTTTAGTTGATCCTCAGTCCTCAGCGGTGCAGTTAAAACTCTATGGATTCTAAAAGGTCAAAACCCAAAAAGCAAATGCAAATTCTTAAAAAACATTGGTCTTTGAAATACATTTTTGCCCTTCATGATGCTTGCAGGGTCTGGCTTTATATATTTGACTACGCAGAGTAGATAAGGCTGAACATGTGAGTTCTTTTCGTAGCCATAGGAAAAGCAAATACATCTATCCTGGGATATAATCCCTTTGGAAAAGGCCTGTGTCCTATAAACACCTTTAATGCACTTGACAAGCTTTTCACAGGCTATTAAAAAATATAATCAGTTTCTCATCTGCTGTGCTAGGACTCCTATGACTTACTTGAATGATGCTCATTTCATTATCAGGACTGAAGTATTCTGCTAGGTACTTTACGGAGTTTTCCTTACCTGATTTATCAGAGCTATGTACATATAAAGAAATCTATGGCAGTTTATTTGCTTGTTTGGTAGGTTTTCCATAAATGACATGTGGAAATTAGTGACTTTCAGTGATTTAATTGAAAAGAAATACAGGATGACTTGTTTTAAAGTGAGAGTTAAATATGACATTTTCCAGTACTGGGTGAAAGAATTGCAGTGCACGTGGATCTACATTTTCTAACTTAAAAAGTAATGTGTAACGTGGTTGAATTGTTAAATAAATGTGAGTAATGGCAAGGTTATTTTTCTCAGTCAACTAACATTAAGTGAAATTTTACTAGAACCTTGAATGCACTTTCAAAAATGATCCATTGTAAAACTGCAGAAGGTTGTAAGCAGCATCCATGTGACTGTGAGTACAATCCTTGCATTGTACAAGTTGAAATGCTGTTTCAGATAATGATGTAACGGTAAATATTTCCTCTAAGAAAGTGTCTGCATTATGAAATCTCACTAGGCAGGAGCTTTTCTCCAGCTGACAATATAAACAAGACCTTTTTTTTTCTGGCACTAAGAATGAAAGAAAATAGACGTTGGAATATGTTACTTTGATAATGTCGATGCAGCCTTTCCTGGGATAGAGTATTAATATTGCTTTGTCCAACTAATACATCCTAAACTCTAACGCTATCAAAGTCTTTTAGGTGGCTTACTGAAAGACTACTATTTATAGTGTGCAAATTCACTTCTGCAAGAGCATAATTTCTTCACAGAGGGTTCTTTATTTTTCTTCCAGTGCACTGTATTTGAAATACTTTTAAAAATTAAAAAAGAAATCAATATAATGTAAACAGAATGGGAATGCACAGAGGTAATCAAGATCTGTTATAGCACTGTATTGAGTTTAAAAATAATAAAAAGAATAAATAATGAATAGGCGGCAAAGGGTTATCTTCCTCCCCAGCCTGCTCTGCGTAGCACTTTGTTACAAAGCTATCAGCGTATTCAATAAAACCTATCAGTAAATTTAGCCAATTAAAACTTTATTGTGATTCTATAGCAAGATTTATTCTAGCTGTGGAGCTCATGGAAACGTAGAAACATTATTCATTTTACAAGTTCGCATGTATTTTCTTTATTAGTCTTCACATCTATAAACATGAAAGATATGGTTGTGACTACCTTCTCTTACCTCTTTCACTGCCACAGGTTGTGATTATGTCTTGACAGAGTTTTAATGGATAGCCCATTCAAAGAACAGAATGTGTGCGGTGTTCCTGCAACATGCAGCTATTCAAAAGAAGACTACCGGGTGTTACTGAGACATACCTAAACGCTAGAGCTTGATTTTCAGCAGCCAGCACCTGTGCAAATACACAGCAGCATCACAGAAATCATTTTCATGTTGCACAGAAGCAGTAAATCTAGTCTAAGCTGCTGGGTGTCGCCGAGATCAGAAAACCCATCAGACAGAACAATACCAGTGACATGACTCACAATAATGTAGCTCTGTGCCTGCTTTCCTTTCACCATGCAGACTTACGTTCCCACTGTACAGTAAAGGTGGCACCAACTAATGTCCCTCTTCAAGATCCAGATAATGCTGCAGGCTCTGAGCTGGGGGAAGCATATGGAAAACTCACAGCTATGCAATACACTAAATGTGAGGTGGGGCACTTGCTCATGGGAGTCAGCTGCCTGGCAATACTTCTGCAGAAGAGCCTGGCCACAGTTTTCACAGCAGAACACCGCTGTAGTCATTTAGATGTTTGCCTGCATAGTGGTTTTCTTGCCTAATTACAGCATAGCAAACTGTTATCAGCTGATCAGGTCTGAGACAAGAATAACCAATTAATTGTGTTAGTTATGCTGAGGGGACAAAACAAAAACAAAACAAAGAGGGTTCAAAACCCACTTAGAAATTGTAGGCAAAAACTAGCTCTATCTGGGGAAAACAAGACCCATTTATCCCAACATAAAATCCCAACACAAATGCATACAGAGATGAATCTTACAGAACTGGACCGAGCTGCTACACCTCCATCCCCTCAAAGAGAAAAAGCCAGCAGTTCTTTTTCCTTATTGGAAACATGGTGTCCATGCAGTCCGTGCATGCAGTGGTTCACTGAAGGTCCACGTGCCTCCAAGCCAGCCTTCCATTTCTGGTGTGCAGATTCCCACAGACCACAAATGAGGTTCTTTCGCTCCATTTCAGCAAACAGTGGATTGCAGACAAAACCTTTCCTCATCTGATCTCTGAAGTTCCTCTCTCTCTCTGCATTCATCACATTCCCTGGGCAAGATGGCT
>VZRI01010042.1:475937-581845 GCA_013397515.1 Upupa epops
TCATCTGATCTCTGAAGTTCCTCTCTCTCTCTGCATTCATCACATTCCCAGGGCAAGATGGCTCCATGTAGCAGCTCACAAGCCATCTTCTCTTGGATGCAGGCCTCATACTGCTCCTCATCCCTGTCTCCCAGCTCAAGGGGCTGGGTACCTTGGAAACCAGTACTACTGTTAAAGATACAGGTAAGGAAGGCATTAAGCAACCCAGCCTTTTCCACATCCTGTTACTATGTTTTCCCCTGCATCCAAAATAGAATGAAGATTCTCCCTAATCCTCCTTTCATTAATTTATTTCTAGAAACATTTTTGTTGTCTTTTATAGAAGTTGAGTTCTAGTTGGGCTTTAGCCCTGCTAATTTTCTCCCTGCATAATTTCACCATGCCCTTGCAGACCTCAGCTTTTGAGCTGACTTCCTCATCTTCAAAAGCCACAGACTCTTTTTCTCCCTGAGCTCCAGCCAAAGCTCTCTGTTCAGCCAGGACAGTCTTCTCCACTGGCTAGCTATTTCAGGACATGGGGACAGCCTGTTCCTGTGTCCTTAAAACTTCCTTAAGCTTTTCTGAACAACTTTGTCCTTCAGGACTGTCTCCCCAGGGATTCTGTAAATCAGTGTTCTGAACTGGCCAAAGTTTGCCCTCTGGAAGTCCAAGGTGGCAGTCCCGAACTGCCAGGCAGAGCTAGACCTTAAATGAGCCACTGATGTTGAGGGTCTTGTGTGGAATGCATGGACTCCATGCTTCCACAAGGGAAAAATGACTGCTAGAAGTCTCTTCTCTTCGAAGGAGTGCAGAAAGCAGCTCGTCCCCGTTATGTGATTAATCTGTGTAAGTCTTTGTTTTCCGGTGTTTCTGTTGTGTAAATTAAATGCTGCTTCTTGTTTTTCCCAAATTGAGTTACGTTTTGGTTTTGTCTGCAACTTTCATGAGTGGGTTTTGAACCGTCCTTGGTTTTTTTGCATTCACAAAAGCAATAGGTTAATCTTACCTTGGACCTGACCAACTGATCAAGCAATGACAGCAAGATACCTCTAAATGTATTTTTGTGGTAGGTATTAGAGGAAAGCACTTCCCTAGGGAGTAAAGAATTCCATTCTAGGAAAAACGGACCTGTTTTCAAATAATCACTGTCTTCTGATGAAGTGCTGGGCTGTTACTTGCATACATTTCTTTTCGTACCTGCATGACAAAAAGAAGGATCCAATAAGAAGGTTCTGTAATAACTTGCACTTTTAAGGGTCTTTATCGTCTCACAGTCAGCAAGGCTCAGGTAAAAACTAGAAGAGTGGGAAGAAACCATGCTTAAAAACCGAGTGGCAATTTCTTCTAGGAGGAATCAAGTTCCTTCTCGATATCACTTGTTTATTTATTTTGACATTTCTATAAATTCACTGTTAGCAACAATCTCACGCATGACAACATCTTTCTCCACTAGGTTTTGCATCCCTTTTCTGTGTATACCTGTTTTCATGCCTATTGGCAATTTTTGATTCTTTCTGGTAGGGAAATTCTTTCAAGGTAAGAGAAATATCTTGCTGGGTTTTGTGGAGTTTACAGCAGAAAGAATAACTAAGTGGGAGCTTCACTGACCTGCTTCATTCTTGCCTCTTGCCTTCACTCTTGGTTCCTTCAGTGCCTGGTTCCTCGAGGATCTTCCTGAGTTTTTATTCATGTACAGACATGGAAAGTAAAAGGTGCAGGGACAGAGTTTGCTTTCTCTCTGGAGTACAGGAAGCCTCTACCCTCCAAAGCTGTTTTGTATAGTGAAAATGTCACAGTCAGTTGATTGGTGAAATTCAACTTTGCCTGGACTAGAAAGAGATGTCTGCAATGCTTGCAGAAGATCTGCATTCTGAGCAGAGGTAGCTGATTGCATTTTATATCTTCCGATAAAGGCTATTACCAAGCAAAGAAGAGCTTGTTAAGTATGGAGCATATCATGCTGTCTTTGCTGTGTAGCTTGAGAACAGTTCCATTATGTGTTACTAAATCTGGCTGGAAATTCTCAGATGCTTCAGAGTTTGCTCTCAGTCACTGGATTTTCATCTGAAATTGGAACACCACCAAACTCAAACAAATATTGGATCCTCCACTAAATGCAGTGGAGGACTTGTTAGCACAGCTCCATGTGTCGCGAGCCTTAGCTCTGTTTAGTAGTTAGTGCAGTTCTTTTTTTTGCTGTGCTTTGTGATGGCTGTGTTTGCTGCCAGTCTCCACACTGCTGCAAGGAAACATCAGACTTGGAGCAGTCCAGGCTGGTCTGGTCACTGCCTAGGGGAGCTGCAGCAACTGGCAAGATGGGTGCAGCATCAGTGACACTGTTACCATGAAGCTGGAGCCTGCAAGCAAGTAGTGGGAAAAAGCAAATGAATGGGGTCAGGCATCCCTCTCAAGGGCTGTCAGGCTGCAATGAGGAGATAGCAAAGGGATGATTCTGAGTCCCACGCAACATATCCCACCACAGCCCTGGTACCTGCTCACTCTTAACGCCCTGATGTTCTTCAGGCCCCTTTCTTGTGCCAGAGTTCTGTCTGTCAGCAAAAAGCTTTGAGCAGCGTCTAGATACAGAGAAAAGAATTGATATCTAATTAATTTGTCATAAGAAGACTTTGTGCCAGATTTTTTTTCTGGCTCTGCATTTAACCAGCAAGAGACCTCTGACTTTACCCCATTCCTACTCATAGACCCTTGTTATTCCTTCCTGTGATTTTTGCCAGTCTGGGGCCTCACTGTGGGAGGAACACTGCAGTTAATCATAGAATCATTAGGGATTGGAAGGGACCTCGAAAGATCATCCACTCCAATCCCCCTGCCACAGCAGGATCACCTAGACCAAGTTGTAGAGGAACACAGCCAGGTGGGTCTGGAACATCTCCAGAGAAGGAGACTCCACAACCCCCTGGCAACTTGTTCCAGTGGTCCGGTACCCTCACTGAGAAGAAGTTCCTTCTGATATTGATAGGGAACCTCCCCTGTTCCAGCTGGCACCCAGTGCCCCTTGTCCTATCACCAGATGACCTTGAGAAGAGCCTGGCTCCACCCTCCTGACACCCACCCCTCACAGATTTAGAGACAGGAATGAGGTGACTGCTCAGCCTCCTCTTCTGCAAGCTAAAGAGACCCAGCTCCCTCAGCCTTTCCTCATAAGGGAGGTGAGAGTTTGTAGGTGCAGATCAAGGGGCAGGCTGGCATGGGTGACACTGTTGTGGGTTCTGGGCCCCTCAATTCATAGAAGGACAGAGAGCTGCTGGAGGGTGTCCAGCATAGAGCAATGTAGATGTTAATATGTAAATAGAGTATGTCCATCTCCAGTCTGAACTCAAATGCTTATCTCTAATGTTGAATTTTCTCACCTCTTTCCGCCTTTCCAAAACACCACATCGGCAGTGGAATCCAATTTGTTTTCCTCATTATAACTCCTGTGTCAATAAAATTAAAACCTACACTTCACCAAGACTGAAAAACCAATGTCTGTGTTCAAACACAGCAACATCTATTGCAGCTCTTTGATCAGGCCTGGAGAGGGAAAGTACATTCATCATTTCTAAAGGGTGGCTTGTCACAATGAAATAATAATAATAGAAAGAAGAAGAAGAAAAAAGAAACTTCTGTGGAGCTCAGTGCATAAAAGTCTGAATGTGAAGTCCCTCAGTAAATATTTTTCAATGCCATGATTCGTAAGTATGCAATCTTAAATCAGCCTGAAACACATCTCAACCTTAGGTACCAATGTAATAACTTTGTACTAAGAATCCGAGGGAAAATATCTCCTTTAAAAACACCAGACAAAGCAACAGAACAAAAGGGAGGGGGCAATGTTCACCATTTTTTTTTCTTCAGGAAAGAGTGTGTTCTCTTTTTCATGGGTACTGTAAACATTAACCACCACTAAGCATCTCACCTAGGGTACTGAAATTGCACACCTTCCTGTTTGAAGACCCATGGCTTGTGAGCCAACTAACAGTGCTTTTGCAATGCCTCTGGGTAGCCTTCAGCCCCGCCTGAAGCCACAGCAGACAACTCCTTTGACATTGCTTCTTGCCAGCTTTTCTCGCTCTGTGTTTTAAATGAAGATCCCAATTCTGATATATCCCCTTCTGAATGATACAGGATATGGGAGGCTGCTGCGTGATGCTCAGTTAGCAGAGTAATGACCTGCAAAATGGGTATATAAAGATAAAAATTAGTTGCACAGAAAGGATCTCTTTTGTCTTTCTTATTAAATTATATTTAGGTAACTGTCAAAATCTCAGATCTTCTTCCATCAGAGTAGAACCCCCCCTACACACACAGACACTTCCAGCCATGGCAATATATAGTCTTTGGAAAGATTCCTTTGTTGCATGGAGCTGCAGCACTGCAAGTAACAGGAAGTAGACACTTGTAAGAAGTGCTATTTGACTTCATGGGTTGGCACAAACTGTTTGCACGCCAGTCACTCATTGAAGCCCAAAGGTCATGGCCAAAGCCATGTAATTTTTTCTGTCCTCACAGAACTAAAGGAGGTGCTCACACAGGCAGTCTACAGCACAGGAGCTACACGAGCTGTTCCACCATAGTGCCTTCTCTAGCATTGCTTGCTGTACATTAACAAGTGTGTTGGCTATGTGAAGAGAAGCTATTGTACTTTACTTTGTGCTGCATGGGCTTTTACAGTGATAAAACGTCTGGGACTCCATCCAGGTATTCTGAGGAATCTGAGAAGACCTTGGTGAACAAGAGACTCTGGACCAGGCCCCACATTATAATGTGTTTCTTTTACATGCAAGCCCCACTTTTTTCGAGGGTAAACTTGTAGTGACTGATGGAGGTGAACTGAATTGAAACCAGAAGACCAAAGTGATTGTGGCAGGACACAGCATGGTCAAGAAGGAAAATTCTCAGTAAAAATCTCCTTACTAGAAAAAGCCAGGGCGAGAACAAAACTCTTGCCTGTTAATATTTAATAGTTGTTTTAAGTTCTCTAATCTAGTGATGGGAACATTGGGCAGGAAAAAATACAAACTTGGGGTAGTTTCCTAAAGAGGAAATTTTCAAAATGCAGTATTTTACTTTGCGCAAATTTTTTACCAGAGGAGATAGGGTCTTTCAAACTCTCCCCCCCTCCCCAAAGACTGGTGAGTGAATGACAGATTTCATTACTGCTCTGTGATAGTCTTCTAAGCAAGTGACTGAAGTGATGTGGTTTGTAGCATGTCAAATTTGCTGAAGATGAAAAGGATGCAATGCAAATGTTCAGTACTGGGATGAAGATACTCCTTAAACAATAGTAGTCATGCAATCTGGAAGATGCACAAGGCTTAGCTGAAACTAGCAGTAATAACAAGAGAATTCCAATTAGATATGCTTATTGCACATCAAACACACTGCTTAGTAGAGTCATGCTTTTATGGCTGCAAAACGGAGAATTCTGTTTCATAGAGCTCAGAGAGTTTTCTTTCTGGTCCTCCTCATTTCAATGACTTTCCCAGCCAAGATTCTTGATTTCACAGTTAAATCAAGCAAAAACTTAAACTCCAGCTAAATTGAACCCTAAATCCTTTTCTGTCAACTGTCTACAGTTTTCTTATGCAATGAATAACGTACTTTAGACAGAAGCCCTAATCTGCACATGGAAGTGAGAAAGATTAGATAATTTCTAATGCATTCCTGAACGGGGTCTTGCTGTCAGACTTGATTTTGTAATAAAAAAACCCAGTTCAAATTGTAAATAGAGTTCCTCAAATGTTTATGAAGGAGTTATAGAACTGTAATATGTGTAAGACATCGCTAGAGCAAAGTAGAAGTCAGTAAAAGCAGGATATAAATGGCGAGCAAACCAAAACGCTGTTTTCTGAGAATGAAGTTTGCAGCATACTGATATGTGCCGTGAAAATGCTGTATTACAAAGTAAGCAGGTTTTCCTTTTATTTAAAGTAATTCTAGTGTTTGGTGACCATATTGTAACAACAAATTTCTTAACATACTTACGGAACCCTTTTCTAACAATTAAAGCCTTAAGTTCACTCTGCTTTAACCCCATTTCATTCTAGGCAATCTGTTTAGTTGCTGCTCACATTTTAAATATCAGGCCCTGCATACTAACTTCAAATCCAATCCATAAGAATTGTTTTCAGCACTGCCATTGATTGTACATATTCTGGACTAAAATAATGATATATTGAAAAGTCCAGTTAAATATGCTGAAGGGGAGCTACATTTCTTACGAACAGTAACACACAGTGGCAATGTTAAAAGACATTTCTTGGCAATGAGAAATGACTACGTTATTTCAAAGGAATTTGATTAAGGCATGAGTTTGCTAAATCTGAAACGTGGGATGTCTCAGCCAGCCAAGTACTGAGGGAGAAACCTTAGTCACATTTTAGAAAAGGAAAGAAGGGAAAGGCCATCCTGTGTATTAACTCTCTTCCTATACACAGACAATGCAATGGATAAGGGTGTTCCTTTAAAACAACAGTTTTGTTTTGAGCGTTTTGCTTTGAAAAGCTTTCCTGACCTCAAGGCCCATGCTTTTGTATCTACTTTTTTACAAATGCCAGGAAAAGCCGGTGTGCATTCTTGCTGGCATTGCCTGAGCCAGGGCCAGTCCACATAATGCTGTCTATAAACTCTGGGCTTTACTTTGGGCTTTGTATCCAGTTACCTTCAACAGGAGTGCTCCATACTAGCAATGACTTAGCTCTCTCACACAGCTTGGTGTCTTACACAAGTGCATATAGAAATGAGGAACTCTCACACCAAACATCTCAGCTCCTGCTTTTGTGAGAATGTTTTTAGAGGGCTGTTTTTTGGGCCAGCTAAAAGAACCAAGATGTTGTTGCCCAGAACTGTTCAATTATTCATTGTGGATGCCATGACTTCTTGGCAGTGTTTGTGGAATGCCAAATAAACAGTGCAGTTGGTTTCTTACACACTTAATTCAGCTATGACTGACAACTGCTGGTGACAGAACTCTCTAGGAATAAACTGGAAACTACTTTACTAGTGTGAGCTGAATGTGGAAATCATGTGGGACAGAAATGTCCTTGTACGCCTAGCGTGGCATGTAGAGCACCCCGTGGACCACCACTATTACCAGCGTTCACTGAGAAAGCATACTGTTGTCCCTGCTTCCTTGCAGGCATCGTGAATGCTGGCACAGTTGAAGTACTCATGCCTCCAGGCGGAACCCAGAAAAATGTTATGTGTGTGCGTTTGTAAAAGCGCCCACAAGCCTCTGCGCCCCTCTGTGTCTGCTTAAGGACTCCTGCAATCCTCACAAAATAGAAAAGAAACCAGAACAAAGAGTTTTCCTGAAAAATAGCCGTTCATTTCTTGGCAAGACTCTCCCTTGCTCCTGTGTGTGGTGCTTACACAAGCAGTAAGGCTGCTGTTTGTTCTCAGTTCGAGTGGGAGTTTACAACAAAGTTTTTACAGTGCAGGATACTCCTAAGATGATTAATGGAGTGAAGGATTGTCTTCCCTTCCTCCTAATAGAACTCGAATACAAACTGTAGTGCACAGGAAAACTGACTTGAGGTTTTAGTGCTGTGAATCAAAGTCAAGCACTGCTATCTTTGAGGAGCTCGCTGATTACGTTTGATCTGTTCAGGACATATTTGGAGCAGCTGACATATTTCATGGTAAAAAAGCTCTGCAGTGTCTTCTAAGGGTTTTGTTCGGTTTTGCTTACAGTCTTACAATATTGTTTGGTGAGGAATTGTGTTATGATTCTGCTGAGACCAGCTACGAAATGGATTGCCAGCTGCTGTGCAGCCAACAGAAGCTACAAGAGGCTTAGTGTCTTCCAAGACTTGGCCTTGCCAGTGACTAGGTCTTTGAAGCTAGCACTTTGCATGTGTTGTCTGTAAAGCAGCATCCTTTCTTTACACTGAATAAAAAGTAGGATAACTTCCCCTCAAATCCTGTCTTTCTCTCCCATATACCATTCTGACCTGTACAAGCAAGTATAAGGACATCTGGAGGATCCTTTCCTTTCCTGGAATATTTCTTCCTTGTATTTCCCACACATTAGTGTTTCATGCTCAGACTAATTGTCTTTATTTCCCAAGGACTATTTTTTCAAGAGATGTCTGTGTTTTGTACTGGCATTCTATTTTTAGACTAGAGAATGTAGTGAATGGGAACAACTCAGCGCAAACATTCCTTCAGTTCCAATATAGGTCCCAGCTGGATATGACCTGCTCCTCACTCACCTTTTACTTGATTCATTTTTTACCTGAATGCTCACATTACTTACTCAAAAACAATTTAATTATAAACAAGCTGTGAGTTTTTACATCTTGCTCTGGTGCAGCTCAGAACTTAACTCTTTCGGGCCTCCGCTGATTGCTCTGGTTCTGACGGGATGCAAGTGGTAGTCTTGCAAACAAACGCAAGGCACTTGGCTCACATTCCTAATACCACGGATAGTGTGTCTTGTTCATAATGAGATTACAATCAAGGTCTGAAATTCCCTTGTCTCAGCAACCCTGGGGGCTCACACTTTCAGAGGTGATTACATTTCCCAACAGTAAAGGATTTTTTAGACTATTTCTGCAGACCTTGATAGATTTAGTTTTGAAATGAGGCACATTACTGCTCTAATATTATACTGGGGTAGACTGGTTTTGTGCTCTGCAGACAGCTCTCTGCATTTTAAAAGCACTATTATTTCCTGCTACAGATAGCATCTAAAACACTATTAAGCAAGCCTGTCCTTTTAAAGGTTTCAAATCCACGCATGGATGAATACATTGGAATTCTGTGTGATCTTTCCTTGGGAGAGATGTGTCTGTGTATGCTCCAGGCATGAACTTATGTAGTGAAAGTCCTAGAGGTCCTGGTTACTATTTACACATCTGCAGTGCACCAGTAGTGGAAGTAATACACCAAAAAAAACAAACCAAAAGTTTTCTGACAGCCTATGAAGTGCACCATGGCTGTAAAGCTCCTTAAAACAGGTCATACATAACCTGGTCTGACTTCTGTCCTACAGCCTAACTTCTGGCATGTAGACTTTTGTATTAATTTCAAGGACAAGTCTTCTTCTCCAACACCCTCTGTCACCAGTAATCTGTGAATCTATTTATTGTTTGGCTGTTTAATTGGAAAACCTGGGAGTTTCTGCTCAGTTTAGGTTCTTATTAATCTATGGTGTATTTCATCACTGGACCTGTTCTGAGTTATTAGGGATGCTAACAAGATAATTTGTCTCCTTTCCTTCCTGTGAACATTACTTTGAAAGCAGATATTTTAATAGTGATTGTTATAATGAGAACTTTTACTTGTCAAAGCAATGCACTGTTCATTACAGGTGCTGCATAGAAACCCTTGTGAAAGAATAAGTGATGTGTCTTCACGCGGCCTTTTCACAAAAGCTCCCATTTGCACCTGACAAATGACTCACGGTGTTCTTTAGACTGACAGATAAACACATCCCCTTGAAGGCCATTGCAGAGACTTTCTCAGCTCAGTAGAAAGTCTGTAAACACTAACATTACCCAACACCCGTGAAGACTTCTCTTAAGTAAGGTCTAGATGATTCAGAGCTAAATAATCTTCAGTCAGTAAGGTCTTTTCCTCTTCTGAGTAGATTTGTGGGCAACCAGAATTTAAGTTCTACAGTGAAAAACTGTGAACTTCAGAATGCCAAGTTATCTACTGCACCAACCTTGAAAGACCCAAAGCCTACAGCCTCTGCCTAACGCTTCACTATTAATAAAGTGTCTCCTTGTGTAAGTGCTCATGAGCACATACCAACTACTCATTGTGGGTACAGGTATCTAGCTCTTGCTAAAGGTCTGTTGGGCTGCTGCAGAGTCAAGGCTGTCCCTGCATGAGCACATCAACCTCTGCTGCTGGCAATTGCCTATAGCCATGATATTTGCTCTGTAATCAGAACTGTCACGCAGAAGACAGACCTGTGTGTAATCTCTTTCTCTGCTACTGAGCTGTGTCTCTCCAAAACACAGTTCACTCACGGACAAGGGCAAATGGGTGCATGCTGGAACAGAGGAGGTTCCATATCAATATCAGCAGGAACTTCTTCCCAGTGAGGTACTGGAGCACTGGAACAGGCTGCCCAGGGGGGTTGTGGACTCTCCTTCTCTGGAGACGTTCCAGCCCCGCTTGGATCTGTTCCTGTGCGACTTGGTCTTGGTGATCCTGCTGTGGCAGGGGGATTGGACTGGATGATCTTTCAAGGTCCCTCCTGATCCCTAATGATTCTATGATTCCATGATTCTATGGCCAGACACCTGAGCAAGCACCCTAACATGCTACCCAGCTGCTACTGGAGTAGAATAGGAAAGAAGGGATGCAGTTTGTGACTCATTTAGCTGAACTGTCTGTCTGGTTAAATGAGAACTGTGGCCTTTGTCTAGTAGTAGTAGGCTTGCCAACAGTAAATGAGAACCATGCTTTAGTTGTACAGTGTTTGCTTATCTCAGAAGATACACTCCTTACATGAAATCTGTAAATATTGTGACACAAGTCCTTGCTGGGGAGTAATTTTTTTTTTTCTACTGAGAGCTTTTTCAATAATGTCTGAAGTGATTGCCTCAAAAAAGGTTGTATAATCAGCTGAAGAATTGATCAAGATGAAAACTCACATCAAGAGGTGCAAAGCATGTCAAAAGCAAGGAATGAAGAATATTATCATAGAATCATTAGGGATACCCCTCACAGATTTATAGACATTAATGAGGTCACCCCTCAGCCTCCTCTTCTCCAAGCTAAAGAGACCCAGCTCCCTCAGCCTTTCCTCATAAGGGAGCTGCTCTACTTCCTTCACCATCTTTGTTGCTCTACACTGGACACCGTCCAGCAGCTCTGTGTCCTTCAATGAATTGAGTGGCCCAGAACTGGACACAGTACTCCAGATGCGGTCTCACTAGTGCAGAGTAGAGGGGGAGAAGAACCTTCCTTGACCTGCTAGCCACCCTCCTTCTGATCCCTCCCAGGATGTTGTTGGCCCTCTTGGCCACAAGAGCACATTGCTGGCTCAGAGTCATCCTGCTGGCCACCTAGGACCCCCAGGTCCCTTTCTCCTCCACTGCTCTCCAACAGGTCATTCTCCCCCTATCCTGGTCCCTGGGGTTGTTCTTGCCCAGATGCCAGACTCTACACTGACCCTTGCAATACATCATTCAGTTTCTCTCTGCCCAGCTCTCCAGCCTGTCCAGGTCTCACTGAATGGCAGCACAGTCTGATGGAGTGTTTGCAATACCACCCAGCTTTGTGTCACCAGCAAACTTGCTGACAGCGCTCTCTAATCCCCATCCAAGTCATTAATGAATAGATTGAAGAGGAGCTGTGACTAAAAATGCTGTGGTTTCTCAAATACACGGGACCAGCATGCAGGTTAATTCCAATCAAAGCCCAGTGTGACCTTCATAGCCATGTTTGTACTTGAGACCTTTGCTAGCTAGTATTTGGTCAGATCTGAGCAAGAACACAGCAAGTTTGTCTCTTCATTCTTTCAGATACCGTGGTGAAACACCATGATAGGAAACACCAGGTCAAGATAAAGCCTCATTCATCACAGGAATTTCTCTGAGCAATTTTCTTGTTGTGATTACTTAGTTGGTCCCATCTTTAACACATATATCAACATCATAGTGAGACAGGAGTATTCATTTTCTTGGTGCATGAGACATTCTGAGATGATGAAAACAGAAGTCTATTTGTACAGGAAGTATAAAGGAAGCAGTTAATCTATAAAGCTTTGAGAACACTACTGATGCTATCTAAATTAGATATTTATAAACAGATTATGGAAGCAATGTGATCAAATTGCTTCAGGAATGAAACTTATGTAGACTTTGAGCTTGTTAAATGACAGCATTGTTTCATGCTCTTTTAGCTGTGTGTTAATTGAGTCTGACCTGTGAGGAAGTTTGTTACAGCTTGTCTCTACAGAACTGTATACAGCCTTGTTGTTTTCTTAATTCAGACTCTGAAAAATGCTAAATTCCCTCACACAGATTTTGTCATTGTCAGCATTTAGTGACATTAGAACAAATTAGATTTCAGCTTTTCCTAATTTTAAGTAATTTTCAAAATGACATCATATGCAAATAATAAGCAATTGCTCTAGGAATAACTCTGATACTCTTAATGTAAATATTTCCCTTATTCACTTAAAAATATGTTTTAATCTCCTGAGTACTCCTATCTATTTTCTGACACTACAACTTTTCCCAGAGGAAATGCAATACATTTTCTCTTTTCAGTTGTAATACGCTTTGCATTACTTTTTAATATATTCCTTTGAGAAAAGATTTTATCTTCAATGTGAGTTACAGCTTAAATTAGTCTCTTAAATAAAACCCTTCAGCTGACACCACAGTATGAACTTAAGTAACATCAAAAATATTGGAATTTGTCATTAATGTAACTGTGCAAATAAGGAAAATGTACTTTGGACGAAACAAAACACAAAGAAAAGTGAGTTTGGGATTATAGTCCATTAAACATCGTAAGTATTAGCTCAGTTATAGAATTTGCTTTGTGAAACTAGGAAAAATATAAAGCACTTCTGTTTCATTTCACCTGAAACGTTCCATTTTGCTTTGCGTCCAACTCACACTTCGAGATATTTCCTCCTCCTTCAGTCAAATAAACATTTATAAACTTTGAGCAAGCACAAATTTCTTCGAACAAACAAAAATCGGTGTGTATCCTTCAGGAAATGTTGAAAGCACTTTGATGGTTGCTTTTTTTCCTCTCAATAATGCCAGATTTTGGTAAATTGCGTCCTCAGGAAAATGCATTTAACCAGTCTTGCTGTAGATACTTAATGATGTAAAAGTACCTAAAAATGTGAGTTTAATAATTTGGGGCAAATGTCAATAAAATATTCTTTCAGAAACCAAATAGGCCGAGATATTTTTTTCCATTGGAGCTGATGTAGAAAACAGGATGGGCAGAAAAGGTCTTGTTTTTCAGTCTTCCAAATGAATTCATAACCAGAGCATCCAATGCAGTGCCATGCTATGCACTTTTGGGTATGCTTTAGCACCATCTAGCAACCCTCCCAGATACTGCACATCAGGCACTACCCCTCATAGAATAGTAGACGCATTAAGGCAGGAAAAAACCTCCAAGACCATCAAGTCCAAACGTCAAAAGTCTTGTGAATGTCTTTGAGGAAAAAATCTAGACTACTGATTTTAGTTGCCTGAAATATAGAAGTAGATGTTGCCAAATAATCAGCTTTAATATGAACTAATATCCAAGCGTACTGGGGCAAGTCAAGATAGGATCTCTAAGCACACAACACTTGTAAACTGCACGTCAGAGTACCTAGCAAGCCCTAACCACACCACTTTGTATACAGATCGTGACTCACCTTGTGGTGATCCATACACACTTCTGTTGGGTACGTGCTGATACAGCAGCACTTAAGGTTCTCTTATCTGGCAATAAATGAAGAAGGGAGAGCAAGCATAGAACTGGGTAACTTTATGTGAATTGCATGAAGCTCATTCTTTCACTGGAAGCCTTTTAATACAAATTAGACTTAGAAAATCTTCCTGTTGTGTATAGCTCTGCACTGCCTATTTTTACCGCTATTTCTTTGAAGCAGCTGTCAGACAGTGATTAAGCATTTCCTTCCAGGTATGTACCTCCAAGCACTAGGCTAGACACCAACCTGTGGCTAAGAGGACAGCACAGTTTTGAACTGCCACAAAGCAGCAGCATTCTCAAGCAGTAGCATTGATAGTAACTGCTTTTAACTGCTCTTAAGCATATGCATGAGAACTGAGCGCTAACACAGTTCAAAAGGTCCTGCTGCACCACTCCACACCAAAAAGAGAACAAATGCAAAGATTTCTGTTGCTCTTTCAAAATCAGAGGTATATTTGTCCATAAGCAGATAAGAAATTACACAACAGTTACAAACAAGATAAGTTAAAATGCTTCTATGCATTTTTCAGTGTCTGAGAAATTGACAGTCCTTTCCTCTCAAACTGAGCTGCATGTACACTAGGATTGTTAGAAGAAGAAAATCCCCCAAACACACAATATCAAAACAACTTTATCATATACTCAAGCTCCTCTCTCAGGATTTTCTTTGCTGGTTTTTGGTGCTAATCTACTGCATGAACTCTAATGCCAAATCCCTTACAGGAATAAGAGGCTTCAGTTGGTTATGAGAATTTTTTGACCAAAAAAACCCCAAATCAAAACCAAAATGTGACCAAACCCCATTTTTCATTCTACTAGAATTAGACCTGTTTTTATCAAAGTTTCAATGGAAAGATTTTTTTCATTCCCAGGTGGATTTCCTTGATAAAATTCTAGCAAATAAGGTCTACAAAAGTGTTTGATGAACCCACATCACCCAAGGCAAGAACCATTATGTGTAAATAACCTCTGAGAAGTGATAGTTCAAATTACAGTGGACAGTCTCTAATCCACTGCATTGGTTTGCTATAGTTTTAGAGATATTTTCCTTATTTCTGAAATAAAACCTGTTTTTTTGCAACATAATCCTATTATTTCTTGTCCTATCTACCTGGACAATGAGAAATAGCTCCTTCTTGGGCTTAGACAAAGTTGTTACTGCATATCTTCTTCAGTCTTCTCTTTAGGCTAAAAGTTCAAATTCCTTCAATCATTACTTACAGGTTTTTTGAGCTCTGATCACTCCTGACATGGTCATGTTACCTGGGGCTTAGAGCACTCCTGTGGAGAACATGAGCCCTTGCTTTGCCAAGATCATATGCAATGGAAACAAAAGCAAGTACTACTGCTTTAACAAACACGTGTTGTGGCAAAGCACATACACACTCTCATTAGTGGGTGACTTAGAGGGTGCACAGTGATACTGGCCTAACTTGAGCATGAATGCTCAAATCAGTTAACAGTCTTATTTTACATCACTCTTCTGACAGGAAACCCTGAAATATGCATCATATTTTGATATCTGTAACTTGTCTCCTCTTTAACAATGTTTGCAGGCTTCCAAGAAAATTGTCAGCCAGGGATTGTTTAAAAAAACAAATTGAACTCGGGGGTTTTAATGCATCCTGTTTGTAAACAAAAGAAAAAAGGAAGACTTTTCTCCTGAGAAGGTCTATGTCCTCCGTATCGTGTTAAATAATTAAGAGCATTCACCATGCCAGCAGTTATTCAGAAACATCTCCTGGAGATGGTCTCTTGCTCTCAACAATCACATTGATTAATTTTGACAAATGTCATCGTCTTGGAATTGTGCTTATTTTTGGTAGCACATTTAACGATCTGCAGAGCATGCCTCTTTCTAATACCTAACAGTTATAGAAAGTCCCTCCTACACACCACAATTACAGCATAGTCTGTAAAATAATTAGTCACAATGAAAGAATATCAGACAGGAACAAAGGTTCCTAATATCACAATAATTTCAGCAATAATTGAGCAAACTAGGGATCTGTTCAGAAAGCTGCTCAAAGACATAATTGCAATGCTAACATTATTTTATGGAGTGAGTTTAAAGAAATATTATGTGTGAGCGAATGTCAAATAAATAAAATTTGCTGCTTGGGTACTTACAAAAAAACATTGCTAAATTCCAATCCAAATCCAAAATATGTTAGAAGTATAAACTCCCATAGCAGAATCAGTTAGCTGGTGTAAAATCCCATTCATATCATTTAATTTCACAGGCTATTTCAGCAACAACATTCCCACAGTCCTTCTAGGAGAAATAAAGAAGCAGCTTTTAGGAGAAAACAAACTTCAACGGAATAACAATGCATTTAACTAGGAGCAGAATTGATGCAGTCACCCCATCCTGTGATAGTTTTAGGATGGAAATTCAAGCCCCAGATCAAGCTCTTGTCAAATATATTGCCCATGCAAGGCCTCTGCAACAGGCTTCCTGCACACCAGAGACGCCCAGAACACTAGGAACTTCCCCTCTTTCCATGTTGCTAGCCACAGGCACTGGCTAAACTGTGGCAGCCCAGTGGGTCTGCTGGACAGGGAGCTTTCATTCAGCAGTCAAGTTTTCCTCTTCAGTCTTCAGTGGGGACAGTCTAACGTCATAACCCACAGTTAGTTTCAGTGACCTTTGGGAAATCCTGTCCAAAGCTTCAGCAAAGTTGTCTCCAAGAAGACATTTATAACACATCGCAGATCTCTTGGCAACAGAAATCCACCTTGTGTCAAGTCCATCTTTTCTTGCTGACATTTCTCTTTGACCTTGAAGTCTTTGCTTAGTGAAACGGATTTTTCTGTGTCCTTTCAATTATTAATGTTCAAAGTGACACTGGACTTTCCTACCACTAGATTTTGGCTTCTAGCTCACTTATTACTCCATCTTACTAAAAAGGATTTCCTCTTTTGCAAATGTGTTTTATCACAAAGAAGGCAAGGAGCAGAGTTCATACAAAATCTCAATAGTCTCTAGGAAAGAATGTTTTGTTACTGTGTGGGTGGAAACATCTTCTGTTTTGAATCTAATTGCAATAGAGTGACTGTAATGTGCATACACAATATTTCATGTTTTACATAGTAATTGCCTTAGAGAAGAGAGGTCTACAGAAACATTCTGGACCTTAGGCTTATTGCTGCTTCTGTCTCCTTTCTACTTGCTGTTCCTGTCTTACCTTGTAGCACAAGTTCTTTGAACACTGAGATTATTTTTCATATATGGTTATTTTACAAGATTCAAGTGCCTCTGTGCAGACAGGGCTTTGGTTCTTTGTCCTGCTGTTTTATCAATATGCGAAGAAAGGAGTCTGAGAATGCCTTCCATGAGGATATGAGCATCAAACTACAGATTCATGAATTGAGAAATTAAATTCAAGGCATGAAGTCAAAGCAACTCACACTGTAGTCACTGCCTTCAGACAAGTAGACTTTCCTTTTGTCCATAACTTTAGTCCATAAAAGACTTTGAAGCATAAGAAGAAAGGGAAAATAACATCTGATTGCAGTAGTAACGTGGAATAAATCATGATTCACAATTAGGAACTTACCTGTGTTAATTGAGGAGATCATGCTATTCTGAGATCCTTACTTTATGTCACTTTTGAATAATAATCCACCTGACAACTTCGGAAAGAGAGCACAGTGACGAATTGCACTGTGGAATATGCTGTTACGCACATCAGTTGCAGTGAGCACACCTCTGGGTTTCCCTTTCCCTTTGTTGACAGCATGTGCAACAAAGGACAATGCAAATTACAAACTGGTCTTTTAAATAAACTGCAAAATTGTACTACAAGAGAATATTGTGCTATAACGTCTGCCTGCCTTGACTACTGATTCTATCTCAAGACTCCAATATTAATGAAAAGACAAGTTGATAAGATCAAAAACAAGTAAAAAGAAATTTTCCCCCACTGCTTCTTTAGTTCTAATTATGAACTCGCATGTATAACCACAGGAACACTGAGACGGTGGCTGGAACTGCTAGCACTGCGTGAGCACACATGCACATCCAAACACCTTGAGCTATAACTGTCACTCAGTGCAGCAACACACTGCAGTTACTATGTCTAAGGCTGCTTTCGCTGTGACCATAATTGGAAGATAATACAAAAGCTGTCTGCTCCTCTGTAAAAAAGTCCTTTCTGGAAGAGCTAACTACTTCCTGTGACTCCTGAGGTTGGAGTAGTCCCCATAAAGATTGGTTTGATTCTGAGCTGTAACTGCTCTATGATGTGGATTTTGAGTATGATTCTCAGCATGTCAGGAGACCAGCATGTTCCTTCTGATTTGGTCTAATTTGCTCTCTTCTGGGAAGAAAACAGAATATATTTAACTGCAAAGTCAAAATGACTTCTGTAAAGTTTGCATGCAAGCAAAACCCCAAACACCCTTATCCATGTCAGGCAAAAGCAGGTGGGGAGTTCTCATCAGGGCCTGGAAGGTCAGCCCTACAAGAAGAGGCTGATGGAGCTGGGGCTGTTTAGCCTGGAGAAGAGGAGGCTCAGGGGGGACCTGATCGCTGTCTATAACTACCTAAAAGGGGGTTGGAGTCAGGCGGGGGTTGGTCTGTTCTCCCTGGACACTGGAGACAGGACAAGGGGTCACACTCTTAAGCTCCATCGGGGGAGGTTTAGACTCGACATTAGGAAAAGTTTTTTTCACTGACAGAGTGATCCGGTTTTGGAACGGGCTGCCCACGGAGGTGGTCGAGTCACCATCTCTGGAGGTGTTCAAGGTTGGGCTGGGTGAAGTGCTGAGTGGCATGAGCTAGATGTCAGATGTTAGGGTTACTTGGTTGGCTTTAGGTTGGACTGGATGATCTTTAAGGTCTTTTTCAGCCTCATTATTACTGTGAGACTGTAAATAGCAAGCCATATATAGTTTCCATTGAGTTAAACCTGGATGACAGTGAACATTTATATTCATTCTGCTCAGTAAAAAGAAGGGTTTTTTCCAGTATGTTGTAATATGAACAAATTAAAACTTTTCAAGCGAGACTATTGAACTCAGTGTAAATTTCTATAAAAACCTTCCAGTCAAATGCCCGTGTCTAGGACTTGCAATATACACACATCCCACTACACATTTAGAAATATCAGATGCCTAATGCCCTGATACGGGATTTCTCATGGTTCTTGTCCTTTCCCACCACAAAAAGCCACAACATGACTTCTACTCTGGGCCAGACAGCCAGTTGGACATATCTTGGTGACAGGCTTTTCTTGGGAAAGCTTTCACATGCCAGAAGAGAACTGGTCAACAATATTCTGTAACAGGGAAGCTTCAAGCACCTTCATTTGAAGGCTTACTGCTAGAAACTTAATTTTTGATCAAAATGTCTGCTGTCTTTGTTCTTCTCAGCCTGTGAGTTTTTAGCATGGAAATCTGGGGTGCATCTTCTTTGTGTGTGCCTGTATTTTCTTTTTCCTTGTGTAACAGCTGATGTTTACTAGAATGCTTTGACTTACAGAGCAAAAAGAGCATAATGTTATGACTACTTCCACAAAAGTTAGTTTTCATGCTACACAGTACATTGAACAGTCTGTTACTCCTTTCTCAGCCAAGCAAAATCTACACACTTGTGCATTTTTGGCAGTAATATGTGTTTGGGAGGAAAGCTGCTATTGTTTTGATGTCTGATAGCATAACAGACCTTAACTCTTTTCCATGTAATCTGCACTGGGCAGTTATGGGCATTAGCTGCACAGGTGCTTTATCTAAATTTTTGCAGCATACTCTCCATCAAAAATTTTAAAAAAATACAAAAACAGAGCTCAAAAGATCAAAGCAATCAAAGCCTTTGCAAACCTTTATTTGAGAACTGTATTACTGTGGAATAAAAAAAATACTCTCCATCAAAACAGAATGTATAAAGCTTCTCCCCCATCCTCCCAGTCATTAATCTCATTCATGCAATATTACTTTTCAATACAAGTAAGAAATAGATGTGAAGAGAAGAACGGTCAAGTAATCAACAGGTAGATAAGAATATGGAGCTTCCTGCCTTCTCTTTGTGTTTCTACATTCTTTGTATTGAGAAATAACCCTTTAAATTAAAATAGTCTAGGCCAGCTATGTGGACAGCTTTGCATTTTCTGTGCTCCGATAACAATTTTAAATATGAATAGCTTAAAGCTTCCTGACTGGCAAAACAGATAAGTAAAATTCTAATAAGAGAACACTTCCTGGCTTATCATTGCCATTTTGCAAAGCATAAAGCACAAGCAACGGTTACCGCAAGAAACCATTATATCAACTACAAAATAATTGTTCTTTGCCCTCCTATAATACTGTCCAGGACCTGGACCACTGTTGCACTTTGAATTTGGCAGATCTTAGCCAGAGGGAATTGCTATAGCAATTGGTGATATGCAGTGTGGAACGTGAAGCCCTCCCTTAGCTTCAGCCTGACCAACGAGCTCTTCTGTGAACAAGAATTGGCCAGTATTGAATAAAAACTGGTGCTACTAGTTTTGAGTTTGGGGGTTCCTGTTTCCAGTGTGGTATGGTTGGTTTTCTTTTTGTGATCAAGCATCATGGTGTCGGTGTCACTGGACTGGGATGCCACTAGCAGCCATCTTGCCCTTGGAACATGGTGAGTGGAAGAGAGTGGGATTTTGGAACCCTATAAATCAGCAGAAGGGAGGTTTAGACTTGACATTAGGAAAAGGTTTTTCACTGACAGAGTGATCAGATTTTGGAACGGGCTGCCCATGGAGGTGGTTGAGTCACCGTCTCTGGAGGTGTTCAAGGTTAGGCTGGCTGAAGTGCTGAGTGGCATGAGCTAGATGTCAGATGTTAGGGTTACTTGGTTGGTTTTAGGTTGGACTGGATGATCTTTAAGGTCTTTTCCAGCCTCATCAGTACTGTGAGATTGCAAAGAGCAGTTTGCCTGCAACACACTGGAGCAGGGAATGTGGTCAGACAACATGGAGTAAGGAACTTGTCCTCAAAGAAACCGCTGGCTCTAAGGAATGGATGCATGGACTGGAACATGACCACCATGTTTCTTCAAGGAAAAGAACTGCTGGAGGTTTCTTCCCTCAGAGGGCAAATACATAGAAGTTCATCCCAGTTATGTAAGTCTGTGTCTCTTTGTGTTGGGGTTTTCACATTGTGTGAATTAAAAGTGTCGTCTTTATTTTTAATCCCAAATTGAGACAGTCTTTGTTCTTTGCTGGTGACTTTATAAGTAGTTTTGAACCCTCCTTGTTTTGTTTTTGTGTTTCAGCCCATTATGACTTTAACTAAATTAGCAAATCTCATCTCAGTCCTGATCAACTGAACAACCAGTGACAACCACAAACACTTGGGTCTTGTAGGACATCAACACCTCTCCTTCTAAAAGTATGTAATGTGAAGAATTTCAAACAACTACTTCCTAATTTTCATGACTTCATATTTCTGAGGGGAATAATGTTTAAGATTAACATTGACCAAATTGATGTAGAATTTTAGAAAAATTGGGAATTAATTGCAATAAAAAGGAGAAGATTGATCTCTTACAGTGCTGCACCTTGAAGCAGCTCACCAACTTTAAAGCACTATAATACAATGACTGACAATCTGAAGCTCAGCAGTTCACTTCTCCCTAAGAGAAGGGAGCTTATTTTCTTTCCCTAGCACATTAAATATTCAATCCAGCTGCTGCAATGGTAGGCACTGCAGATTACACTGTTGGTTGAAGGACATAAAGCAAGTGACTTGCACCCTGTTACCTACCACTCCATCCACTCACACCTCTTCTTTCTTTGGGTTGAAACCCCAGGGTTGTTTTATGCAATACCAAAGCTCTGTTGAATGCAGCAGAACCAACATATTTTTCTTTGCTTTAAAGGCACAAAAAAAGGAAAAAAAATAAATCACATGACCCTTCTGATTTTTCTGAGGGAGAATACATCTTAAATATCGTGGTGGTGGAGTATACAATAAACATAATTAGAGGTTCCCCACACACAGAAGCATTTCAGTTGCCCTATATTTCAATTCCTTTGGACAAAGAAACATGTGGTAAAACGGAATGCTGTATAATGAAATGTCATTCATCATCCAGTGTTACAGACGATGCTAGAGAAAGCACCAAGTACAGAAATCTGTGCACTGAAACCAACATTCATCTCGGAAAAAATCGATGTGCTAAGTAATAATAACTAACCTGGAAGAAAATATATTTGCAGAAGCTCAGCTACACACGAAGAAAATGGATGTGAGTAAAGAACCAATGCTCAACAAGAAATAATATAGCAATTTTTTTATGTGCTTAAGATTTATGTACTGGAAATTATAGCTTTTAAAAAAATGATATGTTGCAAATGATTGCGAATTCACATAAGATGTTTTCTACATCCCAGTGGGGCTTCATTTTGTGAGCTCAAACAATGACCTTTCATAAAAATCCTATGAATGTATAAAATGAGAATCTTCTAAATTAGGTAGTACACCAGACGAAAAAAGAATGCTTAAAGCAGTCGCACAGCCCATCTGCTGGGGTAGGCAACAATAAATAAGAACCCGTCCAGAAGAATTTTATTATTCAGTATTCAAAATTAAGCAGAAAAAAGTAAGAGAAAAAGCCCTTCACACTTACAACATGAGAAAAGACCTCTTTCATACTCCTATCTAAAATGAAACATAAAGTATGGTAGAATATTTTAATTAACATTAGTTAGGGTACTTCAAATAACTTAGAAGAGCTCTATCCCTCAAAGCAGGATGTTCTGACCTAAGGCTTGTGTGCAGGAGAGAACTGAAAGCCTCATAGCATTTTCACAGATATCAAGAACACAGCAAACTTAAAAGAAAAACATCTCTTCACACATGAAAAGCTCCAGAAGTGGATAATCCACTAGAGTGAACGAGCCTGGTTTCATCCCATAATTAAAACTAAATACCGAGCACCGAGACAAAATTCTCCAAGAGAATTCTCTCCATTCTTCACACGCATAGTTTTGCAAGGTACATAAATGAACTCCTGTGGAAGGCTGTCTTGACATTTCACAATATTTCATCCACGGGGAAGACCGCATCACATATTAGAAACGTCACAGATGCACGAATCTCAGCCCACCACTCAGGAACATCTATAGGGCCCTGGAGTTCACACAGACCCATGCTAACTAGATCTGAAACAACATGTTTATGGGTTATGCCATTGGGGAAGTAAAATTCTTAGTATTCTTACTTGGGGAAAGTAAATGGCTCAGTTTTTAAAACCCTGACATCCAGGCAGAGGGCTTCCATGCCATTGTTAGTATGCTGAATTCCCAGCCCCAGACTTCTAGGATGACTTCTAGGTTGGCTGTTAAAACTGGGGAAACATTGCTGTTACTGAAATGGGGCCCTCTCACAGCAAACCAAAAAGGACCAGTGTGAACTCCTAGACTAAATGGACAAAAAGATTTTGTCAGGATCTCGAAATTGCTACTGTGAAGATATTACCATAAAGTGAAACTGGAATTGAGCAAAGAACAGCTGCGGAATTATATCAGAGTGGTATTTTGTAGAACATGGCACCTGTTTAGTGCTCAGTTGTGCATGTGCCTGGTGGACTACTGAGCAGGTTTGTTGTGAAATGTCTTATCTATAAAAGCACACAGCAGTCTCATTAGAGAAGAGCTCTGAGATAAGTCACAGCTACATCTAGTAAGAGATATAAACCATTATTATGATGTCTTTCACATTTGTTTGCTGAATAACACCGTATCTTTAGTTCTGGATTAAGGACCACAGTTACTTAAATGGTATTTAGAAAGTCATACCTTTTTTCCATTTGAAATTATTTACATCTAGCAAGCTCGTTCTCCATAACATAATTTCAAATTCACTGAAATTATTTTCTTGTTAATAGTTTGCCTCCTAGATTTTGATGAATTGAAAACTTACTCCTAAATTCTTTTAATTGCAAATTCAATCAAGAAAGCCTTTCATTCTCTTCCAGTGTCGTTTATAGATTATAGAAAGGTAGACCATAAAATAGTCTCCCATAGCCCCCAAGACATTTTTAAAAGAAAGTTCATTCTTTGTCCATTAACTTCTTTCAATTGTTCCTGTCTGGAAAAAAATGCATTTAAAGAAAGTTTCTTTGCTGTTGCTGCTGTTGTCATGTAAGAAATAAGCCACTTCCACATTTTGTTTTATGAAGAATTATCTTTTCAGCACTAGCAGCTGGCTTCAGTGTCTGTCTGCTGGGGGTGAACTTAACTTCTCCATGCAAACTCAGAGACAAATGGAACATACAGCACTGGTGTTTAAATGAGGTCTGCTGACAAGTAACAGATCTTAAGAGAAATAAATGATCAACAAGCTGCAGCAATGCAGCCTAATCACCATGTCAATGATGATTCTCTCAACAAAAGTAACAGTGTTTGTAACACTTGCTGTAAGCAAGCATGAAATTAGAGGCAGTCTTGAATGAATAAATCCGTGCTGCTGTACGTACAAGTACTTCACGGTAGGAAATGGGCCTTAATGAGAACATCACTGGTGCCAAATTTCTAATAAAATGTTTAAAGACAAATGGAGATAGGAGCTTGGGAGCTCCAGTAATGTAGAAATGGCTCTTAATTACTGAGGATTTACACTTTTACATTAGCACAAAATCTGAGACAGAAAAGGACACAGGAACACACAGAGTTTGTATGTGCCTAAACTCTTTTCAGATTGTCACATAAATGGCATGTTCTGTCATGGAGCACCCATGACATGAGCTCATAGATGTCTCATCACCACCTCCTCTGCTCGTGCAGCCCATAGTGATTAAATCCCACCTATGCTCCTGGTCATGTTTTATTAGTACATGCTGCCACATACTGTTTGTATCTCCATTTAGAGTAGACTCAATTTTACTCAGTCTTTTCATTCCTAAGGTGATTGGAAGATAGAAAAAGATTGACATTTTGATAGCTTCATTACCTGCTTACTTAAATCTCTTCCACCATCACTGGAGCAAGGCATAACTATCCTCTGAAGCGTAATATTTGTCTGAGCCCCACATAGAGTTTCAATAAGAAATTTGGTAACAGATTATTGCTTGCCTTTGGTGAGTGACCTGCGCTTCTCTTTGGAGTCTCTGAAGACAAAAACTTTAAAAAGCTGATAAATTTAAAGTTACAGAGAGCAGTGCATGAAGACACTTGAGCAAACTGGATCAAAATTACATCCTGAAGATGTCAGGAACAGTTAGGCAGTGAAAGGGATATGGACGTATGACCAACCAAGAAAAGAATAAGGGAAAAAAGCCACTACCAAACTCCCCCTGAAAAAAACCCACCAAAACCAGAAGTAAAAAAACCTCCCACTTTACTGCTGAAAAGACAAGAAGTATTCCACATTTCAAACTGCTAGCTTTTCTTTCACAAAATGAAGAGTTTAAAACTTGCATATTTCACAATGTCTCTATGTTCTTTCCAAAATCACAAACTCAGAAATGGTTGTTTAAGAAGTGAGGGAGCAGAACGAATCTGTGGAGAGAAACAGGCAGAAATGGTCTATGCAATAAATATCTATTCCGCATGTCTTTGCACCTCAACTGCCGAGAATGTCTACGCAAAAACACAAAGGGAAGCAATGACGTATATGTGCGTATATATATTTGTGTAAATACACTCCAGCAGATAAAAGCCTCTCTTGCATTTCTGCCTAGGACACCAGAGCACTGAGGCAACCAGTGTGCAGGAGAAAAAGCTGCATGCCTGATGATACTTTTATATCTGTGCTATCACACCACAGAGATAAAAAGCAGTGAGCTAGGAGACGAGGAATGTGGAGGCTATTCCTGAGCACCTGTGTCCCATCACATGCTGGTCTCTGCAAACACAACAGTCTTGGCTGTAAGCATTTATATGAGGCTCCTTTCTTACCTGTCTCATCCTGTTCCAACAAAACTCAGACTCTAGCTGTCACTCCTCCTGTGACTATTTATAGGAGAATTGTAGTGAGTGTTCATGCAAAATACAAAGGTGGAGTCTAAGACACAGATTAGCAGAGGAGACCCACTCTGTTTTGAAAGAGATTCCTGGAGATATGGAGGACTTGAATGGACAGGGCAGTCTGAGTTTTGTTGTTCATGCTCTCAGCTGAGTTCAAACAGGTGGCTGCAGTTTTGGCCAGTATCTCTGCAGCACTTCAGAAAGGCCCACCTTTCACATCACTGCACTGTAGCCCACTTTTCACTTGTTAAGGGCAGAAAATTAATGACAACAGGGATCTAGGCACTGGATTTGTACTTGCTGCAAAAAACCCCCAAGCTCAAAAAAATAATGCTTTTCATGCAGGCATTGAAAGTAATTTCTTTACATAACATTCATGATGTTTTGATTTACAGAAAGGAAAACTAAAGCACTGCTAGAAGTGAGGTGACCGTGTGGTCAATGATTTTCTTTCGCTTGCGCTGCCTGAGGAGAAGAGCTTTTGTAAGGCAGGTGCAGTAAAGCTGGTTCTTTTCAGCCGCTGTGGTGATTTTTCAATTCTTTTGGCTAAGTAAACTCTGCTGTTCTGAACAGCAGAGCATTCACTTCTGTGTTCAACCATCTGTAAGGGGCTAATAGGTGTAAAGCATCTTCAGTTCATCCAAGAAAGGCCTAAATCCCAAAGCTAAATGTGATTTCAAAGGCAGAGAGTGCTCAGAAACCTCAGTTGTAGATAACAATTGCACGTTTTACTAAACTGCTAGTTCAAAACAAAATAACCAAAAGTTAAACATAAAAATGCAATGGAAAAACAAAAACCAAACAACCCCCTCCATGCCTGCCACAAAGCCCCATGTCTATACGCTTCTGAAATACCTCCAGGGATGGCGACTTAACCACCTCCCTGGGAAGGCTGTTCCAGTGCCTCACCATTTTTCTGTAAACCCTTTCTTCCTAATATCCAGTCTAACCCACCCCTGCCTCAACTTCAGACCATTGCTCTTGGTTCTGTCAGCAGTGACCAAGGAGAAGAGGCCAACACCCACCTCTCTACAACCTTCCCTCAGGTAGTTGTAGAAGGCAATGAGGTCCCACCTCATCCTCCTCTTCACCAAACTAAACCTGCCCAGCTCCCTCAGTCTCTCCTCATATGACTTGTTCTCTAAACCCCTCACAAGCTTGGTAGCTCTCCTCTGGACATGCTCGAGCATCTCCCTGTCTTTCCTATAATGGGAGACCCAGAACTGAGCACAGCAATCACAACCCCATGAATCACAAGTCTCTGGGAACAGCTGGCCAGACAGTTTTTCACCCAGTGAAGGGTACATTTCTCTATACTATGATTCGCCTGGTTCTCCAGATGAATGTAGTGGGAGACTGTGTCAAAAGCCTTCCCAAAGTCCAGGTAGACAACATCCACAGCCTTCCCCCCATCCAAAAAGCTTGTGGTGTCATTTCAGGCCTAGCATAAGAAGATGCAATGAATGGTTCTGTCCCAGAAGACGCCAGGCCTAAACGAGAATTCATTAAATTATATTTCCACCTCTGACAATATTTACTGTGGGAACAGATTTGGTCCAGATCCACAGCTCCCAAGCTACTCCTGCCTGCTACCTTCTCCTGCAGAGGTTTCCCACTGTCTGTCCCATAAGAGAGTTTGGCTTCCTTTACCCCTGGAACATAACCTTGATGTAGGTTGTCTGGTCAGGGAAAGGGAATGTTTGCCCTTAATCTCAAGATTCAGCAAGGGAAGAGTAGTACCTTAAAATAAATTGCATTAACTTTCAAATCACATGCAAACACAGACCACGTTCTCTTGTTATCATGCGTTGAACGGTCAATACCTGGGCAAACTCTAAGGACATACAGTCATATATTATTTTATTAAGTGAAGATTCTTTGTCACATGTGTAATTAGGATTTATGTAAACACTGAAATGAACCCCTCTGTACTTCATTTATTCAGGACTAAAACCTACTGCATTGGTGGGCATGGTGACCATGCTGCAATGACCTAGAAAGACAAACCCCAATCTATTTGTTATGCAAGAGCAGTCAACAGTCAAGTTAATAATAATTTTGCCATTAACATTTGTGGGTGGGAACTGAAAGGAGCTAGAGCAGGATGATGGGGTTTTTTCCTATGCAAGTTACTATCTGACAAGAAGACATTCACAGATTTAATGGCCACTGAGAAAGAAAAATCGTGAGTACCAAATTCTGAGGTAATAAAAGAGCTCAGTCTTTGAAAAGACAGCTTTTCTGGACTGAGGACGGCAGGATTTTGTTCTGAGCTTTTAAATGATTAAACTCATAAATAGTTTTGAAGATGCAAAGTTAAGAAAATAGTAAATTAAGGGCTTTGAAGGATTAACAGTAGAAAAGATTCTGCTAATCGCTGTTTATGAAGGGGTGACCTTCAACATAAATAGAGCTGTTTTGTCAAACCCAAGCCAATTTGATGGAAACAGAACTAACAGGGAATAAAATCACACATTATCTGCAATCAAAATGTTTTGTGCAAGGTTATAAAAACATTCAGTACATTCATCAGTGGTAGGGCACTCATATATTTTAGGCTTATGGCAGTGAAGAGTGTGATATTATAGACTCATAGTGGCTAAGGCTAAAAAGGACATCTAGATCATTTATCTGACCAACATCACAGGCATCACACCTCCCCTACACACCACTGCACTGAGGCCAGCAGTTCCTGTGGGTTAGGCCATGGCTTTAATATAAACTCTTAAGGGATGCAAATGCTTACATGAACTGTGGAACAAGATTATAGACTCAGAGAGCTCACATCACCAGCATTCCCACATGGGTCATATGGGCCACTACAATACAGTGGTTTAAGTCTATCATGTACCAAGAAGGCAAGATGAAAAGGCTGTCTCCATTCTTGTCTATGTGAGAGCTCCAGCAATCTTTACTAATGCCTGGTCCTAGAGGGTGAAGATCCCCCTTTCCTGTCTCAGTCATAGACCCCACATAAGAAAAAGGACTTGTCTGGCCCTATCATCCATCCTCAGAAGTTTCTTCTGTCTTTTTCTGTTCTGCGATGGGAATGAAACCTTCAGACCCATCTGGTGTAGCATAATTCAGTTGACCTATGCTACAGGGAGGCTTTGAGAGGGCTCCAAGATCTGACTGGCCTGAATTAATTCCCCGGTGCACTGAGAAAATAGTGAAAGGAGATGGTGCCGTAAATGCATCAACTCAACAAAGCTCTAAGTATAGACATCCCTATCATCAGGCACTACAACTGCTTTTCATTGTACAAACTATAGCAGGTGCTTGGAGTCTACAGTCTTCGCTTTAACCATCACACAACCTGCTTTTAACATGGCTTTTATCTACTCGCTTTGCCTTTTCATTTATTGTGTTTTTAATTGTTACTGCAAATGCCTGAACGGTATTTAAGGGAAGGTGCTTGTTATCAGCAATTTGACTATAGAGCTGATGAAACATAAAGGGCATGAAAACAGAGCTGAAAATGGCACAGAATTTCTTGTCTAGATACATCCAAGATTAGTTAAACACATAGACCCCACACTCTCTATATTCCTGAGTTCCAAATTGCCAAGAAAATCCAGCATTAATAAGACCAAGTTTTCCCTTTCTCTGCTTCAGAAGAAAGAAGATGGGAGGTGGTCGTAATAGCCTGAGCCTATTTCTATTTGTAACAGGCTAGAAATGCATGATCACCAGATGTACATACATGCGGGATCATCCAAGTATTGTAGCTATCTCAAGATAAGGTGGGTTGCAAAACTGAACGACTCAACACTGTTTGATCTGACAAAGAGGAGCTAAGCTAAGTTACACTTTTACCTCTTTGTATGTAACAAGAAGTAGGATCCTGGACAGGGAAGAACAAAACTACAACAGCAATCCCAAACCTACAGCCTGTTTACTCATTGCATCATGCAAAATATTGGTTCTTTTTGCCCTCAAAGTTATGGTAAAAACTGGAGGGGGTAGGATATAGGAAAAGACAATGGTATTTTTGACTGGAGATGAGAGAGACATGAAACAAGTGACTACGGAGGATAACATTTCTCTTAGATAAATAGAAGATTTTCAGGTGCAAATTTGAAATATTTTCTTAAAATGCATATTTTTCAGCAACTAATAACGAAACCTGACAGTGTCATGACTATTTCTACCATTAAAAAAGCACTTTAACAAATGTCTCCATTCAGAAATGGAGTCTTAACTAATCTTAACTTCGTTAAGATAGTCTCCAATTTATCAGTGTTACCTATTTGTTCTCTCTGAATCACCAAGAGACCCAGCTGCCATTGCATTTTCTTCCCCTCCCACTGCCATTCTCCCTTCTGGGTTATGATTATATCACAGCACTGGCTTATTCTATCCAAACACTACCTATCTTTCTGAAAAGGATAAAGTTGCAGTTCATTCTCCTACTTATGTTCCCTGAGGGACTCACTTTACAGATCAAACAAGTGCATGCCATCACTAAACTATGAAGTAAGTGGACATCTCATAAATGGGAACCTGCAAAGTTTTTCATTTAATTCTCCTTTGACATTTCAAAGTAAATGGGGCAGATCTCGAATTAATGCAAAGGCAGAAAAACCTTTACAAGGTATCTTCTTAGGCCTGTGAATGGCAAGTATTACCTTTCTTACTCAGTGACTGGGGAGTGTTTCTATCTTAAAAAGAGAAAGGACTGATTAGACTCTTTAGTGATGAAATACAAGTAGATGAATAGTTTGAGAGAACTGTATATTCACAAGGTCAGTTCAACATCCCTATTATTTTAAGCCTGAAATTGTTTCCATTATGAACAACTAGTAGTGCCTTTCCAGAGCCTCCTGAGTAGTAAATAAAGTGACAGACTTTTATGCCAGTAATTGGGTGGTATTAAGTTATTGAGAGGTGGGCTGAAGGGGCATGATAATGTTAATGAAAGCTCTTTCACAATGCATGTACTTGGAAGGAGTACAAAGGTATAACTTGTCTGGGATGGTCTATTTCAGCAATCAGTAAGAAGATTAATATGATGGTGTCAAACAGAGATAATTGATACCAATTTCATATATTTAAGTTTCTATCAAGGAAGTGCACTGAAATCAATCATTCCATTTGCAGTGACAAGTAGGTGTAATAGCAGCAGAATTCTTAGGTTTAATTTTTTCATAACTTGTTATAAGCTGTTACTCTGAATTATCAAGATTATGAACTGGCAGACTGAAAGATCACACTTGGGGGCTAGTAATGTTTTTCATAGGAAAAGATAGTAAAAAAGATGGAACAATATTTTCTAAAGACTGAGCTGCCAGGAAACACTGGAACTGTATAAAGCCTTTTCAGATATAAGCCTATCACATTCCTTTTTTCTTTCTGATAGGTCCCACACAGAAAATTTGTTAGGGTAGTGTTACGAACACTGCTATTTTAGTACCTTCTGCAGCAGCGGCAAACATTTCATCAGCACCTGCCATACATCCAGAAATCTTCACCGCCCGCAGTGTGCTTTAAAGACCTACAGCTTACTGAGGGCATTCAACAACCCTGGAGTTATCACTTAACAGTGACTGAGGAACACATTCTTCATGAGCACAGACAACCAATCTCCTCCAAGGAAATCTTCCAAGGAAAACCATTTCTTCTTGAGAAAGACAGAGGTACATGAGAGGACTCCAGAAAGGCAAACGGCAGTCACAACAGGTGAAAAAGGTACAACCTCGACCATATGCACAATCATGAGGGAACACACAGTCATTTGTATAGTCTGCCCTGACTACTATGCTCATATGACCTCTTGGCCTGAGTGTTACTGAGGAAGGACTGTTGCAGCATGCTAAGAACTGTTCCAAGCCTATATGACCAATATATACGCAGTCAGATCTTCAGTAGCTGTCTTATTTAATATCCAATGAATTTCCAACACATTTTTGTCTTCCTTCAAAGATGTTTTAATAGAACATTTTATTGCCAATTCAGGCTGAGATGAAGTATTGCATCATCATGTTATTTCCAACTTACTCACAGTGCATTTAGCCATGTATGCATGTGAAAATTAGAACAAATAAACAAACTTCTAACAACTAAAAGACCTTGCTCTCCTTCAGTCTGACATTTAAATAAATTTCTGGCAGTCCTTTTCTCCTTCAGCGTTTTTGTTTAATTTTCCATTGTGCTGCACAAAAGATTGGTATATAAATATATCGCCAACCTCCATATGGTTTCAATATTTCACTGACTGGAAATATATTAAAAGGTTTTTAAAAACCCCACCTTTCTCTAAAGTAGAGCATATGCATGTCACTGCAGCAAGCGTAAGGTTTTGCTCACTCATAAATAAAACTAAGAAGTTAAGTGGCAATTTGAACTTTGCAATGGTTTGTATCAGTTATTTGTCTTATTTTTTCAATGTCAGTAATGTATTTACAAGGCCTACATGGTAGAAGAGAATTTTTACTCTACTTTGTGACGTTCTGACATGCACAGGCTTGTGAGTGTTTTTTCAAGCAGATGAGACACAGCCCTGACATTTCCATCTATTTTTTATTTAAAAGACATAATTCTTACAGTTGTTTTTGGTTAACATAAAGGACCTCTACTTTATTGTAATTTATGATTTTTAATCACTTACATTTTAAAGAGGAGGTATTTAATTCTACTTATGTCTCACACTTAATTAGGTTTTTAATTTAATTTGGGGTTTTTAGTTTAATATGGGGGTTTTTTTTAAAAATATCACTCATCTATGCTGCAAAAAGCTCACGTACAGAAGCACTCATTTCATAATACAACCACTATTTCTCAAGACACTTTACAGTGGTTCAGTCCAACTCATCATCTTCTTCCCCAGGTCGTCTTCTTTCCCTGGTCTCTGTGTTTTTTAATGATCTATTATGAAAATGGAGTTCCAAGACCACAGACTCAATCCCTCTCTGTAAGCCTGCACCATCCTATACGCTCCTCCCTAACACCTGATGCATGAAGAACACTATGCAATTTGTCATTTAACATCCCAAATAAAAGGTTGGGATGCTGTGAAGTGACTCACTGTAGAAATTTCCGTTTTATCCCAGAAAAACCTGTGTGTATGAAGGAAGTGTTTTGGTAAAAGAAATCTCTAAAAATGCTCAATTAGAAAATGAAATTTTTGCAAATCGGATGGGCTGCAGCAGTTTATCACTGGAGTCATAGTGTGGTTGCATTTTGTATCTGTTTCCTGTGGGTTCATCTTCTTGCCTTCAACTTTTCTTCATTCACATATAGTTTGAATGAAAAAACCCTTGTTTTCTATCCAGTTCCCAAAGTTTGGTGCTTGTTATGAGAGCTAGAAAAGCTTAAAGAGATTTCTAATTGCCTGCTTTTTACACAGAATATTTGTATACTGTTATTTAATATCAATACTACATACTAACAATAATGCTATAATTCACTTAATTATTAATTTATGTGCACATTTACATTAGTCTATAATATACACCATAATAAAACACATAAAATGCATATATATATAAAACATAAACATCATAATATGTAAAAAGAGCAACTATAATTTTACATTGGTGTAATTAATATGCATATTATGTATTTATGTATTCACACTTGCAATTTGGCCTTTCTGAGAGAACGTGTGAATCTTAGTCTTTTATAAATTGGAATATAATTTTCCGAAACCCCACAAACAGGAAGAGAGGGGTTTTTTTCCATCTTCCTTCATTAGATTACTGTTAGCTATTAAAAACACAAACGTGCAAAAATTTGTCAGTTCGGTATTTTATAAGAAAACCAACAAGCATCTAAAAAACCCACCTGTTTGGTAAAAAAATCCCAAAGACAAATACTTGGTGTTGTTTACCCAGCTTGAGTTAGGTAACACAGTGCTACTGTGTAAAAAAACAGCCCATGACTGGAGTGCCCCAATTCTCTAAGGATGACGGCTTTTGCTGGATTGATTGTATACGAGAGCTCATAAAACATCCACATAGGCACCTTCCCAGTGCCCCTTGCTACTGTGCCCAGAAGCAGACTTGAGAGGAGGGACGAGTGCTTCAGGCTGCAGAACCTTCCTCCCTCAGAAAATTCACAGAAAAGGAGATAGGAGAGCTGCGATTTTGGAGTTGAGGGTATGTCAAGTTCACCTGATGCCCAATGGCTCTGGGCCTTGGCTGAGTGCATGTTTGAAAGATCTTTTCTGCAAACCTCCAGGAACCCTATGTAGAAACATCCTTTGAGGCACCACTAAACCAGCATGTTACTCCCTGTGTAATTTGAAAGTTTCTGGCACAGGATTTCTTGGATCATTCTTTGAACATTGCTCTTCTTGAAGCATATTTGTTTAAAGACCTATTTTGCATGGCAACTCCACAGGTGTTAAACCAGCACTGGAATCATAGAAACATTTAAGTTTGAAAGAAACCTTCAAGACCATTGAGTCCAACCATTAACCAAACTCACTGCTAAATCTTGCCAATCTTCGTATCTACACTAATCATAAACATGTCCAGGGACGGCTATTCAATTCCTACGCTGGGCAGCCTGTTCTGAGACTTGATGATGCTTTCAATAAAGAAGCTTTTCCTGATGTCTAACTTAAATTTCCTTTGTCGCAACTTGAGGCCATTTCTTCTTGTCCTGTTGCTTGTGAGAAGAGACCAACACCCACCTGTTTACAACAGTCTTTCAGATAGCAGACTATGTTTAGCCAAGTCTGTTGCCACAGCCAGATGAATGTGTGACTGCAGGAGCTGCTTGAACCACATGACTGACAACAAATGCCAGGGTTGGACCATAGCAGTTTTAATTTAGATCGGCATATGCTCATCTGAAAATCATCAACCATCTGGCTCAACCTTTTAACTTTTATTATGCCTTATGTAAATCCTCCAAGAATTACATCAGTTACAACAAAGCACAGGCGGCTTTGTGGCGTTTTCCCGTGTATATAAATGCTAAAGCTGGAACCCAAAACTAGCGAACCTTAGGATACGCTAATGCACTCGTTATCGCTCAGAAGGTAGTAAAAAGCAAGCACCAACTAGGTAACTATTTCAAGTCATAAACCCAAGTTCTCATTAAATAAATATAATAATGGCAAAAAGCCAGCAGCTGAAATAATATGAAACTAATTTATGCTTTGCAAACAAAGCCAAAGAGTGATTAGATAAAGTTAGGTAAAACCCAAGGATAAAAAGAATTTCATTTTTATTTTTTTTCTTTTTTTACGATTGGCCCTTTATTACTCAGATAAAGGCTGTTTGTGCTTCAGGCTGTTTCACATTCTTCTTTACCAAGCCCATTTAGCTATACTCTGTGTTCCTTGCACCACATATTTAGGCTTTTTTTAATCTCTTCTTTTATCTACTTAGAAATACAAGAAAGCACTGAAAGACTCCACTTTCACTGGAGTGGACTATTTACATTTATCGAGACAAGAATGCAGAGCAAAGATACAAAGCTACATCAGGTTCAAAGCTCAAACACATGCCCTGTTAATTTCAACCACATGTCAACAAGCCCTGGATCGTTTTACAGGACTGCTGCTTAGGTCAAGAGCAGCAGACAATGTTGACTAGACTTCTAACAGGATGCAATACACTTGTTCTACTTATTTGGGGAACTGTAAAGCAAAACAGCATTGCCCACATCATCACCTGAAATAGACATCAGTCAGATGACATTAATAGGAGAGATACAAGACATCTCCGGACATCTACACTAATGCTGATCCTTTCTGTACCAGTAAATTCTGAAACAGTACCTTTCATATCTTTCACAAACAGATATCTGAATTCTCAAATTCACACAGGAAAGGAAGTGGTTGTTTTATAGAAAGGTTCTTTCAACAAAGGAGGCTGAGGCTCAAGTCCCACTTGACAAAGACTGGGGATGGGTTAAATTTCAGCCTGAGAAGGTCCTGATGGATTCTAGCCCCTATCAGACTTCCATTTCAGACCTTCTTAAGTCAAACCTGTCCACCTTGAATCTTCTTTATGGCTGCAGGACTGATCCAAACTTCTTACTTCTCAGAATTGGCAAAATCCAGACAGTCCCTAAAGTTGTAGCTATTCTTTCCCAGTCCCTTAGAATGTGACCACAAAGATAAATTAAGGGTTGATAGTTCTTCATTGTGGGAATTAGCAAGATTTGACAGTGTGGTCATTTAGTTTTACTTATTAAAACAAAACAGTCCTTAGCTACCCCAAAACCTTGCTTTTTTGTGCTTTGCTGTGATGTTCACTGTCACTGGTATCCTCCTGACAGATGATCCCACTTGCCCTATGTGTGTGTGTTTAAGTGACCAAAAGCTTTGCTAAAATAATTAGAGAATGAATTAACACTGATGCTAGCTGTCATAATTAATGTAAAGACCAGATACAGTCCTCAGAGGGGTGGTACTCTTTGCTTTAAACTGTTCATGTTAGAGACAGAAAGTAGACCAGAAATCTTAATTTAATCAGACATAAGGAGATGGTATTTAGAACAAGGTGGGGGCAAAGACATTATGTACTCTGACATTGTCTGTGGCATATACATGTTAAAGAAAGCCCCGGATCAATTCTGACCCAATTCCTTGCAAGCAGATCTTCACAGAGGCATAGCCCTGTAGTTCTACTGAGGCTTTGGGACAATGCACGTGTCAGCCTATGTATTTGGGTATAAAAAGAAGGGATGACTAAACGTGAATCCTGTCTGGCTATGAACTACCATTTGAATTTGAAAAGAAGGAAAACAGTTAAGTTCTCCATAGGGGTGTGCATCAGTAAGGCTTTCAGACTCTTGACAGCAACACGGATCTTCACATGCTTGAAGAAGTTGAAAGTACTTGCAGAAACCCTGAATAATCAGGAAATAATCAGGAAAACAACTTTAATGAGGCAAACCTCAGGCAAAGCAAAGGGGCAGATCTTCCCCTACTGAGTAGGTATTCTGATTTAGGAGGCCAATTGTAATCATTAAGGTAATCTGCTGCTTTGATATCATTTTATTTTTTCCTTTTAGTTATAAAGAAAGGGAAGACTGTAAGCAGTCATACATCGCCACAGAATTCTGTTCCTGCCTGCATTATTAAAAGCCAGCTAGAAAGTTGGCTGCATCAGTTGGAAAGGTTTGTTCAGAAATACACTGCAATATCACAGCTGCTTCAGGTAAGCGGAAGGATGCTAAGGCAGGTGACTTCAACCACATCTAACAGTGACATAAACATACAGCTCCATACAGTGGACTGTGCTGTGGTACAAATGCTAGTGTTGTAATGGCTAAGCATTTTTTCCCCTAAAGATCAGTGTATTTAGAGCAGCTGAAAAGGAAAGTCTGCTTTAATCATGTATTGTGTTTGTAGCACAGGGGATACAGGGATGGCTTCTCTGAGGAGGGGCTAGCAGCTTTCCTTGTGCCTGACAGAGCCAAATGCTACCTTCAACAGAGACCTGCAGCTGACCAAGGCTGAGCCCGTCAGTGATGGTGGTAGCATCTCTGCATGACAGCAACTGCAGCCAGAGAGGAGTTAGAATGTGTGAGAGAAGCATCTCTGAAAATACTAAGGTCAGTGAAGAAAGAGAAAGGAAGTGGTCTAGGCGCTAGAACAGAAATTCTCCTGCAGTGCACACTGAATTCAGTGGTGAGGCAGGGTGTCTTTCTGCAGCCCTGGGAGGTGACTGGTATAGCAGATATCCACCTATAGCCTGTGGAGGACTCCACAATGGAGCAGATGGATGCCCAAAGGAGACTGAAACAGTGAGAAGCCTGTGCTGGAGCAGATATGCTGTCACCACCTGTGGACCCTAACAGGCACTCACTGCAGAGAAGTCTGTTCCTAAATGACTACACCCTGTGGAAGGGACCCATGCTGAAGCAGTTAATGAAGAACTGTGAGCCCATTGGAAAGGCTCATGTTGGAGAAGTTCATGGAGGACTGCCTCCTGTGCGAGGGACTCTGGAGTAGGGAAAGAATGTAAAGAATCCTCCCACTATGTAGGAAGGAGCAACCAAGGCAACCTGTGACCACAACCACCATTCACAGCCCACCTTGGGCTGCTGGAGGGGTGGTGGCAGAGACTAGGAGGAAGGGATGGGTGGGGGGAAGTTGTTTTTAAGTTTTGAACTTCTCTCATTATTGTAATTTGCTTTGATTGATAATGAATTTATTTTTTCCCCATGTTGACTCTGTTTTGTCCTTAACGGTAACTGATGGAGTGACCTCTCCCTGTCCTTATTGCGACTCATGAGCTTTTAATTCTATTTTTCCCTTGTCCAGGTAAGGGAGGGGAGTGATAGAGCATCTGTGGCGAGATCCTGCTAACCTACCACAAATTAGAATGAAGAAATGCATGAAACATTTGTTAAGAAAGACTCAACAGTAGCTTTAATGCCACTACTGAGTCATGACAATGCAATAATAAACATTGAGATAACTGAACTTTCTTACCTTGTAAAGTAAGGTGAAGTGAATGATGTTTTTTTATTCATGAAAGACGTGAGAACTATGTCTACCCCACAAAACACCTAGCTAACCCAGCAGCTGATTTAGAACACCAGGCAACCATGGCTTCTTCCTTTGTCAGTCAAAAGAGCCATTCTAAAGGGTAATTCAGACCCTATATAGGATGAATCCCTTTTCTCTTTCTTTAAATAGGTTTGAAAGAGCAAAAACCCCTTGTAATTTGGGTCCATAGCCTAACAGTACTCAGGTCGTAGAGAGGCATGTGCATTAGTCAGGAACAGCCACAAAAACACCGGGAACAGTCCAGCCAAGCAGGTGGCAAAGAAGGTACTAGGAAAGTACAATTACTGTCATTAATGAAGAGCTCCTGCCTTGATTGCATATGCTGATCTTGCCTATCTAGCATTCTCACATTTCAATACAAAACTCACTGCTATGAGGTAATCATTTCCCTCTCCAAAAGAGCTGGAGCTGGCAGAGGACCTGATCTGAAGCCAGTCAATGTTTTCCTACTGATGTGAGCAAACTTTACAACATACCCCTAAACATTATAAATTCTTATCTAACCAGCAATGGGGTACAGTGCAGGTATGACTAATTTCATTGCACACATAAAACTAAGCAGGACCTCTTCTCTCCCAAAATACAACTTGTTTACCCAATCAGCGTTAAACACCAGGCTTTGCTCCTGTTCAACATTATCTAGCTATAAAATCATGACCGACACTTTTCTGCAAGATAGGTGTTAAGGCTGGCATCTCAGCCAGCTCCAAATTTAGGTAATTACCTTCTGCCCTTGCAGTTTAAACAAGTTACACCATTTGTCTTCATTAACTGCACTAAAACTGGTGTTCCAATTTGCTGTGCTTTACTGCAATAGCTGCAACACTTCACTGCAGAAGTAGCTGCTTTAAGTGGTAGGTGAGCCAATTTTAGAAAGATAGTTTGTATAAAATATTTTGTGATCATTTGAAGTGAGCAATGCTTAGAATTATTTTTGATTTTTACAATCCTTATGAGTATGCCAGAATAGTCACATTAAATGTGCTGCTTGGCAGGTTTTATTTTTAAAGATTGCCATATGGTATATGTTCATCACTCAAGCTATCTCATAGAACAATTCCATATGAGTGTTTGATGTTAATTTTATTTGGGGCTGTACTGAGATCATCATGCCAGGTTAATTAAAGCACTACAAAGAATCCTGCACAATGAACTGATGCTAAAACAGAAGGAAGTGTCAATTTTCAATGAATAAAATAGCATTGCTAGAGGGTAATTATCTCCTGTTGGTAGCAGAAAGAAATTAAGAACATTGCAGAACTCTGTGAAAAACATACCCACAAGAAGAAAACCCCACCAACAAAAAGCTGTCCAGGACTTGAAACAGATTAACAACCCAGGTAAATTTGTTCCTAACTTGGCAGCAGTGAACGTAATATTCAGAAGGTTGTCATATAACATGTCATAAGAAACAGCAGAAGTGAGGGAATAGGGACTGAAGTGTATTTCAGTCTGGCTGTACCATTCTTTAACTTAAGAGCACTGCCACTGATAACTTAAAATGGAAAGTGCTGTCTCTACCATGAGCATGACACAATCAGCTCAAATAATGCACTTTGAAGATGAAACCTATCATTACTTTAAGTGTCTTTCTGCCAGCATTCCTGAAGGAAAATCCTTTCCACAGTCCTAAATTTGCCTTGCATTGTAATTCAGTTGCTTTAATTACTCACTAGAGTGATTCGGTTTTATACCTGCACAATTCCCTACATTGGCATTCAGGAGCATCCATGGTAGCTACAGTTACGCAGTGGTGGATAAACTCTCATGCCAGAAGACCATCCAAACTAGAAGAGGAGAGGGAACATTTTGTTATCTGGGCTGTTTTTCTTGGAGTGAAATATATGTTTTCCTGATTCACAAAGAAAATTAAAATATTAAAACCAAAAAATAAAATCAAGAACAACCACAGCTAGCTCTTGTTTAATGTTTAAACTTCTAGTGATCATGAACATATATTTCACAGCAAGCAATCCTGAAGCATTACACTGGCATTTTTCATTTAAAAGGAGACTAACCTGAATATTTATACCTTCTGCAGCTATTGCTGTGCATGCTTCCAACCAGAACGATGCTTCCCAGTGGAGTGATGCCCCGCGGTTCTGTTGCATTTGTTAGAAATGAAAAAAAAAAAAAATCACAAAATTCTGGAAAACTGAAACCCTTGTCCACCTGAAAAGGCACTAGAATTAACCCACACTGTGGTGTGTCATGCTGCTCATGGAAGAACCAACATTCTCTGCAGGAGAAAGTAGAAACGCATTCTCTCTACGGCTATAGTATTCCTTGTACTGGAGATGTCAGTTCTTAGCCCTTAGAGGACCATGAGAAGGGGGAATTCGGGAAGCAATTTGCCCTTTAAACATCAGTTTTCCCTTTCAGAAGCAATTTGATGATTCAGACCATGGAGTTCACATTGTGTAGTGATCTACATTATAAAACATTGCATGCCATGCAATACTTCATCAGCTCTGCAATCTTTAGTCTTTTATATCATGTCCAAAGTTCCAAGGCACAGGCAACAAGAATGTTTTCATGTGTGGAGACCCTACACAGCAAGCCAAGCCTGCCAAAAGCCCTGATGATTACTGAACAACTTGTCAGCATCCAGAGAATCAGGATAGGACCACACACATGAGGGAAGCATGAATTCACTGTTTCTGATGGCAAATTACTGACCCCTTGTCCTGTAATATTCCTGAAAGGGCAATATCCATTAGTCAAGACACCTTCACAATTAGGTTTTCAAATAACTAATACATTGCTGTGCAATTTTACATCTTGATTTGCAGGCAGCTCAAGAGATCCAACTAAAACCTGGTCAAACATAGCAGTGTAAAGGCACACGTGCAGCAAAAAAAAGAGAGCTTCTTTTTCTCTGAACACTAGTTCCTTTATAACATATTGTAGTAGACTGAAAAAATTAATTACAACACAGTAGTGATATTTTGAAGTATTCCCTTCCAAAACTCATTTCTGTTTGCGTGACTAGAGAGTGTACCACTTGTTTTGTTTATCAACCCAGTACGATCTTGAAAAGCGTCTGTTTGGAGCACAAGCACGTGGAAAAAACTGAGATGAGATTTAGGAGAAAAGAATTTGATCCTACACTTCTAAAGAAAGCAAAATATTTTAGATTCATGAAAGAGAAAAGCACTTGATGCTTTTTGAAGCTAAGCCTGACCTTTTCTGTAATATCGAACAATCGCCTGTAATGTGTACAATGCACATTCTTGGCCTAAAAGATTAGTATAATTTCGTTTAACTTTGTTTTCAAGAGGAAGGACAACTCTTTCAATTTAATTTAACATTTTCTTTGCAGTTAAATAAAAGGTCTAAATGCACAACGCACAGGGAAAAGTGTGAATGGCATTTCCTGGAAATTTTTCAAAGCTCACACTGTGGTCTGCTCATTCAAATACTTAGAGAAATGAAATGTAAACTCACCAGACTTCATTCCAGTTTTTAATTTGTCATTTTAGATGCTTTCAAAATCTCAGTTAGGTATTCACCCCGTAACAGCACTCCCATGAAAAACTTGCCAACCGAAAAGAACGAACAATCTCTCTTGTAGCACACTCAGAGCTCTCAGCTGAATTAACAGTACCAGTCATGGGCTGAGGGGAGGGCTGGTTAACGGTTTCTGCAGTGGTTTAGACCTGTGAATCCTCCAAGCCTGAGCCTTACTGGGGAACTGCACACCCCATGTCAGGTGGCACATTTATTTTGAGACCATGCTGGGCCACATCACTCTACATCCATTTGGCATTAGGCTTGGCAGAGATCGTTTGCAGGAACCTACCATTTTCTTCCAGCTGCCCTCTCTGGTCATTTTATGCAGCACTGGTCAAGGTTGCTGGTTTGAACATGCAATGTTTAACACTTGCAACCAGGAGGGTGACCAGCAAGCCAACCACAAATATTCTGATTCAAGATCAGCTGTTACTTTGCTCAGGTGCTTTGCATCAGTTCAAAGCAATGCATCAACGGGATGGAATTTCACAACACAAAATGCCAGATTCTGCACCCAGAATAGAGTAACACCAGGCACAAGCATAAACTGGGAGAGGAGTGACTGGAGAGAGGCCCAGCAGAAAGGAACGGTTGAGAGCAGGCTCAATACAAGTCATCATATTTTCTGGGAGCCAAGAAGGCAAGCAGCATTCTGGGTTACAAACACAGTACAAACCAGCCAGCCCAAAGCAGCGATTGTCAAGACCTCAGCTTGAGTGCAGCTCTTGGCAACAAAACTGGTGAAAGACTGGAAGACGTGTCCTATGAGGAACAGGTAAGGACTTTGGGCTTGTGTAGCTTGGAGAAAAAGATGCTAAGGAGTGACCTCATTGCTCTCTACGTATTCCTGAGGAGAAGAAACAGGTATGTGCTGAGCATTTTGCTTTGGTATCAAGTATAGGTGGTATTAGAATGGTTCAAAACTGTGCAAGAAAAGGTTCAGACTGTACCTAAGGAAGTATTTATTTACCAACGGGGTGGCCACATGGAGACACGGTCAATGCACCAAGCCTGTTGGTATTTAAGAGGAATACGGACAATGTTCTTAACAATATGCTTTAGCTTTTAGTCATCCCTGAACTGGTGAGGCGTCTGGACTAGATTCTGTCTTATTCTGAGTAAAAGTAGACTAAAGAAAGAGATAGAAGTTAGACAGCTTTCAGCTCCCAGTTCTGTATTTACGTCCAAGAACACCACAATAACAGAGTTCACAGAATATAGAAAGATTTGAAAACATGCATTAATCTTATTTGCTTTTTATTTGAGTGGCTGGCATCCAGTCACTGTTTCACTCAAATCTTCTCAGACACTGAAAGAGAGGTAAGATCAAAAGACGGGATGAATAATATTTTCTAACGTCCAAGAGTGCTAAGCTGTTAAAAACCATTATGTAGTTTTTCATGATTGTTTATTTGTTCTGTTACCAAGGTCACTGTAGTAAACTCCGTATCGAGTGCTGCGTAAGTATTGTAGACTCTCTTGGTCAGAAAAACAGGCATGAACGAACACAGTGACAGAACTTGCTGAATATGTCTTGTATGCCTGAGGAATTGGCTGTCACTCTTGTCTGCTTCTTAACTAGAACAAAGATTTTAATTGAATCTCTAGCTATGACATTGATCAAAAAAAGGCCTTTCCTTCAAAAAGTAGTGGCAAACATCACTGCTGTTCACTGATACATCCTCATTCCTGAAACCTCAGTCTAGCAATAGGCATGGATCTCAGCAATTCTGTTTTTCTCCAACTCCATACTTCTCGATGGTACCTTAATGTGCCACATATGTGATTTTTGCTAACACAGATGACATCAATACTTAGTGTTTCATACCTGCGACTGAATAATACAGGGGTTTTGTGGCACCTATATGTAAAGCCACCAGAAGCTGCCATTAACTGCTTATTTTAGTATCAAGTTAAAAAATATAAGGACAAATTCCATCTATAAGCCAATGACAGAAAACCGTCCTCAGTGTTGATTAAATGGAAAATTAGGTCTATTTCCTAAAAAAACCCCCACTAATTCAAGCTCAGCTGGTGGGTATTGAAGCAGGAAAATCCCATCTTACAAAGCTGATATTGTTCTGATGATACGGTTTTGCAATTTCCCTACATTTCAATAATATCTTCCATTCACACATACATCAGCAGAAATTGTGCTTTCTCTTAGCATCAGCAAGTATGTCAAAACTCTTTGTTAATCTGCAAGTAGGTTTTGTTTCTTTTGAGAACCCTAGTTCAAACAAGCTAAATTGGATAATGTTTGTCAGCTAGCTTCAGGCACAAAACACTCAAGAAGGCCTGACATATTTAATTTACAAATATGGATAGTTTTTACCTCAAAGCAGCTAAACATTTAGCTACTTTTATCTCGAAGGAATATAACTAAATTACCATGATATTTAAAATAAATTGTATTCAATCAGAAAATGAAGCAAATAAGTTGAATTCCAAAATAACGATACTTTTTTCCTAGCTTGATGTATTGTAGAACAAGTTTCAGACACATATACATATGTTTGTGTGAGTCATTGCATTTCCACATATTTATGCATACATTTATTGACAAGTGGCTGTGCTCTTGCCAGAAGTGTCTAAGTGTATAAATGAAGCTATATTTGTAGGAACTGTAATAATCTTTATTAGACCAACTGATACAGCTGGTAGGAAACAAATGAGCTTGCAGGCTTACAAGCCCTGCTCCAGATCTGGAACAGACGCAGCAACCTCAGGCTAAATACTCATAAATACTAAGCGCTCCGAGTTTCACTTGATTATGTTCAACAGTCAGAAAATCTGAGAAAAAAAAATGACTGGGACAAAAGCAGCAGCAGGACAGGTTAGTAAAAGGGGAGATGATAGGATTGCTGACATGCAGAAATGGAGAGGGAGGTAATTATCAGCTTGATCTGAGACATAGAAGCATTACTTTGTACTTCAGTTTGATAATGAGGAAATTAAATATCTTTTAATTTTGTGATAGCTAAAACAATGGAGGTCACTGCTAAAGGCATTAAGCAGCATGGAAAAGCCTAGTGTACAGCTGATATATATTCTTTGGGGGGAAGTGCCTGGTAATTAGTCTCTGATTTCCTTTTCTGTGAGGCCTAAACCCCAGCATCTTGCTTGTGCCAAGTGTCATCTGAGGGTAATATGCTGAACTGGATGGAATTTCATGATATGGAGACATCTGTGGGAGATCTGGATTATATAGGTCTGTTCAGCAGGCTTGTTTGTCCTGATCCAAATGACCAATCCCTTTCATGGCATTCTTCTCTGTCTCCTCATATTGACCTACTGCATCACCACGTATATTGCAATATGTATCTCCACATGTGCCATGAAAATTTTAATTAAAATATTTAATTTCAAATTTCTTAGCACTTGGGTAGATCTCACTGGTAAGCTGGATATACTGAATAAGTAGAATGGCCTTCTACTTCACTGGAAGATTTCAGATACTAATATCAACACTAAAATCTAGGTATGATTTTCACCCTCCTTTGAAGGGCAAGATGTAAATGCATTGGATAGATTCATTATTTAAAATGCTGCCCCAAGCAGCAGGTGTATTTGCTCTGAAAATCATACGCACCATTTATTCACTCAGTCTCGGTGTTGTAAAGACAATAGGTAGAGAATGAAATGACAATAATGCTTCCCCATGTATCACAGAAAGGAGGAAGAACACCTTAGGTATCACTTTGAAACTTTCCCCAAATAAGCACTTCCTTCTTCCAGCACACCTAAGTGTAGTTAATACTAAACTAAAATGAAATTTAAATCTGATAAGGAAAGATCTTTTGTGGTAGAAAATACCTTCTTCCAGGTCTAGACACAGGAAAAAAAGGATAATGCTCACTTAAAGGAGCATGGGGAGCAATGGAAGGGCAGTGCCGGCATTCCCTACTGCTGAGCAGCCTGCATGGGGCTGAAAGGATATGTCTGTAGAAATTAAGATGAAGTAGAGAAACATTTTGAAGAGAGTTGACTCTTCTGATTAGATAAGTGCTTAATTTGCAAGGTCACTGAGGACTTATTCATAAACACCATGGCAAAACTCACATTTTAAATACCATCTTGCTAGTTTGGGGGATAATTCTAGCTCAAGTCTCCCTATACAATGTCAAGAATGAGCTATTCACCTAAACGGTGGGATCCAGTGCTGTCAGCATGCTAGACAAAGAGTCTACGCCCATGGCCATACCCTGTACCTCATAAGGCTGAAATAGTAAAGTACAGCGAAGGATGCTATGAAGACTAGAGAAATACAAACAGGTAAGGTAATGAGCAATCACTATCAAGCACAATCTCAATTATTCTTCCTCTTTGGTTTCTGCAAAGTATAAAGTGTAAGACTGTTGGAGGAGGAGGAGAATGCAGCATCAGTGAGGTAACCGATGGTCATCTATTTACCCATGGAATGGACATTGAATGATACAAACATATTTGCTAAAGTATGCATGTATCTATATATACACATAGGGAAGACTTGGTTTGGAGATCACATTCCCCATACAACAACTTGATGCACATACAGCCCCTCCACTCAGACACCACACTACATAAGCACAATGAAGACTAAATACTTGATTTAGAAAACAAAAACCTTTTATCTGTAAACCTAAGTCCCCTTCCTTTTCTAGCAGTATTCTTATTTTGAAGCCTAGGGAAGTGCTATGCTCAGCATGGACACCTTACGACTAAATCAAGATTAGAAGAAAACAAAATACTGTACATTTTACTCATTTTTACACAGATTAAAGATTACTGTTTCCCCATCTGTGACTTTTCCCCTCCCCCTCGAAAAATTAGGTTTCTCCAATAGCCATGCATGCATCCTCAAGCATAGTAGGGTAGTGAAATAGATGCATTGTTCTTCCCCGAAGACCTCTGTTTATGCTGTAGAGTAACTTTCATTTTCCTGAGCTTGTTTTGCTTATTCATCCTTTTATTCCACATGTTCATCTGTAAAGATTTGTCTTTATTTTCTAGGCTCAGATTTCCATCAACAAAACAGATCACGGTTTATGTCTTGACTTTAGCATTTGAGTAAACTTTTTGGACATGTTCGTATTGTAGCTAGTGTGTGTACCAATGGTAGCAGTTGAATTGATTACTTACTGGCAAGCAATATAAAAAAGGAAGGAATTTAACTGCAATGCTTTCTCAAGAAATGAGAGGTTTTTTTCTGTATTATAAATATAAAACGAAAGGCAGAATGAAATAAGCTGCAGCAATAAAGAGGAAAATTAATTCCAAGCTTTTACAGATGGCTGCAGCTGTGTTAGTTAGCATGCATGTCAGCTGTAGGAGAATGTTTAAAAAAGGAGATTCAGCTGTACGCTAAGAAATCACCCAGCTTTCCAAATGGACCTAATTCAGTACTGGAGTAAAACACTGAAATCAGAGGAGATACAAAGCCACAAAATGTAGTGCCTTATGCTTTGGGTCCTCCAATGCTTGTCTTAAAAATAAATAAATAAATAAATCAAGAGAGGGATACTTGTTTTCTGCTACATTGCTATTACAGGCAGGTTATCAATAACATTTAAATGAATTCTGAAGCAGTACAAAGTGGCTGCCTTTCTTTTCTCAGCATTTCTCTAGATACTCAAGTATCACTTGACCTTTCAATAGGAAATTTTCACACTGGAATTAATGGAATTAGGTAGCTAGATTCAATGAACTACATGTTTATTTCCATCTATAGAGAATGCTGATTATGGTATTAGACTAAGCACAAATTTAGAAATAGAAGCCTAAACTTCACTGAAATCACAGAGTGAGCACCTCACCAAATAGCCTGCTGATGAAAAGTCATGCTGTGCTCTGAAGGATAAAAGAACTGAGACATTGGTGCATTACCATGCCATTAGGAGAGTGCAAGTAGCATAAAAAAGCATTTGTGAGGTCTAGTGATAATTTAACTTTAGTTTTATAATAGCTACTTATGTCTTATATTAATCCATACTTGATATGACAAAATATTTCTGATTAAGCAGCAAAGTTTACACATATTCTAATAGCATAGCAAATGAATCAATTTTCCTTATAGCAGAAAATGATTGCTCTTTTCTGCCACACTGATACTTCATAAGACAAGCAGGATGCCACAAAAGCGTCACTCATGTTTTCCTAAATCTAGGGTGACATTTTTAGAAGCTTCTAGCTTTTCTGAGATGTCTTTCCTAACCCCAAGAAAGACATTTTATTAAGCCTAAGTTTAAAGAGTTTCATCTCTACTGCAAGATAACAGCTCTCTGCAGAACATCTCTGTGATGAGATTCTCTGATCACCAAGCCAAGGGTGCTACTGGATGACCTGCGTAAACTCCTGACAGGTTTCCATTCAAGCAAAACAGGAGGCTTCAACCTCAACCTCCTTCAACAGGAGGGTTCAACCTCAAATTACTTCCTTGAAAAAGCCATACCGTAACAGAGCAAGGGGTGAATGGAGTTGGAGTCCCACGACTGCAGGAATTCTACTTCTGCTTGACTTTTCATTAGCATCATTTTGACAACTAATGTGTTTAAGTGAAATTTGTGTTTTAGAGGATTGGAACCTAAAAGATAAGTGAACAGAACTGGAAATACCTATATATACAGAACTGTGCTTGGGTGCTCTCATCTCGATGCACTAGATTTGGAGGACATCATCCACTTTGGGGGACCCTGATCCTGCTGGCCTTTACCATTGTTCAAGGCAGAAGAGTGGTCCCACAACTACTGCCAACGACCAATTGTTTTGGTGTTTCTTGGTTAGATAACACCCACATACAGCTTTGTTGCCGTCTTGCTGGATCCTGTACTTCTGCACCAGTCTCAGTAAATGATTGAAGCTCACTTGGGATAGAGAGCACCAGTCAGCGTGAGCACAGCTTCATGCTGATAGAGCTAACTCTTTCAGGCATTTTACTATTAGTGAAGTTACCAAATGAGACATTTTGTTCTATGAGCATTCCCAACATTCATCTTAACATTTTCCAACACTCATGGAGTTCTGGCATTGTGCCAGTATACGTGCACACACGATCAAACATGCAAATGAATATTTATCTATAATCATGTGCCTAAATTATAGATGGAAAATGCAATATAAATTATTAATATCTTTGCAACCACATAGTTTATTGTGCTCAACGCCTTTTGTTTGTATGCATAAATAACGTATATTGGAAACTAATTTCTCTAAGTATTTTATATTATGGGTACAGAGGTCTACATATTGTGTTTTAAATAGTTTATCTCTTGTTGCCGATAACAGCATTTCTAGATTGCTTTGTAAACATTTTTGTTATCTACTCAGGAACGTCAAAATCCATTTCTGAGATCTGCCAGAGCTCCCATCATAAGAGTATTCCAGCAGGATTATGCCACTGTTACTACCTAAGTAAAGGGGAAATGGGAAAAATAAAGGGAAAATACCATTCTGCCAGAAGAATGGGCCTGAAGTCTATAGCACACGCACAACTGTTTCTACAGCTAATTGCTACCCAACAGTTTTTGGTCACAAGACAGACTTTTTTCCCACCTCATCACCTATCTAGCAGCACTAGAAATAAGAGAACTTCTGAAGACTACAAACACCAGACACATCAGGTGCATTTATGACCTCGGAAGCTGGGCTAGTAGCTTACTGCTGTCACTACAAACTTGAATTTTGCTGTGATCATATTACTATACAATCATGGAGTTCGATATATGATGCCCTCCCTTTCTAAAGGTAAGACTTAAACCAGTTGCTTTTAGTTGACTGTGACCTTACATGCTGCCTTGAACAGTCCTGAACTCTTGCTGGTGCTTGGTGATCCCTGTCCTGCTGGTTGACCCTGGTTTCTGTCACTGGCTCTTCCTTGTTCAGGTGATACAGGACAGTACCTATGTCAGTGAGGACCCTGCCTGGTCATCTAGCTGTTCCTGCCCCTGCAGGGTATCTTATAATTGTGACATCCTGACAACAGCTCAAAGTAAAATGTGTCAGCAGTTCTAAGATATGTAGGTATAAAAATATGAAACGGGAACTTGTCACCATGGATGCCTTCTTGCAAACACTTTTGACTCATAGCAGCCAATATTTGCTGATGAAAAAGAATACTGGAGTGGGGAGGAAAAAAATCCCCATTCTTAACCTGTTCTTGTATTTTGTATACTTGACTGTTTACATCCTCTACAAGGAAGGAATTATGAGAATGGTTCTAAAAAGAATAAATCAAAGCTATGAAACCTGTGATGGAGACCATCCAATAGAGAACTAAGCAGTGTAGTCATCATGCATGTTAAACGTGCTCTCACAGCTCAAGCTAAGATACCCCTTTAGCTATGTTTCTCTTTGATGTTCGTTATTCCTTTAGTTATTTTCAATCAAGCATAAATATCTGGACAACTGGTTAATTTGGGAAATGTCTTGATGGTCTGCATATTCTAGACTGTGATATTTGGTTGAATTTTCTTTGAATTAAATGTAAACTTTCTCTAACTTCCTGTGGAGAGTTGTATTAGATCTATGTCGTGGTCTGATGATGATGGTATCACATGTCATCTGGTATTCGTAAACTTTGTTCAGGGACTGCCCCGGTTAATTACATGTGATTGGAAATGAGAATAGAACTAGAGGTGGGATAAACAGTAACAGATCTGCTTGGTGACTGAGATTTCCCCTCACCTAAATTCAAGACAGTAAACAACAACAGGAGAGTGTTCTTTAACAGCATCACTGTGTCTTATGGATAGTTAAGCACTAATAGTATAGATTGTCTTTTTCTAATTAGAAAAAGAGCTAACATCAATTTTAGATGAGCCACATCCTTCAGCTAGCAACATAAATTTTAGAGGAACCAGGTTTAGAGAAACCATTTTATATAATCAGACATTGCAATCAGCTTCAGCATGCTGACATTATTTATCTGAGTAGTGATAAGAAAAACTATTCTCTTTTTTTGCTTTGTCTATCTCTTGCAGCTTCTAGCTGCCTTTCTTTTTCCTTATTGTTTGAATTTAAAGTTCCATTTGTACACCTGTATGACAAAGCAGCAAAGTTCCATGTTTTTCAAAGCAAGGTTATATATTCATAAAGAAAAAAAATAGTGGCTGAACTGCTGCCTATCCTTCTCACCAGCATTCTGAATATGAATGTTAATGAAAATGATCCATTTTTCATTGTTTTCCTCATTATCTTAAGGTAAAACCTTGAGGAATACCAGTGCTGAACAGAAAAGAACAGGTAAATTGCATAAAAATTTCCTGATTACAAAAGATGGATGCAAATTTAAATTTCAACCTATCATACATTCCAATACTTCAACCTTCTTTTTGTCTCAGACAGGACTAAAAGTCAAAATACATTTAGGTTTTCCCTGAAATTTTTTACATAGCTGCTTTTAATAGTTAAAACTCTTTGGATTTGAAAAAAGGTTAAAAAAATGCACCCAGAGGCTGAAGTCCATCTAAAATCTGATCCTTTCTTTCCCCAAAGCACAAACCCCAGTTTCCATGACCTTCTCACTCCAACACAAACACAATGTGAAACAGATAATTAAATGGAACAAATTAACTAAAAAAGAGCCAAAACAGATTACTGTGTATACAGTTCTTAGCCTAAGGAGAAACTGGCAGAGAACGGGTAAGACATGACTGAAATTAGTCAGTGTGTAATGCACTTCTGGAATCTGCTCTCACATAACACTGTGAGAGGGGGGCACTGTGAGAGTCTACGAAGCAAAGAAATCTTTAGTTGTGTTTTGCTGTAGTGAACTGAATCTTCGTGATTGGCCTGTCTTTGTTATTGAGATTTCCCTGTGGCTAGGTCTGTATAAGCAAGTAATTTGATGCAGGAATAAGAGAGCTATGGATCAAAGCAGTTGGCACGTCCATGCCATATGGAGCTGGAAATTTTTACTGTGGACTGGAAGTTACCAGGTTCCCCTCACACCAAACATTCAGACCACACTTTTTAAAAAGTTTCTAAAAAGCAAAACAGTGCTGCAACCCCCTGGGAGGTACTGGAGCACATCTGTGCTCATCTGGAACAGAGCTCTGACCTCTGGAAGGAGCCCACCTTCTTTGTACTGAAATCTCTCTCTGACCCAAATTAACATGTAGTAAGGGGTGACACACGGAGACAAACTCCAAAGCTTCAGTATTTGTTTTCTGATAAAGTGCTTGTTTAAACACAGCCTACGCCAGATGTAATGGCTCAGAAGTCGGTAGCTGTCATTCCCGCGCTCATCTCCTTTGTAACAATGCACCACATGCCTAAGACTTTGAGTAGGGGAGGGAGTTTGAGGGGAGTAGTGGATGAAACCATTCTTCTTGGTTTCTTTATGGGATATTAACAAGCTCAAATTTTATGAGTTTCAAAAGATTGTATTTTCAGGAAACTCCTGGGAATACGCTCTGAAATGATAGCATTCAGATTAGCTTTTACCATTTTTGAAAGAACTTTGCAGCTCAGTAGTACAAAAACAAACCAGAAAAATAGGGTGCTAAAGTAACAGCAGATGCTTATCTCAGATCAGATACCAAATCTTGATGTTTGAATTGTGCTATGATTACTACAAACACAAAACTGAAATCCATGTCTGCTCAGCTATTAATTAAACTGCAGGAGTTAAACATGCTGCTTTTTAACCAGAAAGTTTGCAGTGGATTTATTCTGCTAACCTAGTAAAGCATGGCTAATGGCCAACCTTGACCTAGGGCTACTGACTGCCTGTACTGGCTTCGTGTTACAGGATGTATTGCTGGCCCATGCAAACTAGCAAATTCACAGACAATACCTGAAGATGCTTGGAAATATCTAACAGATACTATTCCAAACAGAATGCGTAGAAACGCTTGGTTACCTCCATGTTTTACTGTGTTCTAACACTATCCTACAGTTTTGTTACCCTTAAACTCCAATATTTTCCTATGTTTACCAGAGGATATTCATAGACCACAGCATGGCATGCAACAAATATCCACTGATTAAAACACAGCCCTCTAATTATTTTGATGTTTAGGACAACAACAAATAAAAATCCTCCATTGAAATAGCAGTTATGTTAAACCATACTAGAGATAATTAACATGCTCCTATTTAGGATGAATACAAGCTAACCTTTCTCCTTGGCATGAGAGCTAGCAGTTTTCCTTATCATTCTTTTTGGCAAGAGACACACCTTTGGTGTATCCATGTCTAACTTCTGTATATTACCAAAACAGTCCACCTCAGAGGATCTGTGCGTGCCTGAGAGCTGAAACAGACGTGCCTGCACATGCTGAATCTGAAAAAGTACTTGGTAAACATGGTTTCACAGAAATCACCAGCATCATGCCACTAAAGATATACTTGTATGGTTTCATTTTAAACAGGTACAGGAAAACTGGTGTTGGTACCAAGGATATAGCTGCCTAATGATTAGTGCTATCACCTATAAACAGGAGAAACACCATCTGACTCAGAAGGGTTTTCAATGCCCAGCTCTCCCCAGAAGAACAGTTTAGCCTGGGAAAGCTACAGCAAAGAATATATGGAACCATAGACACGTGATATAAAGGTAGGATTTTGAGTTTCAGTTCTAGGAAGGGCATTCAGCTAAAATAAAAATCTGGACTCTTTGTTATAGGAACCATGTACTTGCTATATTTGACAAAAAATAAAGCAAAACAGCAGCAGTCCTAATCACTTTTTTGAAAAAAAATACTCAGAAATGGAAAATTCAATCCCTGATTGAGATGCCAAGAGTAGCATAGCTTTACCTTAGGGACAGGGACTGAATGCAATTTTTAGCCCTGTGAGTCTTGATAACTAAGCAGCTTTCCCAGTCGAGAGGAAAAAGAACGTCTTCTGGACAGATTCAGTCAAGCAGACACAGGCACCTATAATAATCCTAAAATAGATTAAATGAGTCACATCCCACAACTCTTTAGATTATAGACAGACATCAGATCAGATAAAGACATGTCAAGTGAGATACGAGATGTCCTAGGGAAATAGCGGTGACACTAGTTGCCTAAATCTGGGTCACACAACTGACACTTAGTTACTCAAATAAGGCATTCTACTACATTAGTTATCGCAGCCTTCTATTAGATCCAGGCCCTACTGATACAAGCCAGAACTAAATCCTATTTCTTCTTATCAGATTCTTCCTTGGCTACCAACAGTCCAACCTAAAAAGGAATGACTTAATTTAAAAGCAAAATAGACAGATTACGTGCAGAATATTTCAAATTAAGTGATACAGTGCTGTGGGTTGCAGTATAACCAGAATATAGCCACTTAATCAGAACTGCTGCCCTATTATGTACACCAACTACCTCTGCGCATTGCAAATATGGAACGAAGTTAAAAACACCAATTTATTTTAAAGGCGTTTCTACCTAAGTTAGTGACATGAAAAACATAAAAAGTTGGTTCCATCAAAATAATCAGCTTAGTTTACTAGCCATGAGAAACACTTCTGAGAAGGTCCCTTATAGTTTTAGACATCCGTATATTTATAGCAGATGATTCAGAAGTAGAAAAGAGGATATTATAAAATTTTATTTATCCTACACTTTCAAGTTTACTAATCAGAGATACAAAGAATTGACAAGTTAAGATTTCATTTCTGATTAATTTTATGTTAATTCAAAGTGTTTCAGTTTTAAATGAATTGTTTGAATACTAAATTATGCAGCTTTATTATCCAGGAGATAAGCAGAGCTCTAAAGATGCCACTGAGACTTGAAAGAGACAGCATTAGAAGCTCATTATTGCCGGCACATTTAGCATGGTTAAAGTAGGGGAAAATAGCCATTAAGTTAATGTAATAGTTAAACTGCATGATGTTGAAAAAGTGCCCGGTGAAATGCTTAGAGTGAGGGCGTTTGGTATTTTTTTTAAAATAAAAATTCTATGGCATTCTCAAACACTAAAAAGTCAAAAGCTTTTGAAGAGTAGTCATTTTCAAGCAATTTAACGTCATGTTTACACTTGAAGAAATATTCAGTTTATCACTCCAATATGTGTCAGAGCATCAACATTTTCTAGAGAGAAGAGCAGATGTTTAAATGCATAAAAGATGAGTTCAAAACTACAGGGTGGTAAGAAACAAAACAAATTAAGCTCCACCTCTCATTCCCAGTAGTCTCTTCATCCCCCAGGTTCTTCCTTGCAGACATTGAAAAGTAGGTGTGGTTACTGAAAGTAACACCACCTCTCTCCTGATTGCTTAAAAATACTAAAGAAAGCACTGAAAATATCAAACAATAAGAAGGAAAAGAGAAGAGCTTCCAAAGTCCACTTCAAAGAAATATGATTGCTGTGAGAATACATTTTAATACATATAATTTAAAAAAATTAGTAAATGACTCAGTAAAAGTTAAAATGCAGGGTCATATCCAACATGTGTACATCAGCTATCACTTGCTCCAGAGGTGCTTTATTTTGCAGCCAAATGTTTAATTCTGCTTCCAAAAGGTTTTGATACTGATTTTAACTTCAGATGATTGTTATTGCTGTTTCAAGTTTCAACATGTTTTAAATTTTTTAATTTCTCTTCTCATATTTTTGGTCTCAATGTAATGAGGTGCAAAGTCTACAGTTCAAGTGCATTACCCATATTCTCACTTCAAATGACTTCTTGTGTTTTAGACTTGTGATAATGACTTACTGAGGTTCTCCTGGCCAAAATCTGTGAAGAGCTTATAGATCTCAAACTCACAAGGGTTCTGCCTGAAAGCAGTGGCATTAGACAAAAGCCAATTCATTCCTTTACAGATCAACAAGCTGAGAAATGCAGAGCTGAGTCCAACTATCTCAACAGAAGACATATAGAAAGAACAGGCTCTCTAGCATTCTATTCCCAGGGCATATTCTTAAGTGGAGGCATTAACCAGGTAATTCAAAGTTCAGCTACTTCTCATTGATTTGTGTATCGCAGCCTGGCTTCAGTTCTGGGGGAACCTGGACAGATGTCATGGTTTGCACTGGGGGATGTTGCATTAGAGGTGGGTGGGCAAGCAAAACTAGAAGAACTTCCTGGGCTTCCCAAGAAGTTTACCACCCAGTGCTGCCTCAAGATTGCTTCCAGGTCGTCTACCGACTGAAGGAGTAAGGTTCCTGTGGACCATGTGGAAAAAAGCAAAAACAAAAGATAAAGTGGCACTTGCAATGCACCCCATCTCACAGGGGTTCCTCACCCTGTGTGTGTTGCTTCTGGCCAACACAGAGGACAAAGAAAGGCAAAAGACTACCTTTCTGTTTTTATCCTCAGACATAGAATAAGCCCATATGAACTACTAAACCACGAACCAGATGAGTACTTGTGAGAGCAGAAAGCTGTTGCAGATCTAGACCAGGGAAGCAGACTCAGTATTGCTCAGTACTTCACTGTCTAGAAGCTTTTGAGCAGTCTGGACACACCAAATGTACTTTCTGCAACTAGGAAGAATGTTCCTGATATGAAGATCTTTTTTACGGCTCCACACCATGTGTTTCTGGAAGGAGGAATTCAGGAAAATAAGTCTTCATTCTTCTTTGGTCCCATTTGCTTCCCACTAGCTACAACTACCAGATTACAAGACTCATTTCTCCTCCACCCTCCCACTAAGCAATGGCAGAAGACTTGAGACAAGAGATGTTACTTCACAGAAGTATAATATATATTATTTCACAAAAATAATTACCCTGTGCCAAGATGGAGATCAAGTATCTGAGGAAAATGGTTCAACTCTCTGCTGTCAGTGTTAACAATCAAGCTTTGGTAGCACTGGAAACAAATGGCCAGTGTGCTAAAAACATTTTAACATGACAGAGGCACAGAATGGAGAAAGACAGCAGGAGCATTTTCAACCTTTAGTGTTTAAAATAACAAAACCCTAAACTTCCTACATCACCCAGAAAACATTTAAGCCTCACACACTCCCTAAAATACTCAATGGGAATTTTAACTAAAGTGAGTGTAGTTGCCTCAACTCATGTTCCAATAGTTAGTTGTCAGAGATCATAAGTGAGCACAAAGTTAAGAACTCAGTAACTTTAGATTCCTTTAAAAATATAACCTTTCCACTACTCTATTGAATGAAAAAAATCAATTGAGATAAGAACATCCTGTAATTTATTGTTCCAAATAGCTGCACTGTGCTTTGCCTTTTTCCTCTTGTCTGGGCTGCCTCAAGCACTATTGAACTTTAACACCTTTAAATGAAGTTGTTAAAAAAATTAGGAAAGAAACAAAAGGAAAATATGCTCAAATGTGTGCTGAAATGTTCTGAACTGCAGATCCAATAGTATCTTATTTCCTTTTAAGAAACCTACAGAACAGCTCCGAAAGGTTTGTCTCTAGGAAAATATTTTTGAGACCAGTTTAATGATCTTCCAAACCAGAAACTGCTACCCAATATTCCATGTCAGGGCAGTGACCATATGAATAAACTGAAAGCTATTTTCTTCCCTTCCCACTGTAACTCACTCTCTCCTGAATTCAGTCCACTGATCACACGATCCTCACTGACACGAAGTCCGACCAAATGGAAAAAGCACCAAATCGTTTTTCATTTCTTGCCAAAGTCACTTTGTGATCTCCAAAAGCTCATTTAGACTATAACATTCCTTAAAATGAAATCGAATCAATGCCTCCCCAAACAGCAGCCAAGCACATATTCATGTGTAAAATGGGTGATCCCAAATAATTCTACTTACACACAGCATAATGTGCAAGTAACTAATGGGTATGTCTTGAAGACACTTCTCTCAAAACTAGTCTTAAACTGTGAATTTTAAAAAGATGCCAGTTTGGACACTTTTAAGTTTCATTCCCTTTTGGGAACAGATGCCTAAAAACCCCACCTTTAAGGACTTTATGCCATTACAATAACAGCATGTATACCTACTGCACTGCAGATACTACTGGTTTGTTCCACTGCTAGTGATTTGAATTCGTTAATCTATTATTCTAAGGTTTGTTATTTTTTTTTTAAATCCCTTTAATTTTCTTTTCTGTCCATTGTTTTGACTATTATTGGTAGAATACTTGCCATGCATGTACTGTAGATAATAACTAAGTTCAGCTATTATAATCAAGAGGGCCATACTGAGAATTCATTCTGTGAAACCAAAATAATTTAACATTTAATACAGATTTAGAACTTCACTTTCAGTTAGGACATTAAGGGAGGTTAGGCTGGGATTTTCATTGCCAAATTCAGATCTTCCGGTTCCATATTTCTTGGTTCCATGCTTCCATACTTCATCTGTACTAGTTAAGTCTCCGCTGGCTGTAAATAACTATGTAAACTAAAGGAAAAGCTCTTCTGCAGTTAGTTTTACAAGAGTTCATCTTCTAGCTCCCATTTTCCCTGAAGTGATGTTCTATCTGTATCAGTTCTCTTTCAGCAACGGCTGAAACAGCTGAAATGATGGTATTATGTGAAAATATATTCCATGTATTTGAATCTTACAGCACACAAGGATTTTTGTCAAGTTGTTCAGCTGAGCTTGCAAGGAGATGTTACACAGATCAGACGACGCACCATCAAAGACAAGCAACGGTCAGTCTTCGGTGGAGTGCTCAAAAGGTACAAATTGTAATTACACTTAAAAAATTAAATGGATTTAAAATTCCATTTAAACATACTGCTGATTGTTTCTTACCTTACAAAAGGTTATATTCTTCTCTTCAATTAGTGCAATTTCTATTAACGGAGAATATAAGGCTTCAAAGAGTTGGACAGAGCAAAATTAATGCTGATCTCTTTAAACTAAAGTACCTGCAAAATGCCATTAACTGATGTAAATTCGACAGTCAATTAGCTTCCCTTACATTGTAAGGGCTTTTAGTATTTGAAAGAAAAACATCTCAGCCATTAATTCTGAACTGAAAGTAAGCTATTGATAGTTGATTCTAAACTTCTTTTGCAATAATGGAAAGGTTTTTATAATGAACAATAGGGCCTCTGAAAACAGTTATAAATCATGCTGTGGCTGTGGCACCTCTTCTGAAGCTTATGTAATGCTTTTCCTTCATATAGGGACTGGATTTTCACTTTCATATAATTCTGCTAAATTTCATAGCATTATCATAGCTACAAAGGCCCTCCAGGATCAAGTTCAGCCCTCATTCCAACATCTCCCTAAAACCACTAGACCATGGCCTCAAGTGCTCCATCTACTTGGTTTTTAAATGCCTCCAGGAATGGTAACTCCACTAATTCCCCAGGCAGCGTGTTCAGTGCCCAACCTCTCTCACAGTAAAGAGCTTCTTCCAAATATACAATCTAAACCTCCCCTGAAGCAGCTTGAGGAGATTTCCCCTCATCCTATCAGCAATTTGTCATGCAAGATTTTATTCCAAGTGCCTGACTATGGCCCATCATTTCCGTACTCCTAAAAACTTCAGCTAAGTAGTTAAATATATGGCTTTACAATGTTAAAAATTAATTTCAACTTAGAATTATAGAGCATTTCATGTGTTCACACCATCTCTTTCATTGACTTCACTTGCAGCTGTGTTTACTCTGCACCTGGGCAAATCACACTCCAGAACTTCACACTGTGTGCCCAAAAAATGAGAAAAATATGTAATTCAACCACCTGTGAAAAAAGTTTAACAGCTTGATTTTGAGAAAGTTTTTAAAAGGCCATAGTGCTGACCATGCCTTCCTGCTGATGTGTCTCTTCCAGTGCACATATGAAATGAGATGGGCATCTATACTCAATCATATGAGTGTTATTTTGGGAGGACATCTGGCATCTGTGACTGGAACAAGAAATTAGTTAATTCCTCTGCATTCACGCTGACTTTGAAGATGACATCTTTCCTTTGAATACACTTCCGTGGCACATCTGTATTTCCAACACCATTAGCTATCTTGGAGGAATTCTCCACTGGCATACAGCAGGTATGTTTACGCTATGCTAAAAAACAAGCTATGCAAATTTGTCAGCATTTTCAGTTGAACGCTAACGCAGGGGATCCAAATCAGTCTGCCCCCACTAATTCTCACTGCCAACTGCCTCTTTTTGAGTTATTATAGTCATTATGGCATTGTGATGTCTGACTCATTATGAGCTAACAAAGTTGTGCCAACAGAACTTTGTAACAGAGACACAACCTTTGTTGGACTTGGTCTCACTGTGACTCATGTAGTTATTTAAATGAGATTTGTTTTCTTCAATGCTGCAAGCTTTTCCTTTTGCAATATACAACTTCAAAGGATCAATGGAGTGCTTGTTTTATGTAGAGAGGCAGCTCCTTTCTTTCTGATATTTCAGTTCAAACTATTTCCTCCATTTCTGTGATTACTCCTTGTAAGGCACCAGAACAAGACAGATTTTTGCTTGTCTTGTGAGTGGCTTTCAGTTCTCATCACTATTTTGTCACAAGAATACGTTCATCAGGTGCAATTTTCTACTTTTTAATTTATTATTTTGGCCCAGAGAGTAACAAGGACACATGATTATGCATTGAAATGGCACACCATTGATGATGGTAACAAACATAAATTGCACTAAACACCCAACATTGTAGTTGCAAAATAGTAACCCTCGAAGTCTATTTCTAGACCTTTTTTCATTCTAAACCTTCCAGTGTTATACAAGTTTACCACAAGGGACTGCACTATACACAGACAATCCACTGTAGAGCCTAGCACAAAGATTTTTCTGTCTGCTGGTAGCACAGGATTTGTTCCTTGTTAGAAAACGCATTGCTCATGTGCCAATTTAACATTCATTAGAGAGTCAGGACAATTTATGTATTCTGCCTCGGTGGGACAGTATAATGTATCACTCTTTTATTTTGATTTTTTAATTTCTTCCAGGCCTACCTTAGTTAAACTTGGCCAATATCCACTTGAAGTAATTTATGACAGTCTCAGAGGCACTGAGCTTCTTTAGCAGCAAAGCTCTTTTTAGTTGCTTGCCAGCTTCAGGCATTAGCACTTGCCACATCCAGTATCCCAACAATGGTAAAGCTGCCATGGTTCCATGCTCCTATGTCCAGCCATAGTGAGGCTGAACCATGTGCATGTACACAGCATGCATACAACACACATTCATACACACACTGCCAGCCACACAGGTCAATATGGACAGAAAACTCATGCAAACAAGTAGTCCCAGTGGGCTCATCTTTTCCCCGTCTGACCAGGATGAAATATTATTGATGGAAATGTCGTATACATACACACATACAAACATATGTACTATGGATCCCTCTAGTAGCAGGGCTATCTGGTAGATGTCCCTGGATACCACGTCTCCTAGTCATTGGCATATACAAAAGCAACCATAAAATCTGCAGTCTCACTATAGTTACTGACACAGAAAGCCCCCTACCTTTGCACATCCACAGTAACCACTGCCTCCGCCATACCAGCACCACATATCAGCGCTATAGATACCTCCAGTAAGTGTCCTCAGTGATCTGCCCATTAGCAGGTTCTGGGGCTCATGGCCTCTCATCTGCCTTGTGTCATGCACACAAACTTACGCATACAAACACGTTCACTCAGTAGCTGTTGCAGTTTCTGAAGTAAATGCAGACTGAAATGACTGTTGATTTTACATTTTCTAATTAGAATTACACTAGTATGTGTTTTTCCCCCAAAGCCTTCTACAATCTCCAGTCCTTGTGACTGATGTAATTAAGACAACTGCTCGTTTCTTAACTATGATTTCCTACAGGAATGTAGTTTTGTTTCATAGAAACCACTTTTTATTCCATTTAAAGATGCCTCTGAAATGCTACCAGTAAAGCATTGCCAGTCTGAATGCCACTCTGAATCTGCCTACTTAGAGATGCAGCACAGCGTATGCAGGCAGATAAGTGGATATTTCCAGACTGCATCTTCTCACAGATTTAAGCAACTAAATTTTTGCCAGAAAGCTGCACGTTCACCACACAAAGCCATAAACTAGGAAAATGATTATGCCTCTCTACCAGGCCTTGTCAGAGATGAGGCATGATGCTACACAAAGAACAGAATAGAGCTGGCAATAGTCTGAGGTAATCCTGCAAGGTCTAGAAATTCTGCTGCTGGAACCTATCTGCACATTTGATAATTGCTGCATCCTTTCTGACTTGGGGACTGTTCTGCAGGCATAAGAGACTTCCAGAAGAAATTTGGCACGCAGAAGCAGCCTAGTTAGATAACTTACTACTTTTAATCCTTGACAAAGTTAGAAACTCCTCTGTTACAGTTTTAGATTACTGCATATTCCTTTAAAAAGCAGGTTTCTGTGCCAGGACCAAACAAGAAACACACTGTAAAATTAGAAGTGCTTGTGCAAGGTCAGGTATTGCCCATTAAGGACAAATATGTTCCAGGAAGATTTTGCCTCTTTATTCCACAACCATTTTTTGTAGAAGATCCCTACTGCACTCATCACAACTGAAGTCAGCGTGGATAATACCATTCTTATTACAACACTTAGTGTCCCAGCATGAGTGAGAACACTACAAAATTTCCCCAGCATCCTACCACTCAGATGAGGAAGTATGGGGAAATAAATGTTTCTGTACCGCTTCTGCCAGATCATTTCTTCCTTGTTCTGTTGGCACTGCCAGGGGTAAGTTTGTGTGACTATTTCTGTTTTGTTTGCAGAGCAGATCCCTGTCTAATTGGTACTGAAATGAAGACATCAATTCCTACCTTCAGGAAAGGCCTAGGAGAGTCAAGGATGAACTCTGTATACTAGACCAGAGGCAAGACAGTAATGTATTGTTATTATAGTTATCCTTCAACTGCCTTGACAAAGGAAGAAGGTGCTTTCCACACAAATCTTACTTTTCTACAGAGATGCGTTCTCCATTTCCACTGGTACCAGAAAATGTGATCCATCTATCAAATTGTCAGACACTACCTACAGGGCAGATTGACAGGAAAAACTAAATAGTTTTTATTTGGGTTTTTTTGTTTGTTTTACAGAAAAGGTAGTTGAGCCTGCCCACAGTGCCATTTGGTCCAAGCCCTAATCTGATATTGCTATTTGAAGCTCTTCCTATGTTGTCTGGAGCAATACAGTTAAAATTGCTCCTACCTATTGAACTCCACTTGCTAATCTACTAACTAGTTGTCAATCTATCCTGTTGCCGGAGATGCCGGCTCAATTTGAACTAGTTGATTCTGGTGACAGTGCACTTGACGGTACTGCTTTTAGTATAAAGTCATGCTTAAATTACCAGTAATTGCATTATTGCCTCAATAAATGCTGGAGGTGCAATAAAGCTACAATTAAAGATGCTTTATGAGAAGAAAATTATAGTGCCTTTTAAGCCTCATTGTTTACTGTTAGGCAATAATATTACTGTGCTATGACACATTTATGGAACTTTCAACCTTCAGCATTAAGCTACAGCCTCAGTTTATCTTGAGATAGTTCTCTACCATTAAACAAAGTGGGATCAATGTACACAAAGTAGTGCTCTAAAGGTAGACAAGACCTGTGGCATAGCTTCTCAAATATACACAAGGAATGTTTCTTTGAGCTGATGTAATAGCTAGAAAAACCTTACAGGAAGATTAAATACTCTTCCATCAGTTAAAAGATATCTACCTTTAGAGGCTTCTACTTCCAGTTAAAGGATTTCCAGGTAGTAGACAGCAACCAGGTCGACAGCATTGACTGAAGTTATTTTACTTTAACAGCAGGGATACTAAGAGGATGTGAATTTAAATGACTACTCGTTTCCTACTCTAAGAAGAGATACAAGACTCCTTCAAGTCTTGCCAAATAGTGTTGTCATCACAACTTATTCCTTGTCAAACTCAAGTTGAGAGAGAATTTTTGTTTGAATACCAGGATGAGCCAAATTGCCACTGTAACTGTACAGCTCTGGTAATGTCTTTCAGCAACTTCAAAATCAAAACAAAAAAAAGCCTATGAATTACATTTTCTCTTTTATCAAAATAGAGGACTGCAATGTCCATCGCAGGGCGTACATCACTGAGGCTTTTGCTAGCTCTCAGGAAGATAAAACAGCCCTGTAGACCCAACTGCATTACCTTAGAGTTCTAAACACCCATTAACGCTTTTTTAGCTCCTATTTCTCTCTTCTACATTGTAGTTTACATTGCAGTTACAAACTTAATTAGATAGTGTCTCTGGATATGTCATGTTTCTATGTAAAATGACAGCTTCTTTTAGATAAGTTTATTTTAAAAAGTCATACGTAGGAACTGGAATGACAAAGATGTGGAGTTCATTTTTAGCTTTGAGTGATGGTGAGAATTTATCATTTAGGAGACAGGTATAATTTTTTTAGCAGCAGTTTGTGTTGTGCTGCACATCAACATTTGCAGCTGAGTCCTGCATTTCTCGCATCCAGGTGCCAAAATTATGGTCCTTTTGCATCAACATGTCACACTTGCTCAGTATATTTATGAGTAGTTTAGAACTGATAAATTTGATGTATGTTGCCACATTTTGTTGTTTCTCTTTCTAATATTTCTCAAGTGCATAATCTACGGAGGTTTGATGGCAGCTAAGAAGTTACTCAAGGTAAAAGAAACACCCAATCCAGATTAAGAAAAAACAAACTTAGAGGAATTGCACTCATGTCTTGCATGCACAGGAGGAGTCAGGGAGGTCAGGTAGTATTTACATAGCTGACATTCACCTGTAGAACTCTTCCTTGATTGCCCCAAACCTGTTCTGTACACCAAAGACAGACACCTTGTCCAGGGAATGCTCTGCTGTCCTAAAGATTGCACCTTCACTGAATTCTCTTGAGATTTTTGATTTATCCTCACTCTGGATTCAATACCTGTATCAGAAGGGTCACATGTCCTGTAACAGGTTCAGTGAGACGACACCATGAGAAAAATGTCATACAGATTGACCAGAGCAATAAAGCACATGGCCAAAAGCATGCTTTGAGGTCTAGTTACACACACATCTGTAGCATGCTGTTCACAAGAAGAAAGCCATATTGTCATCCAGGAACAATATCATGTATCTCTTTTTATACACCAAATATATAAACAAAGCAACTAACCAGTCCCCTGTTACACAGAGCACTCCTTGAACACAAGTGTTTAAGAAGTGATAAAGTAATTATAAGTCTCACACACAAGTTACCTGAACAGATGAGACTGCTGTGATAACAAACAAGCAAAGCTGAGCTGAATGATGCTTCCCTTTGCTTCCCACACCAAACTGTCCTCAGCTACGTTTCTTTTCATAGCTCAAACACCCTGCTCTGGGTAAGGATAATAAGAGGTCAGTTGCTGCACAGTGTGCAAAATTTTTTGCTTGTTGCACATAACCTGCAGGTGTACAGAAATATGTAGAAGAAATCTGTCCGCTGCATTTTTTTATGCTGTATATAGCCAAGTTTTTCTAAATGGAAGACAATTACAGGTCTGCTCAGATACTTCCAGTTTCAGAAGAGGTGAAAATCACCAGGATTTTTCTGATTTCTCATATACCTCCATGTGCTCCTGATCAGAACACTTCAAGCAAAATGAAAACACCAACACATTCATTAGAGTCAAAATGTTTCTGGTCCACAGCTAGGACACTAGCCTGACATGTGAGTACAAAAGCAAAGTCTTATTCAGCCTTCTTCAGAGAAATGTCAGATCAAAAATTTAGGAATTAAGCGCAGCACGTGTCTTCCATGACTAAGGCCAGCTCTGCAAGGTTATAAATACACATTAAACAAAACTACCTGAATTTTGGAAACAAAACCAGATACTTCGATTTCTTTCTGTTCCCATGCAAATGTTTGGAAGTTTTTTTGCTCCAAAGCAGAACAAAAATGTATTTCAAAATTCTCCTCATACAAGGTTTTCATCCTCCATAACCTAGTGCCAGTTACTTTCTGAGAGTATGTGCTTTTCAGCTTTCGGCATCAGCTGAATTAACACAATCTGTAGCTTTCAGAAATAACGCCTAAAGAATTATACTTTTACATGGCTTCAAATGTTTAAGAATTTGGAAAAGAGTAACCGAATAGGTACTTCCACTAAGCAACCAAACAGGAACATGCTGCAGAAATTCCCTCCACCTTGAATGCATTGTAAATTGTACACAGAACGTGAACACCTCTGTTTTCACTACAGAATAAAAAGAAGAGGCAATTGAAAGGGGTTATTTTAGTAATCTTGGAATATTAAATGGAGGCAATCATAAATTAAGCAATCCTCCTTTGTATATAAAACACTAACAACAATCTCCTGTCAAAGATGTAATGTTTTCCTGTTAACATACTACTTTGGCTCTAAGAGCTAAAATAGTTTACTAAGGAGTCTGCAGATCAGCATCTCTGTGGCTCTCCAGCAGCTGTAGCTTTGGCATGCGTCTATAAAAGGGATCAGATGTAAATAAAGACATGGGACTAGCCTGCAACCTTCCACAGATATTGGAAAGTGTAAGGAAATATTACTTTAAGCCATAAATGTACAGTAGAGATAACGCCAAGAGAATTAAACAACCATCTGGTGTAATTATTCATGTTCTCTAAAAATAGTTTGCATGTGAATGTGGCACCATATTTCCCTATGTAATTTAGAGGTTTTGAATCTGAAGGAAAATTGCAGAAAATCACAGGAAATAAAGGCTACACTTTTTTTTTTAAATGCAAATTAATGCATTCTCTTCTAAATAAGAAGCCATGGGGGAAAGAAAGGCGCATAGCATTGGTACTTTTAAAGCAAACATACCTGGCAGTGAAAACTCATTTGAATTAATAGTAATCTTTCCTTCAAGTGCTTGAGTTTTCATGACTCTTTACAAAATATTTTCAGATTGTTCAGACTTCAGGTGAGTTATCATGAAAAGATTATAATGAAGTTATGTTCTAAGTAAATTACATAAAGCAAAAAAGATTTGGTATGGGGTCATATAAGTTTATTACCATAGAAATAAATCAGTCACAGCTCAGGAGGGGTAACTTGTACATAGAACGCCATTTGCTCTCTCTGCTGCAAGAGCCTACCACCCGTGTTTCTAGAGGCATCAGGGACTTACAAAGAGTAAAAACAGTGCCTAGCTTCAGCAGACACTCAGAACTGCTATCCAATCTGTTTTTATAGTGTATTCCAACTATAATAAAACAAATTCCGAGACTAGAAACCTGTTGAAGGACAAGCTGTATAAATTATTCTCCCCATCCATAATTACACATTTGTTTTCTAACATAACACAAACTTCACATTTATAACACAGTCAACACTTTAAAATCTAAAATACTGACGGGCAACATGAGAAACATACAGCAGAGGTACTTTGGAATGATAATACGCGACTGACGCACAAAAATAATTGATTGACAAAGAATGTGAGTTATTCTTCTGTACTCACATATGATGATGGGTATTACAGCAAACACAGAAAGGCACCCAAATGTGCGCTGAGAACAAACGGATATTGACTATGAAATAAATACCTGCTGTAGGTGCTGTTTGATGCATCGTGTGTCATTTCCGGGGGCCGTGTACAAAGAGGAGGCTGCATACCATCGTGCACATCAAGGACCGAGTTTCCTATACAAACATGATTAAGGGCAACATGAACTAGCTATAACTCCCCCATATCACACAGACATACCACCCGTTTGTCAAACAAACGAGCTAAATATTATTTCAGTAAAAAATACTCAGAATGAAAAATACCACAGAGGACAAAAGTGGATAAGAAAACAGGCCAAGGTTCTCACACTGCGCTTTAATTGTATGTAAGTGCCATTTGCTTTGGTGAGATGCCAGGAGATGCAGGTGTGTTTTGCCTATTGCATAACCTAACAAAAGGGATGCAGCCATCAGCAAAAAATACAGGTATATTTTCTGTCTCTAGGGGGGTAGAAAAGTGAAACAGTGTGACTGACAACAGAATCAAACAGTAGACCTGCTCACTGCAGGTACAACAGAAAGGAAACTGACCCAACACCCTAGTTTTAGGGCTAAAGGCAGAACCCCCACAGGGTAGATTCTTTTTTTAATAGTAGAATTTCAGAATAAAAGATCAGATGACTGGAATAAAATACAATCATTTCAATGATGGAATATAAGAGGAAGGGTTACTAGAGGAGAAAAACTAATGTACCAAACAATACAGCTGAATGTAGTCTATATAGCTGCCAGGCTAGCAGTGCTGGAACAGTGCCAAGGGAGGGCAGGAAAGAACTAGCAAGGCAAGCACAAAGGGCCACAACCCCAGAGCAACTGGGGCCAGCAGGTGGATTTCAGTCCCAGAGCAGAGTTCAGAGGAAAACCAAAGCCGACACAGAGTCAAGGCTCTCAGGCAGCCAAGGCTGCAAAGGCAAAACAAAGCTGAAATGGAAACAGGTAGATGACATCAGAATGGCACCTGGGTGTCTTTTTTCTCTCCATACCTTCTTCCCAGAAACTCCTGCCCCACACACAGCATCTGTATTCTCTTAAGACCTTCTCCCCAGCAATCTCTCCATTGCCAAACCACTCCGGGAAGAACAAGAAAGCAAAGTGAGAGGGAAATACAAATACTGTCAACCTAATACACCCACAAAAACCAACAAACAAGAACTCAACCACAGTCTCTGTTCTGCCACAGCCACACAAGCTTCACCAAGGGAAAAAAACCTGAGAAACACATAACTCAGTTTCATCCTGTCCTGCTGCTTCTAGGAGCTCCAATTAGCAGAAACAGTCAGGGGTCCTTCTAACAACAGGTACATTCTGTAAGGCACAAGCACCCACAGACAGACTCACAACCCGCTCTGCAAATGGACTCAGCTTTTATACTGAAAGGGACACTCAGGGGTGATCACTCAGGGCCCAGGTGCAGCTACTCAGGGCTGTTAAGGACCCTCAAGAACTTCTCATGAGCTTAGCCACAACAGAGGTGGCCATCAAGGGACTGGTATGGCCTGTGTCCCCACCATCCAATGCCTGCTGGGTTGCAGTCAGCTGTAGAGCTAAAGGTTCTTCTTGGGTGGCAAACACAGAAGCCAGNTTAGCCACAACAGAGGTGGCCATCAAGGGACTGGTATGGCCTGTGTCCCCACCTCCAATGCCTGCTGGGTTGCAGTCAGCTGTAGAGCTAAAGGTTCTTCTTGGGTGGCAAACACAGAAGCCAGCCCAGTCTTGCTCTCAACTATGGTGAGAGATGCCTGGCCAGCCTTTCTCCTTTCACCCGGTTGTGATATTCATCCATATGCCAGCTTTAATTCTCAGCACTTCAAGGTGACACTGAGGTCAATTACCAATTTGTTATTCCACTTTTCAGTTATCATCTATAGATTTAGCGGTCTAGTTTTAATATTCTCACAAGCCTAGTCAATCAAGAATCAGTGTATTCCTTCTAAAACCACCAAGTAGCAATTAAGAGCAGATAGGCAGCCTGATAATAGGACAAGGAAGACCTCAGCATGTCAATGTCATGCCCCTCTGCAGCAGCTCCTAGAAATTTGTTTGGCTGTCACTACAGTCTTTACATGGTATTAGAAAGAGGAGGAGACACAAGATTGACACAAAGATGGATAATAATAGTATTTTAATGTTTTATTCTCAGAAAGATTGCTATAAAAGTGCCTCCACGCCTACATATTTCAGCACGGTATTTCTGTACCAAGATGCTCTTGGGTTTTGTCTGCTTTTTTTGCTAAGGAAGTAATTTAAGTAATTAAAGACATTCCATCAGATTTTTGTTCTCTGTCATCTGCTTGGCTAAGACCACTTGGCTCAGATCACTTTTCTGGGGTAATACTAAGTCTTACGCACATGTAAAATAACAAAAATGAAATATTATCTCTCGTGTCTACACTTTTACAAAGTTTTACGCGATCTTCTTCAAATCATATTTACTAGCTGCTGTAGTTGGATTTTTAACATATGGTAAAAGTATAACTTAACATAAGCATATATTAGAAATCTTGAGGGGAAAAAGTGCAGGGTTACTGTAGATGGGTTACATTAATTTCACCGACATCTGAAACAGCTTCTTTAGCCAAAATCTTTCTTTCCTCTTATGCTAACGCTTTGTTTTTAAGGCATGATTGTTACCTCAGGAAAAAAAGTATTTGAAAGCAATGTATTTTTAGAAAAACACTGAAAAAGTACTGCCAGGGCATTGTGTCTGGAGAGGAAAGAACAGCGCAGGGGTGTGCTATCAGAACAATAAACAGCATCTTTGCACATCCCTCTTATCAAGAAAGAAACTCCGAACATTTCTAGGTTAAAGCTCTAAGTTACACATATGTATGTTAAACATCTTCATTTACTGATAGCTCTCTACAGACTTAGAGGAAACTAGTAACTGTGAGGAAATGATTTATACAACCTTATTCTTGCTTTCAAGTAACTCATAATTCAATTCAGTGCAGTAATTGTGCCCTTCTCTTGACATGTCTAAGATGAAAAATGCTTTTTTCAGAACTGCGATTGCCAGTGCTATTTATGTTAATAAATATAGATGTAACTTCCAGAAACCCAGCTTGGATGACTGGCAGAATGTTTCCCTGTACATCCAAACAAGCAAACGACCTTGATGGGTTCCTTACTAAGAACAATAGCCACTTGAACATACGCCGTTCATGTTAATTGGGGAAGTTGTTTCATGACAATACTTACAGTGCTTCTGTGCAACATTTGGAAAGAGCTGTGTCTCTAAGATGTACTAAGAAGATGCAAGCAAGGCCTTTTGGGATAGCTCTTTAAATTTAAGGACGCTTTTGAAAAATTATGTTTAGAAAGGATATTTTGAAGACAGGGAAGTTTCAGAAGAAGTGAGATTTGGATCAGAACTGCAACTCTTATTGCTTGCTGACACCAGAGAAATATGACAAGCAGAAGACAGTTTAAAACTCAGAAGATGCTGAGAACTTTTTACCACCAAGTTAGCAAAAATTACAGCCTTGCGTGTGCAATATCAGGTCACCTTCACAATGTGAAACTGCTAACGAGAGAGAACTGAGCTAATTAAAGAATAAGAGCAGCTATTTTTGATTCTAGCCAAGTTTGGAGGAGGGTTTTCCTCTTTCTATGAAAGTACTGAGATACTGAGGTGCTACAAAAACTAGCTGCAGAAAACAATAACAGGTGCCACTTCCTTTCTTGGTTTTATAGAACTCACAAGAACTTCCCACTACAGAAAAACCAGCTACAAACACAGTATGAAAAAGTATAAAATCCCAGTTGCAAGCAACTGCCTGTGTCACCAGCATCGATGAGACGAGACCAAGCTGTTAATTATTAAGCAAAGTTGAAAATTCATTTTCTCTTGGGAGTAATTCCAATTCATGTTGAAATAACACCAAAATTCAAAATAAAATCTTAACCCTATATACATGGAATAAGTATTTGAAGTAACAGCTGCAAACAGCATAAAAGGGACTTAACCAATCGGAAGAATTCTCAGTTTGCATTGATTTGCCTCCTTAAAGTACTTTCTTGGAACTGCTTTCTTAAATTAGTAGTTCATGTAAGGAAATTAGGCAACCCTTCTCAACAGCTGGCAAATAAACTGCAAAGCAGCCTCCCATCTGTATCTAGGCCAACTGTACTGTACTAATATATTAGGAATGCAACATCTTCAAAACACAACATGCTAATAAATACTTCATACTGCCCAGCAGAAAACAATAAGAACACAGAGGCCTTAATTCCTCGTCTTTATTTGCCTCCGTGTTTTTGTTCATAACTCTTTCAAATAACTTCTTGTGTCATCATGTCACTGCAGCCCTTTGATACAAGAGTTGGGGAAGAAGATTTGAAATTCCTTTAAAGCAAAAAATTGGACCTGGCCCTGGATAGACAGAGGGTAACGTTTCAGAGATTAATTCCTTCCCTTCAAATGGGGCACACTTCCTTAATCAGGATAGACATCAAAAATTACAACATGCTTTAATGCCCTATGGCACTTAGCTGTAGTTCACCACAGGAATGCGCCTGTGACGTGACATGGTCTCATTCTGATCAAACAGATCAGAATATAACAACATCAGGCAGAACTGTAGGATGCGAATGGAGTTCTTTGAGAGTACTCAGGCAGAAAGAGACTTGGGGGGACTGGTGGACAGTAAACTCAGCGTGAGTCAGCAATGTGCCCTGGCCTGTATCAGGAATGATGTGGCCAGCAGGGAGAGGGAGGTTATCCTCCCCCTGTAATTGGCACTGGTTAGACCGCACCTGAAGTACTGTGTTCAGTTCTGGGCCCCTCAGTTCAGGAAGGATGTCGAGGGGCTGGAACGAGTCCAGAGAAGGGCAACTGGAATGGTGAAGGGGCTGGAAGGTCAGCCCTACGAGAAGAGGCTGATGGAGCTGGGTCTGTTTAGCCTGGAGAAGAGGAGGCTCAGGGGTGACCTTATCGCTGTCTATAACTACCTAAAAGGGGGCTGGAGTCAGGCGGAGGTCGGTCTTTTCTCCCTGGACACTGGAGACAGGACAAGGGATCAGTCTTAAGCTCCACTGGGGAGGTTTAGACTTGAGATTAAGTAAAGGCTGCTTGCCTCATGGATAATGTAGTGCTAGCCCAGAACATGCACTGAGAGGATTTTACCAACTCCTAATTCTGAGCTACATTTTTACTGACAGCAATTCAGTAGCATTCTTTATTTCACGTCACCCACTGAACTAAATAAAAAGCATTGAAGAATAAAAAAACTCAATCATGCTTTAATTATAGTTTTCTACAGAAAGGTCGTGTTTGCTATGGGCATGTGTCCTCAAGCACACAAAAGGCAAGAGATGTAGTACTACTGTTTAAACTATGAGATCGTAGAAAATCAGAGTTTTGCTATATTCAAAGGATATTGTCCTGGCTTGAAAAAGAATGTCTAAACCAGTCCTGTGTTGGTGGCTGCAATCCAAGCACACCAACACGCTCTTGCAGAGAATTCAACAGGCAATGAAGCACATTTGCTCAAAAGGAAGAATTTATTGAACCCCAACCACGAGGAAAAGAGAGAAACACCCAAATAAGTAAAGAAATAAGCAAAACAACAAACAGAAGCTGTGTCGCAATGCCATTAAACACACTCTGAGGGAAGTGAAGGTCCTGGGGAAAAGAGCTTGCACTCTAACCAGAGGGGGATTGTGACCAATTCCAGCCCTCCTGAGGACTCAGAGGTCCTCTCATGTTGTGACGTTTGTGGAAAATTCCCTTTCCCAAACACTCCCTTGGTGTAGTCTGCAGACGTTGGGTTCCCCTGCATGTCTCAGACCACACATTGAGTTCTTTTCTCCCTTCTCATCTTGGGGATTCCTCACAACATGACTTGGCCAGCAGATTGTAGTCACGATTTTCAAGGCCGCATCTCAGATGCAGGAACATACGTTTTACAACCCCAGTCTCTCTCTGTTTGTCAAAGGTTTAAGAGTTGAGTCTCATCTGCCTTTTTTTAGCACAAACAGTCCAGCCAGCAGGAAGGAACTTTCAGATGCCCACCTAGGGCTTCTCTTCACCTGCCCACTTAAGCATTCTGCAGTTCCTCACTCACAAAGCTGAGATACAGCATCTGAGTCTGCCCCATAGCTAGGGGCAAAGGCAGCATGGCGCTGGGCATGTGAGGCAATGCCTGTCATGGCACACAGGGCATGGCTGCCATGCATGAGAAGCACCCTCCAGGTTCCTCTCACACTTTCTTTTTACCAAAGTGTTAGAGTTTGAGGGAGAAAAAAGGTTAAGAGCTCACCACGTCCTTGGCATCTTCAAATGCAGATCAAGTTGCAAGGAGAACAGTGCAGGTGGGGGCTGAAGTATCTCACCGCTGGGCAGAGCTGGGCCAGGCCACAGCTGGGCTGGGGCTGCTGCTGTTTGCTATGTGATCCAGTGCCCAGGGCAGGGTCGTGATGCCAGGCACGGTTCCACCACACCCAGTGGGGACTGGTGGCAGGTCGGTGGCAGCCAGGTGCTGCAAGCTGCTGACCTTGAAGACAGGTCATCCGCACAATGAGACTGTGCACATCTGAACTTTATTCAAGAAGAGGTGAGCTAAAACATTATTAAGACAACTTTATGCTAGTTTTCACTTTTAGTGGCTTTGACATGACACTGGGAGTGTATTACCCAAAATGGATTTTGATGTGACAGCCAGTTCTTGGGCTCTGAAAAGCTTTGGGGATACGTGTAAAATCATGGAGAAGCTAGCGTACAGCTTAGTACATACTGATGAGAAGAAGTAAATTAGTTGATGGGCACATTATCTTGATTTCATAGCTTGTGGTTGGCTCATGCTGTCGACAGACCATATTGTGTAGACTCTAACAGTTGTAGAAAGATTACAAGATTCAGAAGCCATGGAAACAGTAAACAAAGGGAACACAAAGAGGTTCTTCAGTGATCTAATGTGGTCCCTCCTGTGGGCTGTGCTCGCTGCCCCAAAGATTTTTTATGCATTTTTGCACCAAATAATCTGTGAAGAAAATACAGAAGGGCTATGTGAACTCTTTCTAGGCAATGCTGCATGTTATGGGGCTGTGAGTTATATTCCCAGTTGTTTACTCCTTTGTCCCTCCCCGTCGCTCTCAGTCCAGTTCAAGTTTCTGCACAGTGGCAGAGCTTTGGCAGAAAGGCACCAAATAAACTTCTGGCTTCCTTACCTTGAACCAAGGAGTGAAACCACAACTACTGGGATATGCAAGGTGTAGGTTTGACCCTTCTCCAGATAAAGAGGCTAAAGAAACCAATTTTGTGTTCCATTTGGAAGTCATTTGTTAAAGAATGGCTGAATAGCAACACTGGTACCTTCCCTTTCAGCTGAATTTTAGAAAAGAACTACAAAACAGTGTGCAAAGCCAAAGTGGCAGCTAGAGCAGGGAAGCCCTTCACATTTCTAATGCAGGCCTTTCATAGACACAAGCTTTAGAAGTTTTCTGAGCTGCTGAGAGAAAAGTGTTAGTGTCAGCCTTTCCCTCCAGCTGGGTGAGGCATCTTCAGTTACACAGTTAGAATGAAATTTCACAAAGGCAGCTCCTAGTTGTGTCTCCCAGCCAGCACTCAAACTCTTTCCATGCACAATGCCCAGAACAGACAGTTTCTGGAACGTGTCAAATATCCCTGTAGCTGCCTTGAGATGTCTTGTTGCCCTGATCTCCTTTTTCTCTGTAATTCAGTTATCCTCATGTCAGGGTGGCAGAATCAAAAACTCTAGTCCACGGTGTTGGTGTGGGTTTTGGGGCTTCTACAGCTTCTCACCAGTGGCTTCAGCTAACACCCTGAAAATGGAACTGGAGTGGTGAGGTACAAATCTAAGCTCTGAACTACTGCCTCTACCTTCACAGGCAGTAAGCACAGCAGAGAGGGGACAGCCAGCTGTGTCTAGAAGTACTTAAAGTCTCTATAGCTATACTTTGACTAGTGACATCTTCAAGCCCCGACTTCTGCTGCCATTGCACCCAAAAATTTAGCTTGCAAAAGTGAACCAGGGTTAGAAAATTTTCCTTTAGCTGATGTCAAGTAAAAGAAACAGACCTCTGCCACTACCACAAAGTTCACATTGACAGAAAAGTTCAGGAGATTGTCACATGTCAAGTGATAGATGGCTGCAAAATTGTTATCATAGAGTATTATTATTTTCTCAGGCGATGGAATCAACAAGTTTAGAGAATGCCAACAGAAGTGTGCATTCTCCTCTGCGTTTCTGCCATTGTCACAGCTTTGGGCCCAGGCTGCTGCTGCTAGTTAGCGAAGGAAAATTCCACAATATGAGATAAGAGTGAGCTCCGTTACAGAATAAGGAAAATAACAGCTTTGATTGCTGTTATTGCAGATAAATTGTGGAGCTGAAATACCCTGCTGCTTTCCACAGAATCAGATTAAAAGAAAGATCATCTGGCAAAAAGTACCAGACAGGCAACTCTTGAGTAGATGGTGTTGATTTAATGCTGTTAAAAGTCACTCAAGAGAATAGAAACTTCAGATAAGACAGAAAAGTGACAAGTACTTGTAATGAGTTGCTGCTTCGTTTCTGAACGGTTTGGAGCTTAAAAGTCACAAACTATTAAACTTTCAGATGCTTTTCAAAGGCAACTTCTATCCTCAGATTTAAACACAGACCATAGTAGAAAAAAGTTATCAGTAATAAGTATGTGAAGACAGTAAAAGGAGTATGTTGAAATTATATAGGGATTATTTAAAAAGTAATAGACTATTCTTCAAATAAGAAACACAGCCCATTTATTTCCAATATATACCCTCTCCACTGGCCTTGTATCTCATCTTTCCCAAGGGGATTCTGCTTTAGCAGTGTTATTCAGGAAGTAAGAGCTCTGAAAAGAAAAAGTGATGTATTGGTCTGTGAGTCATATAAAATGTTATGTTGGCTTCAACATCTAAAACTTTTAGACACTTAAAACCCCTTTGCATCTTTATGGTGGCATTAGGCTTGACACAGGAATCTGAATGAGGACTTTGCGAGACACTATTTCTCTAAACAGGCTAAAGATTTTGTGAGTGATTAAGGAAATGCTGTTCACGGCTCTACTCCTCAGCACTATTTAGATGCCAAATCTACAGGTCCTAAATACTTTAGAAGACCTGAGGTCATATTTTTATAAAGGGATCCCCAACTTCTGTCCCTTGCTTATAGTCACATTTTCAAGCAATATTTTAATGTTTTTCTCACTGTGAGATCATTTGTTCCGCTGAGAATGACATTAGCTTTTGTTTATATACGTATATGCATGCACAGGTTTTGTAAGTCATGAAGAATATCAGAATGGTCTCAGGTATCTTGGTCAGAAACAATAACAAAGCCTTGGATCACTTTTCCTGTAGCAGTTCTGCATGTCCCAGCACCAGGGGCACAGTTCTGTTTGCATTTTCTCAGACCTGGGCTGGGCTGGCCATCGCAGCGTCCCATCTGCATGACTGCAGGACCAGAGCATCACTGGAGGTGTTGGTCACTCAGCTCTGCTCACTTCTGCCCAAAGAAGGTTGGCAGTGGGAAAACTGGAGTGCTTGGAATTTGTGAGTTTATGGCACCACTGAACCAAGGATCAAGCTACTATTTTAAATTCAATAACGTACCACTTGCGTCTGTGCTATTAATGATCATTTTAATTAATAGTAATATTCTAATCCTCTGCTATTACCTCAAGTTGAGAAACCATAAGGGAAATATGCAGGCAGAATGCAGAGGGGAAGAACATACTGTTGCATAGAACATAGTGAAGAAGAAGAATAACTCTCCGAAGCTCATTCAGCAAGTGTTTTGAATTCAGAACAAGTTTTGGCAGGTAGCTCATGTGCATAGTAATCCTAAAACAGTTTGTCCCATTCCATTAAGGGATACTTCTTCAGAGACGGGGAGCTTGCAATACTGAGCACTGGAGGAGCTGAACGTTCACTGGGGAAACATAACTTTGAAAAGAAGGAAATTCACTCCTCAGCTATACAAAAACACAGAGCCAGTTTCAGCAGATGTGGGCATCAAATCCCTGCTTACTCAGGAAACATCACATCCTGCTTGGTATATTCACTCAGAAACTCATGAAATATTATTTCCTCATGCAAGTCATTGGAATAGCCAACAAAAATAATCACCAGCTCTTTTTAGCCTTATCTCAGCACGCTGGCAATAGCTTTTTAACAATAAAACGTTACTGGAAACTGCAACCAAAATAATGTACTCTGAAGCACGCTCGGTTAACTTTATAATAAAAGCAAATACTCAATAAACAAATAAAACTTTGAAGTACATGACATGTTTCTTTCTCATTTAGTTACAGTTGTGACTTCATCTGTTAGCAGAAGAAAAATCTTATATCTCCAAAACAGAAACCAAAGCTTTTCAGGTGAACAACATGTGCAGTCATCACTTTGCAGCAATATCGTATCTGCTGTCTCTAATGTTCTTTGGTTTAATTCTCATGTACTTCATTATTTTTGTTCTACTTTTTTCACAAAAAGCAGAAGCTGAGAAAGGAGAAGCCCGGTAGATCTGGATGTGCTTGTGGAGCTACTGCAGACTGTGATAGAGAAAAGCATGAAGCAAAAAGTGGAAGTAGAAAAAGTCACCAAACCCACAGGTGCAAATGGGAAGCTGAGTCTGCAGAAAGCCAGGTGAGGAACCAACTTAGGAAAGCAATTTTATTCAGGGAAGCAGGTAGATATGAATATAAATGTATGCAGTGAGTGTACTAAGTGGTAGACATTTGCATTAAACTGAATGTAATATATTCCAGTGCAGCATGCTTTCCTAAATAAAGTTGTATTTAAATCAGACCTTATGGACAGCTAAGGCAGAGCATATCCCTGCACTTGTGGATGAACTTCTCTTCCTAAGGCAAAAGCTTCAGGTTGTCACTGTTCCCAACTTGCTTCCAGTGTTACTTAACCTCAGTTGGTCAGAAGTACTCTGATGAAGAACCTACTCTAGGGGTTCAACAGCACATGCAGTACGAAGGTTTGGAGTGCATGAGTGCATCTCTGAGCACGACAAAAACATAAGAGCACAACAATACAAGCACCAGGAAGGAGAGACCTAATTCACTGAACCAGAAGAAGCATTGAGATTCAGAAATGCCAAACCCAGAAGACTGTACTTTCTGCAGTAACTATATAGTAACTTGAGTAGCCTCTGAAATTACTGTGTTCTTATAGACTTGGGGATCTCCTAGTAATGGTGGGGGTAAATTCAAATGAAAGATGTAGGAGAGACAGGGAAGCAGAGGCTTGCTCGTCTGTAAGACTCTCTGTATGATCTCATACAACTCTTTTACCTCGGTAGTGGTTCACCACTGGATTACTTAGAGCTCCCTGTTGCACTGCTTGGATACCATGCTGCTCTCCGGACATGCACTGTAGCCATTGTTTCCTGGTGTTCTGTGGATGTGTTGTTTGATCTAATCATCCTTTTCCTCTCTTGACTTAAAGCAATATTCCTTTTCACCAACTTCTCAAATTGTTTATGGAAACGATGAAAACTCAAGTCATACTCTTTGTGTCATCAAAACCAGCTCCACCAGAAATAAGGCCAAACCACAGAGCAGGTTTGTGCTTGCTTGAAAAGTTATTAGCTATTAGAATAAACGCAAAGAAACAAAGCGAACACGGCAGGACTTCCAGAAATATCACGCGTCACTGCACCTCCAGGTTCCTGAGCTTGTTCCACTTACAGCCGCCTGCTGTTTGGAACACAGGTAACTGCTACCACATGGCCTTGCGGTGGCCGGGGCTCTGTCAGGCTGTGGCGCTGGGGCTGGCAGGGCCCCTGACATGAAAGTGTGGTGCTGGCAAGGCCCAAGCCAGGGGCCGCGGGGAGGTGGTGTTGGGCCGTGGCCTGAGAGGAGCAGTGGGGGGAATCTGGAGTGGCCACGGGGCAGTGCTACCTGCAGGGAGGCATCTCACCGCAGTCCCCACGGTCTCTGGCTGAATGGCTCTGGGTGGGAGCCAGAGCTGCCTGGGGTCAGCGGTGCCTGATTCTAGGAAATCACCATGGTGCCTTCCCTTCTTGACCCCAAGGAGTATCAGAGAGCTCTCCCATTCTCCTCTGAACTGCTCCTGCGAGGACACAGGGACCACACTGTGAGCTCAGGCCTGAGGCTTCGCATGCTTAATTTAGGCTGGTTTCATGTGAAATAAACATTTCTTCAGGACTTAAAAACCCGTGTATGCACCTCTTCCATTTTCTATAATAGACCATCCTGAAGGGTTTAATACAGAGGCACCGCTGACCCTTCCAGTGGAAGAGGTCGTCAGGCCTTGAACAGCTGCCCAGGGAGGGAGTTGTGTGGACGTGTCTCAAACTCGTGGCGATCTGGAGCTTAAGGATGGGGTATAGCGGTAGCCTTGGGCAGCTGGATTAACGGTTGGACTCGATGATCTTGAAGACCTTTTCCAACCTAAACAACTCTGTGCTTCTGTTCGCAAGAAGAAGCTATACTAACTATTAAAAATAGGATCCCTCTTCTTACTGTGAGTTACCTTTCATTCTCATTAGTGGCGTGTACTGATAAAAGAGTCCTGCCCCTCTCCCCTGGTGCCCTGGGCATGGCATTGCCCTTTGCCAGGAGAGTCCAGCAAGCAAGGTACCTGAGGAGGCTTTCAGCAGGATCCTTTCGCGGGACAGGGCAGGATGAGCAAAAGTGCCAAAGTGTCTTTGCCCAGTCCTTTGTTTGGAATTCAGTTACTGCTGGGGGGAAACCACAATTCACTGTAGGCCTTAGAAAACATGCACCTTTGTCCCTACCGTCACTTTCTTTGTCAGTGTTTTCTGGTCCTATCAGTGTTTTCTGGCCTCATGACCTCGCTCGTGCTATGAGCAGCCCACAGACCTTGTGAAGCAGGGACTATCTTTCTGTTCTCTGTCTGAGCAACACAGTGGTCTTCTGTCACTTCCAGGTATGAATGTTTGCACAGTAAGCAAGTGAAATTTGCCTAAAATGACAAGTGTTGCGTGCAAATAGACCAGTACATTCTTTTTCAGTGTTACACAAAGGATAATTTGAACAAGCTAACTCTGTTTTTAGAGGGGGACAAAAAGCAATGAGAACAAGACGTCAGTCTGACTATCATGGGGCAAAGAGTAGTAAATATATTCAGAAAGTCTCTACACCAAGTCACTGAAGACGTAGCTCAAACTTACAACAACAGAGCAAATCCAATCTCCGTAACTCTTCAAAAGAAAGGAGCAAAGAGGCAGAACAAATATATGTCCTTTATTAGGTGCTGAGTGACTTGAGTATGTTGTTTAGAGCACTGTGTTTGAAGACAGAAATTCAAGTAGGGAAATGCTTCTGATAACAATAAAAACATTCTGTTTAATTCAGTTACAGCAAAGAGAACAACTTGTCAGGCTGGGTGGGATTTGAAGTGTGAACTGTGTTCATATAAGTGTGTAATTTCTTTGCTGTTTCACTCCTGGGTGTTTTGGAATTTAAGAAGCTTTTAATAACTGGTTTTCAGGCTAAAGAGAGCATTTGCACCCCAAAAATAGGATTTATATCACTTAACTGTTCATTTTTTCAGCAGTGTTTATGAAACAGAGAGAAACAAAAGCTTAAAATACTTGATATGTTACATCCCTGTTCTTACGGACTACCTGTAATATTTGCTGTATTCAGGTGTTGTTTCTATGGGTCAGAAGAGAATTGTTCTTAATAACAGCAATATTGGAATGCAGATTCCACACATTCTGGCTAATCAAAACTAGATTATAAAATCACAGTTAATGATGCATTAAAGAATTTTACTGAATAATGGAAAAAAAGACCCCAAACAACCACAGAACAAATCACAAATGACAACCCAAAACGTTTTAACATTTGCTCATGTAATAATTGCATCTATCACTGCTGAGGAGATGAAAGAGAGAGTTTGCTGCTGGTTATTGATCTTAGGGAATTCAGTTAGCTATTCAAATAAGTCAGCATCCCTTTTCATGGCCCTTACTTCTTACTTACCCTCCCACCTACTATTTTATTTTTCTTCAGTTCTCTATGTCACACAGTTTTTTGTCTGTGATTCCAGTGACTAAAGTTCTAACTGTTCAAATAGAACCAAAACATTCCACTAGACAAACAAATAAAACAATTGTGTAGAAACTCCCTCTGCGATCACAAGCAAGCACATGATACGGGTATGATAACTAAGGACTGGTAAGGATATCATCCATTTCCTTGTGTCAGTTCTGTTACAGAGGTCATTAGTACAAAAGGTTGTTTTTCTGTCATGTAACACTGCCCAGTGTTTATTCACTCCACAAGCACATGCAGTTACATTCTGCTTTCACTAAATGCTTACCTTATAAATTATGGGAACAACATGCAGGCAGATTCAGCTATCAATTCCTTCAACAAATCTGCCTCCATTTCTTTCCATCGAGACTTTTTAACATTCTGCAGCAGCATGTCTAATTTTCTGTGTTATTTGTTTCTTAAAAATGAAGTAATATTTTTTGTAAGGCATTTCCTGACCTTCAGTGGGGTTAATTGACACTTCAGGGGGTCTTGGTGACCTAGAAGGGAGAAAAACACTGGAAGAAATTACAGCTAAACCCAAATAGAACACACACTTGGGATTGGCTCCTCCTTTTCAGTGAGTTTGACAGGTAGAAAACCCTGATTTAAGAAAAATCAGAAAATTTGAGAAAAATTTAAGAAAACCCCAAAAATAATATAGTGTCATTAACACTGCACTGCTCTGAAAACAGAAGATGCTTCTGTTTTCAGAGATAATGTTCATGTAACACTTTCTGTCACCCTTGCCTTTGCACATTAGGATCATCTAGAGACAGCGGGCACAGACAGCCAGGAGAAGCAGCAGGGAGTCAGCCAGGGGAGCCTGCTTAAGTGAGCCTAGATCACACCATTGCCAATTTAGCCTCCCCACCCTAAGGCAATATACATGAAAAAAAGCAGCCCTTGCCTTCTGGCATCTCTTTGGTGAGATACTTGAAACAGAAATTTATATATCTGAGGGAGGAAAATAGATAAACTTTTTCCACTTTAAATCCCTATTTCCAGTACAAAATACCTAAAGAATCTGAATATCTGAATAATAAGAAGAATCCGCTCTGAGAAAAGGTAAAATTTACAGAGCCATGTAAACAAGAAATCTAAAACCTGAAATTAAAACCAGTGGTACTAACACACCGAGTGCTGTTTTTCATGTTGGCCAAATTCATACACGTTACATGTTCTCTTTTGCAGTTTGTGGAGCTAATACTCTAACAATCATCTTTAAAAGATGTTCTCTTCACATAATGTAGAATTAACTCATAAAGATATAAAAATTCATTGTATTCTTTGGCAATCTTCACATTACAACTGATATCAATTACTCTCAGTCAGTTCCTCTGAATACTTGTCTCTATGCAAGGGTATTTATTAACATAGCATCACATCATGGTGCCACACTATCCTTCCCACACAACAACCTGCAAAAGATGAGATCTAAGTTGCAAGCCTTTTCATCAGCAGGCAAAACCTGCCTTACAAAAGTGGATGTTCACAACTGTTGACCTACCAGCAAATTAAATTTGGAAAACCTAAACACCCAGATTTTGTCTGATCACTAGGGTTAAGACAGATTTCCTTTGAAACAAACACGACTTCTGAATTTTGTCTCTACTTCACATATTCCTTGCTTGCTTCTTCATTTTATCCCATGGAAGAAATATTTCTCATCCTATGGAACCGGAGGAAAATTAACATATAAATGTTCAAATAATGAAAACTAAAGGCAAATGAAAGATTGTCCTCTTAATTAAGAGGCACTTAAGCATGACTTGCAAATCATCTAAAGACATTGTTCACTGCCAGTGAAAAGTATCACATTTTTTAGCCTTTAAGGCTAAAAAGCATATCTTCTTTAGATTTAGAATAAAATGAGGACATTGGGATATAAATCATGATTTAGGAGGATGCCAGTAGTACTAAAACCAAAACGACATCCTAAAAAGCTTTGTTCATAGTCACCTAGACCAGGCTGGTGATGGGCTGCCCTTGGAAGGGCAGGTAGAGAAGGCTGAGGCAAAGCATAGCAGCTTAAACCCAAGCGCAGGGACAAAATGAGAATGCAGAAAATGAGAAATCATCTCCATGGGTGTGCAAAGCTTACAGAAAATAAGAGGGGGGAAACTGAGCTCACAAGCTGGAGAACTCTTGGCCTAAGTTCACTCTGCCTCTCTTGAAAGAAAAATCACTATGTATCCGGAGCACACCACTACAGCCAAGAAAATTCCTGAACCTACTCTGCCAAAGGAGGAAGCCTCAGGGAAGCTTGAACAAGGGTCAGCACTGCAGACATGAACAAATTACCTTGAGGATTCCTGTCCAGAGTCAGAGTCCTCAGAAACATATTTTGAAAGAAAGCCTATAAAACAGGTGCAGTTGCTGAATCTATCTCTGACTCAGATAAAATCAAGCATACACACCTTTATCTGAAGTCCAGAGAAGCAGCAAACAGCTTCTCTTCAGAAATCATAAAATCATAGAATCATTAGGGATGTGAAGGGACCTAGAAAGATCATCCAGTCCACAGCAGGATCACCTAGACCAAGTCACACAGGAACATATCCAGGCACATCTGGAATGTCTCCAGGGAGGGAGACTCCACAACCCCCCTGGGCAGCCTGTTCCAGTGCTCCATTACCCGCACCGGGAAGAAGTTTCTTCTGATATTTATATGGAACCCCTGGTGTTCCAGCTTGCATCCATTGCCCCTTGTCCTACCACTAGATGACCATGAGAAGAGCCTGGCTCCATTCTCCTGACACCCACCCATATTTATAGACATTAATGAGGTCACCTCTCAGCCTCCTCCAAGCTAAGGAGACCCAGCTCCTTCAGCCTTTCCTCATAAGGGAGGTGCTCTCCTTCCTTCATCATCCTCGTTGCTGTACACTGGACAACCTCCAGCAGCTCTGTGTCCTTGAACTGAGGGGCCCAGGACTGGACACAACACTCCAGGTGCGGTCTCACTAGTGCAGAATATACTCTATAGAATGTAAATCAGGATCCAGGAGGTGAAGAAGCAGGAGCACAGTGGTTAAAGCATACTTGTATGAAAGGGGATCCTGAGATTCTTGCCTTCACCACTGAGGCAGGTTTGCTGTGTAAGTGAAGTTTCCAACTTTATGGGAAAGGCTCTTCATAGACCATGTAACACCAATCAGTGTAATCTTTTTCTTATTTCCTTGTTTTTTCAAGAACTCTACAAAATCACAATGAAGCAATTTACAAGTGTGAAAGTGTTGCTGCAAAAATGCCATGATTCAGTGGGTAAATTAGACCAGGGGCACAAACGCCAAGCTGTGAAGCTGTAACAGTGAAATTTGGGTTGCAGAAAGAAGACAGCAAGAGATAATCATAGTGAAAGAGATAATGGTAAGAAAACAATACCCTAGGATCTTCAGAGATGGTTAAATTTTAAAAAAACAACAAATCAAAACAAAAAACCAGCAGACCTTAATTGCATCTTTCCTATTACTTTGTAATTTGGCTTTCTGGGCATCAGTTTGAAGTATGTTTCTGAAGTAGTCTACTTCTATTCTAACACAAAGGAAGGATTGGTTGGTATTTCTTACACTTTGTTTTCTTCTGACATTAAAAGCTCTTTTTCTTTATTGAAAGCCATCTTTTCTGAACATTTTTGGTGGTCCATAAGCTGAAACTAACTGCAAAGGCCCATCAGAGATCAGTCCCTGCTCTAGGAGAGCTATTGGTCCAGGACTGGAGCCTGCTCCTTGAGTCTGTCTCTTTTAGTTCCTTTAAAGAAAGAGCTGGAAACTAATAGGAGTTAGAGAGATTATGGAAATCACTACCAGACAAAATTCAGCATGACTGAAGCCCAAAGGACTCTTTCACTCTCCTTGCTGAGGATCGGAACCGGCATGCAAAGAGGTCAGTACCTAGAGTCTGCCTGAATCAATAAGCAATAATAAGCTCAATTACACCAGCAGCAGCTAGGCTTGCTAAGAACTCTGCCAAAGGACATAAAAGGGTTGGGTATCTTTATAAATGTTCTGCTTTATTTTCATATTCCTTAAATCAACATTCTGAAGTAGTCCCCATCTAGAAACACTGATAAAGTTTTAAAGACGCTGTCTTCACCGGGACTGTAAGCTATGGGATGTGAATTTTGCTCTGTCTTCAGGGTGAAGTGAATATGAAGGCCTGAAATGTCAGTTTGTTAGAAAACATACAAATAAAGTTCTATTAGTTGTTTCATAAAAATGATTAAAAAATATTTTATTCTACTCTAAGTGAAACATTTTAGCTTCAGTGGCTCCTAAAGAAAATCTATAAGCATTTACTACATATAGTTAGTTTTAAAATGCTGATTCACAACAAAAAACCAAAATACTTATTTTATAAACTGTCAAAATGAACTATTTCCTTTTAAAAAATAGTATTTATGGTGGGGAGGAGCAATTTGCCAAACTCAGCAAATCATCACAAACAGCTGCAGTCAATCAAAAAGTGCAGTTTTGGATTAATAAGCCATTTGTCTTTGAAAAGCGTGCCCATGGCTGTTCTCTATTGATTGCTTAAGCCTCAGAGGTAGAAGGTGCTTCTGATATCTGTTTTGCTTTTTAGTGATACTGTTCCCTGTGATATCAGCTCTAGGAGCTGCTTTGGAATCTGAGAATCTGTGCTGTGGGCAAGTTTTTTTTCCGAAAGGGGCAATGAAAGCATGTCTAAATGTAGAATTTTTGTTGAAAACAGATTTCCTTTAAAAAAGGTTGAAATGAATAGCTTTAGGTATGATTGTATGCACAATAATTATGCTCAGTAAGTACATTTCCTCTTCTGTATGAACCACAGAAAAGTGTTCCTCGTTCACAGACTTCCTCAGCTTTCAAATCCCTCTATCCTTTGCAGTTGTTGCTCACAAACATACACCTTTGTAATTATTGTGGACGGGATGAACCCAAATAACCCCCCTTGAAGTAGATCAGCTATTAAAGACTTCCTGGACATTCCAAACACACTCCATTAAATATTAATTGTAAACCAACTTATTATTGAGAGCAAGAATAATACTTCCTCAGTGATCTAATGATTCTGAGATAGCTAATTCAAGACAGGAAACAAGCCTCAGTGGAGAACAAAGGAGCACAGTTCTGAAGTTTTGAACACTGGACTTCTGGATGCTCATGCTGCAGAGATGGGAAGAGTCCACATCTCACTAGGAATCTCCTTCTTTATCAAGAAGCTATCCTGGTTTGGAATTTTGTAACTGCCCACAAAATTACAGTCTGAAAGCTTGACCTGTTCCCTGTCCTGGAGGCAAAGATTGTGCTGCTGAGGGTGCAGCCCTGCTCACAAACTTGTCTTCCCCAGGTGGGGATGCAACACTGAGTGCACATGCAGGGCTGATTACCCCCTCAGCACCTGCTACATTTTCTCCTGGAACTCCAGTCAAACCTCCCTGCAGCAATTTGAGGAACATCAGTGAGCTTGAGACCACAAGAATGTAGAACTGCGGTTAACAGCTAGATGCTTTTGTTTGAGAGCTTCTATACATGGTAACCAAGAGGTAGCAGAGGGTTCTGTAACATTATGCTTGCTCTTCACTGCTGAGGAAATTGCTCCCACTGTGTTTCCTTATGCTCTCACTGAATATGTAGACAGCAAAGTCAAGGTTTGAAAAAGGTAAAGGTCCAGCAGCAACAGAAAAGTGATCTGCTATGACAACAAACTCTTCTCTCAACTAGCAGAGTTAGCCTCATGATAAAACCACCTTAAAGGCTGTGGCACTATAGCAAACAGTGTAGTTGGATGTTATGAGATCATAAGAATTAACAGCACCTGGAGGCTGACTCCTCAGCAGTGATGCCAAATGTAGCTGCGCTTAATACTGGGTGCTTCCAATGCACTGGCACCAGGAAATTGTGGTTAAAATTATTACTGTGTTCTTTCCAAGCCTGCTATTTGATTAATGCACTGGCCTAGCAACAGTGAATAAAGCTTTAAGTGAATTTAAGACCTGCTATCTCAAACAGTTATAGAAAACCTATTCCAAAGCTATTTCCCATAAATAAATAAATGAAAAGACACATAGTTCCTCATCTTTGAGAATCAGGATTGTTTTCCTTAGAGATTCCAAACCCAAGACTTTTTAGCCTGTCACTCAAATTCGACTTAAAATGAGTAGTTTCACAAGTTTTAGCCACATGATATAGATACCTTGTTTGCACAAGCCATAAGGACTGTAGGACTGACCATCAGCACATGTATTTAGAAGTCTTTTTAAAAACCAGTCTTAAAACACTGCCAGGTTTATTAACTGGCAAACCAAGTGAGACATGTTAAACTTCACAGTGACCCGGTTTAATAATCAATACAATTGATTAGAAGTTGTGCTTCACTAAAACCATTCAGGAACAGAGTGCTACAAGTTCACTGAGGTGCACTGTTTGCTCTCCCAGTGAAACCTACCCTCCTGTGCTGTACGGGTACCTATGACCTAACAAAGCAAAAGACTCATCCCGATGTTTCAAAAAGACATGTAGAAGGGCTAGTATAACACAGCCTATGTTTAAAAAAACAAACAAGAAGAAAACTATATAACAAGGATCACAGAAACAATAAATGAAGAAATATCAGTAAGGAAAAAACCAAAGGAATAGCAATGGTTGGTAAGTTTTCTTATTAACAAGCAAGGGGAAATCACAGTATCACAGTCTCACAGTACTGATGAGGCTGGAAAAGACCTTAAAGGTCATCCAGTCCAACCTAAAACCAACCAAGTAACCCTAACATCTGACATCTAGCTCATGCCACTCAGCACTTCATCCAGCCTAACCTTGAACACCTCCAGGGACTGTGACTTGACCACCTCCGTGGGCAGCCCGTTCCAAACCAGATCACTATCAGTGAGAAACCTTTTCCTAATGTCGAGTCAAAGCCTCCCCCGATGGATCTTAAGACTGTGACCCCTTGTCCTGTCTCCAGTGTCCAGGGAGAAAAGACTGACCCCCGCCTGACTCCAACCCGCTTTTAGGTAGTTACAGACAGTGATCAGGTCATCCTGAGCCTCCTCTTCTCCAGGCTAAACAGACCCAGCTCCATCAGCCTCTCCTCATAGAGCTTACCTTCTGTGAAGGGCACAAAACATTCATCTACTCTTACAAAGAAAATACTGCAGGCAACTGCAGTAAAATTTAAGCTTTGCCAATGAAACTGAGCAGGAAAGAATGACGGATATCCATTTGTCTGAGGTAAAAATGGTGAGAATATTTCTCTCAAAGCATATCCGTTACTGTTCATAATTAAGAACCTTCTGAGAACTATAGAAATTTAGAAGAACTGGAGGAGTGCTGAGATTAAAAAACTGAATAAAGGCAGGGGCTGTTGGAATTGTGGATGACTTTGATATCAATTCCTGGAAAAATTATGGAACCAATTGAGACTGTCATTAAATTTAGGTACTACGGAAGTGTTCACCATACGTCAGCCTGATATCATGAATAGTAGGGCTTTTCAAATGAGCTTCACCCTTTTTATGTCAGGACTTCAGTCTCACAAAAATGATCAAGTTGTATTGTTATATGTTTGGATTTCTCCTAGACTTGGTACCATTCCATTTTTTATTTTAGATCTCAAGATCTTTGAACTAAAAGACGGCAGACTCAACCAAAACTCAGTTCCCTGACGGATCTCAAAATGCAGTTCATATTGAGAAAACAGTCGGAATTGAGCTTCAGCCATAAGACCACAGGGAATTGATTTTTGACCTCTACTTTTATCAGGAACAGAGTTAAAACTACAAAAATTTCAGAAGCACAGTTGATAAGATCAAAGAGTATACTTAGTAATCAGGTTATGGTTACAGGGAGACATGAATCACTCGGTAAATTATCACAGAGAAATAAAAATGCACTTGATATGGTCAAACATAATGTAAGATAGCTGGGAACACACCGTACAGGTGGTACAAGTTTCTGTCTCGGAAATAAATAATTCAGAAATGGACTTTGAGTTGTGATAAGTAGTTGCCTCAACAGGAGTTCATAGCACAAAGCTGTGGCAAGTTCTTGTACACCTAACAAAGACAGTAAGTTTTCATAAAGCCAATCACACTAACACACCCACTGTTTACCTGTCTACAGTTTTCCCTGTGATGCAGGGCTATCTAGACATGCGACTCAGAGTCCCCTCCCAGGGAAGCCAAGTCTGAACTCCATTAAGGTTGGATGCAGTAAAGCACCTATGGGTTGGCAGCCTGTCAAGGAAATCATAGAAGTTTAAAATTAGTCAAGTCGGAACAGATCTTTAAGATCAAGTCAAACTTCCAACCCAGCACTGCCAAGTCTATCACTAAACCGCATCTGTCAGTGTCACATCTGCACATCTTTTAAACACTTCTAGGGATTGTAACTCAACCACTTCCATGGGCTACTTATCCAGTATTTTACAACCCTTCCTGATATTCAGCCTAAACATCCCCTGGTAGAACTTGAGGCCATTTCTTCTCATCCTTGTGTTACTCGTTAGAAGAGACCGAACTCACCTCGCTACAACCTCCTGTCAGGTAGTTGTAGACAGAGATAGTATCTCCCCTCAGTCTTTTTTAGTCCAGGCTAAACAACCCCGGTTCTCTTAGCTGCTCCGTATAAGGCTTGTCCTCCAGACCCTTTGCCAACCTTGTTTGACTTCTGTGAACACACTCCAGCAACTCCATGTCCTTCTAGTAGTGAGAGGCCCAAAATTGAAGGTGTGGCCTCACCAGTGCCAAGCAGAGGGGGACAATCCCATACTTACTCCTGCTGGCCACACTATTTCTGATACAAGCCAGGATGCTGCTGGCCTTCTTTATTACTGCTGGCTCATATTCAGCCAGCTGTCAACCAATACCCCCAGGTCCTTTTCCACTGGGTAGCTTTCCAGCCATTGTTCTTCAAGCCTGTAGCACTGCATGGGTTTGTTGAGACACAGCTTTAAAGTCTAGAATTTGATGATATATATTTTGCCAATATTTATTTCAGAAAATTATCTTTCTGCCAGGGATGGCAAACATCAGGCTGACAGCTCTTCTCTCAGCGTTCTAGAATTTGTGTATGGATTTCTACACTTGATTCTGAGTCAAAACACTTGGTAAACCCTTAAGACCGTATTCTTTCTTTGTAGTCCACTGGGTTTTATTCATATTAACAGTGAAAGCTCAGATTACTCTTTACGTTTAAGAGCCTTCCTTCAGGAGTTGGTGTTTCATATATATATATATATATACATATACACACACACATATATATATATGAAGCATAGGAGTAGCATTTTCAGAACAATGCTTTATTCCAGTATTTTCTCTCAGGTATTTGCAAAAATTGATTTATAAAACAAAAGACACAGACTCATAGCTTTGTGCTCAAAATCAAAAATCAGTTAATGCCTGCCAGAACCCCATCTGCTTCTGGGAAAGCATGTCACCCGTCTTTCTTACCGCATATTTCTTCTGCTCTACATTTCTGACCATAGACCACCCGCCCCATCCTGTTCCTGAGGATTCTGTTTAGTCTTGTACTAAAACTTGGGAAGAGTAAACTTCCAGCCTGGTGGAGATGGAGGGTATTTCCCCACAGGGAGCCTTCCTGCATTTCAAGACTTGTTTCTATTCCCTACCTGCTTGGTTTATCTTTCAGCAGCTTATTTTGATGTAACCTTGTGAAGGCAGAAAGTATAGTATGAAACAGGCAATCTAAAACCATCTGGTAAAACAAATACTAAAATTCCTGCAGTTCTCTCATGCTTCCCTTCTCCCTAAATGGATTGCATTAAGCATTGGATACTTGGTGTTTGTAGAAAAATCACAAGGTTGCTTTTTTTTTCTTTTAATAAAACAGAAATGGAGAGAATACAGGGAGACAGGACAGGTAGCTTTGTTCAATTATTAGCATAGACCTCTAAAAAAGTGGTTCAATACATAAATCATTTTTGTCTGATTCTTTATTATTCTCCTAGGGCCTGAGTAAAGTAGAGATAAAACACCTGGAGTATTATGAAGATGAATTAATTGATCTTGATGAAGGACTACAGGGATAAGAGGCTTAAAAATTGTGCCAGATGGACTTTGCTTGAAACATCACAGTCAGGATTCTTCCCCATTTTACTGTTTCTTACAGATTATGCAGAAGCTAATTTTGCTAGAGGGCTGAACCGTTCAGGACATTGGGGGTGTTTGAGGATTTAGTGTTACTGTGAGGACATGGGGCTTTGAAGAGAAGAAATTGGCTTCACTTCAATCCATGAGAACTATCTCCCAGATTACATTCTTAAGATCATCTTGGAAACAAAATAAAGCACTTGTTCTTTCAAAAGTTCCCTCTTTTTGGATGTTGGTGCTTGACTAGCTGAGTTGTAGGGTATCAATCTTTATGTTTATTAAATGTGAAATATACAATTTCAGTTCCTAAACAGGAAGTTCCACTCTTCCATAGTAGAGACTCTGAATTGGGAATCACTAGGGCTTTATGGAGGTTTTGTACACTCTAAGAAAAATGCTTTGAGAACAATACTTCAGTAGCTGATAAAGCAATCTTGTTTCTTTGTGCAAAGTAAAACAGATTGGAGACTCCAAGACTTGTCTTTGTTTCTGTCCAAAGGTATTTTGAGAAAGCTGCACAGACTTCACCTGAACAGGCTTTACCACCTCTACAGCCACAGGCAAACAGCACAGGGACTGACAGTTGAAGTTCCACAGTTCAAACTGCTGTCCACTTGAGACTGGCCAGCACAGAAGCTAAGCAGTCTGTTTCTCATCTATGGAATCATTTTGAGCCAGGGAATGCTCGTGGCTGTTTTCTCAATTTCTTCAATATTCTCCATTTGTGGTGTAGCTCTGTGCTGTCCTCTGGGGAACGCTGTTGGTCACGACCAAGTAAGCACCTGTGTTTAGCAAACCAATAGTATCAAGGTCTACATGTCCTCAAGAACAGTTAGTTCCTAAATGATATCAACTTAAAAGATTGCAGTCTATTCTCAGAACAGTCAATAAATTAGCAAGATGATTCAAAATGAACAATAGCTATATATTCATTTGAATAAGTATAAAGAGAAAATGCATAGAAATTTAGAAAACCATAATATTATAAAGCATATGAAGTTGAAATAAGGCAATTATATTCCATTATTTCATTAAATTGCTCAGTAATTTTTAAAAAGAGCCAGAACTAGTACATTTAAAAAGAACAATTGAAAAGAATAATTGTATTTCATGATGCTCTGTGTACTGTAGCATGGAATCTCATAATGTGATAAGTTTAAGAAAATCATGACTATCAGCCCCACATACTTGGGAGGTATTTTATTCCTCCTGGTGGAAGCTAACTTATTTACAACTCACTCATTGGAAAAGGGATGGGGGGGGGGGAGATAAATGTAGCAGAAAGCATAGCACTCATATGTCAGAACACTTCTTTCAACTTCAATTTCCCCAAAAATTGAAATTGAAATGTTTTATATTCAATTCTACACAGATTAGTTTAACTTTTTGTTAAAGCACCTCTTCTCCAGCCATTTGATTATCATGGCCTTTCTTTGGACTCTCTGCATCTTTCGTGAATTGTGGGAATACAGTTCTCTGACACAGTTGTCTGAAAAGTGCTAGGATGAGTGGGATGATCTTTGATAGCAATGACCCAGGAAATGCAGCCCAGGATCCAGCTTGCCTTTGTTCCTGCAGTGTCACACTACTGACTCACGTTCAGCTTTCCCCAAGGCAATTCCCCGCTCATCTTGCAGATCACCTCCCCAGTCTTGTACAGGACAAGGTCATGGGCAACAGTGTCAAACACTTTGTTGAAGACCAAGAAAAAATATCCTGTGCTTTCCCAATGTCAACATAAAAAGCTATTTTGTTGTAGAAGGGGATCAGATTAGTCTGGCAATGTCTGGGTTTCAGTTCTTTTCAAAACCAAGAAAGGTTTCAGGGAGTACTAACAAGTTAAAACCTCAAATAATATTGAGTGCTTATACAGATATAAGGACTATAAAGAATAAAAAGGTCTAAGGAAAAAAGAAATATACTCACTCCCCACTTCTATCTCAGCACTATCCTGATGGCAGCAACTCAAAATTAGACAATCATGCCAGAAAGGTGTGGGTGAAAGAGGTGTCCTGATTTTCTTCTTTGTGCGTATTTGCAAGCGTCTCATGTTCAGCTCTCTTTAGTGAACTTCAATAAGAAGCAGGTACTGCTCTTTGTTTCAGCTCTTGTGAGCAATCCGAAGTGACTGCAGATTTTTGATAGACATGTGATCCATTCAGGTAGTGGTTCATGTCACTTCACTAACAGATTACAGTCCTTTTTCCAGGCTGTCAAGCAATACTCCAATTTATACTTTTTCTGGAAACACAGACTTTACCGTGTGCCTTACACTGCTAGTCTTTAGCAACTGAATAGCAAAGGCTGGAAGAAAGCAAGAAAGGCTATGATATTTCTCCATCCTGTATTGGATTTCTAGCTGCTGTTTCAATTCCATGGTCTGAATAGCAGCCAGCAAAAAACAGCTATTTTTCATGCTGGCATGCTGAGCATAAGGAAAATGAAAAGGTGCAGGAGAACATACAGACTTGCACAGTTTCCTAAGATATGCTTCAGTCTTAGCTAGCATTTGGGATTTTTTTTCCTGAGTAAATTTAATATCTGTAGTAATCACAGCTTAGCTACACAAGGCAAATTGGGGGAAAAGCTGTGCATAATTTCACTGAGTTAGAATGAAGCTGCTTGAAGTAAAAATAAGTGAGACTTTCTAAATGTTTGTAAATCCCATAAATGCTGGCAGGAGCTGTTTTCTGGACAAATTTCTTTTTCAAATTACCCCTTCTTATATTTTAAATCCTTTACAGTTATATTAATTTACATGCACTGTGCATCATAGTGTTCTGGCATATTTTCTGTTTAAACTCTCATCATTCTCAAAGTTCAGTCTTAAATCTCTGTAATGAATAGTTTATGCAAGGATATTTTATTACACCCTGGCATTTACATCCAACACACAGCAGTGGTTAGGAAATATGATCCATTAACCAAGAAATCGCACCATGCCATTACACGTATGTCTTACTTGTTAGTTTGAGGGTATGTGTTTTCCTAGGAACTTCCAGACAGCATTTGGTTTAATGAGCTAGACTTTCAGTATTCCCAGTCTTCAGGAATTGCAAGTAGCATTAAGAATTCAATGACTATGAAAATGCATTTAAATAAAAATAACAATCCTGTATGTGAGGAACTCCTAATGGAAAGAGTTTCAAATATGCACTGTAGAGATGACCCTAATATTAGAAAATGATGAAAAGTATGCATTACCTCCTTCACACATTTAGGAAAAATCACTAGAAAGAGGAATTGAACAAATAGAGAAGAAATTCATAAGGTAATATCTCAAATACATTCAAATTTAGTGTCTAAACTGCTGCTTATAGAATCACCCACATGTCTGTAAATATCAACCTTGTTGAAAAGAGACCTTGTGGTGAAAGGAAATTCCACTGCTGAATGCAGTTTGAGCTAAGATCAAATTCCAGGCTTTTTAATCTCATTAATGGACAAAAAGCGTGCAAGTGATATTTTATCAACTGCATTTGCAGAACTTGGAGAAAGATCTTGTAGTTGTATGAATAATGGGTATTTGCCATGCAATAGAAGACGAGGATGGGTCTAACTGCTTCTCAAGAGTCTGAACAATCTCTGTCTCTCTCCTGATGACCCCTCACCTCATGGTCTCTTCTGCCTGATCTATTTGATGTTTAGCCTCCTGGTGCTTGCACTGTTGAGGGAGAAACAGAGATAATGACATCACCCAAGACAGATAAGGTTTAAAGACACGAAGTTTCTGCCAAATAATGCTTCCCTTCATGGCAGTGCTGGTAGACTCTGAAAGCTTTTCATAACTTTTTAAGACTTCTGAGAGGCTTTCAAAGTACATACTGTTTATTTACCTACAAATTCTAAAACGGAAACAAACTTTATCCTGGAGGTGTCTTTTACATTTGAATTGAGCCCAGACCTGGGGAACTGAGGCTACCATACTTCAAATTGACACCAATGCCAAGAGAGATTTGTTTAACAAAAAGAAATCTGTAGTCAACACCATGAAGTCACACTAGGGGCAATTCTGAACATCCTTGACCTATACTTCCTGTGTTCTAAGGATGTTGTTATGGTGCAATACACAGCTACAGACATACTCATGCACAGAGGTGAACTCATGTTTTATGACATTTAACTTACGCCATCTGAGAGCCAGTTCAGAATTCCCTCTCAAAGGCTGAACATATTCAAGTTATTTTTATGTTTGCCTGAAGAAAGGAGTATTTCTAATATTAATACTTTTCTTAGTTGTTTAGAATTCCACCAAGAGCAGCTTCCATTCTAACCTTGTTCCTAATCACACTTCATTTTAGCATAAAACATTGTTCTCCATACGTCTTGATATTAATATATTTACAGTTACATCCCCACTTTGATGCTATTTTAAACTCTTGGATATATATCTTCAATCTTAAATTAAATCAATGGGCATATTTAATGGCTGCAGATCAGACCCTTTTTTAACAGTGAGCAGTAACTGATGCTTATACATGTAGTATAGTCCTTCCCTTGACAGATGACAGCAATCAGTAGTTTAGAGGCTCCTCAAACTGGAGGTTACTTCTGGGTCATTGTATTTTATACAGCTATTAATCATGCATTTGCCTAATACCTTTTAGAAACAATTTATAATTTTGACCTCCTCACAAATTGAGAATCATCATTTAAATTACATATAAAGGGAAAAAAGTGCCTCTGTATATTTAAAGTGCTGCTTTTATTATTTCAGTAAGTCTCTTTATTACTGCTGTGGCACAGAACAGCCACTTCTTTATGCTACTGATGTGTGTTTCAGGCCTTTATCATATATACCGACTTTTTCTAAAATTAAAAAGTTTTACTTGTGGAGAAGTTTTCCACACTTTGATCATTTTGTTGCTTCTCTCTAATCTAATCAAGCTGGGAGGGTCAGAACGCATACAGTAAGTAAATTGGTTCTACTTTCCAAGATCATACCCAGTTGTGTGCAGATTTTCCTCAGCCTCTCAATGCCAACTGCAATAATGCATCAGCAGTTACAGATCCTGGAATTAAAATGCACCATGCAAGAGACAGACAAGGAAGCTTCATGCTGAGGAAAGAACAGGAAAAGTGTCAAAACATTGAAAGCCTCTTAATGCCAAGGACATGAAAGTGAAAGCAACATGGAAATTATAATTATTCAGGGCCAGAGTTCCCCTCAGCAGCATTAAGGATGCATTACAGCTGTGAAGAGCTGTGGATATGGTTTCTCAAGAACTGAGAGACAGAGGAAAAGAATAAATTAACAGTTTTCACTTCCATCTGGCATAGAAATGTTACAAATAAACACTGAAAGCCATGAATCGTGATTTGTACAAAAAATTACAAAGACACGAGCCTGCAAGTCAAAGGAAATTCGTTGGCAGCAAACTGCTCTATCGCCTACAACAGCCCTGCTCATGGCACTGTGGTTACTCACAAGCACAAATCCTTGCAGCCTTGATTTCTGGATTACTCACTAAATTTAAGCAGTGAAGCATTATAAGTATTTATCCTACTGCTGCAAGGTGGTGTGGTACATGTGGTGGCATGTGAGTCAGCCCGCTGACGTCACCACCCTTGAGTAACCTGTAAGGTAATAGAGTTTATATTCAGTTCAATGAGTGGGCTGGGATTTGTGTGCTTGGTCACATCCTGGTTTACTAATCTCCCGTATAGTTATGTGGGATTATGTTTTGTGATTTATACCTTGTGCATTGCTGTGGAACACGCACTTTTGCTGAGCCACACACCACCTGCCAGAGAACAGAGCCCCAAGGTGCTCTGCCTTGCTTCTTTACCCAGCCCCAGATTTCACATCCCTCCTCCATCAGGTGAAATGGTGCCAGTCTCTGGGAAACCAGTCTGTGGACAAGGGGTAAGAAAGTAGGGAAAACCAAAACTGCTTGCAGAGGTGGGCATGAAGGTATTCACTACACCATCTGCAACAGAAGTGTGTTATGCTCTGACACTGACTGGAAGAAAAGAACGACTTAGAAAAATAATTTCTATTTATAATAGGGGAAAAAAAGCCCAACAATACCCATCTTAAATTAATGAAATTAAGCTGCAATATCACTATCACGAGTGCTATTAGAACTTTCTCCCGAGTAGCATACTATTTTCTTCTTATATCACTCAGAATCTCAGAAAAATCTCCTGAAATCTTCATTTGTGCTCAAGAAAAAAGAGAATAAATTCACTTTTTGCAGATTTGTGTCCAAAAGTAAGTTTGACCCCTAGAACTGCGAGATGCAGCAAAGCTCAGCAGGAAGAAAAAGAAAGGAAAAATAGCATCCGTAAATAATATTTTAAGCTTCCTTCTCCTCGAGTCTGTTTTCTCAGGATTCCTGATCTTGTGGCATTTAGCAAAGCAAAGCCTGAAAACTCTATTACTAGCCAGCAAGAACAGGAAGCAAATGGCTTAGCTTCCCTGTTCCCTTTTTCTTATCCCACAGCTCACCTCTCACAAGGTGGTGGAAGAAATCCTCTGTTTTGAAACTAGTGGTAAGATTCTAATCAGGGAAGGAGGGAGAAAAAGTCAGTGTGAGGAAGAAGAGAAAACAGCAGAGCCATATAAAGACTGCTCTGGAAAAAAAGACAGTTTGCAGTCAGTGGAACTGAAGTTTTCCGAGCATCAGAAGAAGTCTTTAAAATAGCATCTAACGTATGTTTAGAGGCTTCTCACTAAAACCTGCATATCTGGTACTGCATTTGTCCCCGAGAGAGCAACTACAGAAAGTACAATTGTGTTTTCTCTGACACATCGCAAAGAGTGAGCCCTTCAGGGCTTCTGCACTGATTACTGGAGGAAAACCAAAAGCAGAATTAGCTCTTTGGCAAAAACATTTCAATGATCCTTACTGGTCTGTTACTCATCAGGCCATCTCTCCTGTTTTTCCTATTCTTTTTGTGGGTGGGGCAGGAGGTAGCAGGGCTCATTGACAGAGCTTTAAAATAGATATGAAGGGGGAAGGGGAGACAAGGTTAGGCTGGATGAAGTGCTGAGTGGCATGAGCTAGATGTCAGATGTTTAGGTTTACTTGGTTGGTTTTAGGTTGGACTGGATGATCTTTAAGGGCTTTTCCAGCCTCATCGTTACTGTGATACTATGATCACTCCGTGCTTCAAGAAAGAGATTGAAGTACTGGAGTGGATCCAGAGGAGAGCAATGAGGCTGGGGAAAGGGCTAAAGGGAAAGTCTGATGAGGAGAGGCTGAGGGAGCAGGGGTCGTTTAGCCTGGAGGAAACTCAGAGGGGGACCTTATCACTCTTGATAACTACCTGAAGGGAAGTTGTAGATGAGGAGGGGGGTCAGGCTCTTCTCCCAGGCAACTAGTAATAGGACAAGAGGGAAAGGCCTGACGCTGCACCAGGGGAGGTTAGATGTTAGGAAGCATTTCTTCACGGAAAGGGTGGTTAGACATTGGAATGGACTGCCCAGGGAGGTGGAGGAGTCCACATTCCTGGAGGCATTTAAGAAAATACTGGATGTGGCACTTAGTGCCATGGTCTAGGTGATTGTGGTGTTAGGTCATAGGCCAGGCTTGATGATCTTAGAGGACTTTTACAGCCCAAATGTGTGATTCTGTATTTGCTGAAACAGGCTTCAGTGGTTAAAAAGGAAGCTTGCAGGAAATCCATCCAGTGATGGCATCCAGTGTAGCATTTGGTACTGTAAGAGGCAAGATGAAAAGATGGCAGTTTTATAAAGCAAACATCACTCCACAAAACAAAAATGCTATGAGACGTACACGATAAGAAAGAATACTTCTACAAGGACAGGTAAATCATAGAACAACTTCATTCATAACCTTCATGCTTGTTTTGCCAATTACATAACCTAACAAAAGGGATGCAGATCAGCAGAAAACAAAGTTAGATTTGATTTTGTATCTCTACAGGGCACAAAAACGAAATTGCATGACTGACAAAAAGGAAATGGACCCAAAAACTCAGCCATGAAGTCAACCACAGTCCATGTTCACAGTCCATGTTCACAGTCCATGTTCACAGTCCATGTTCACAGTCCATGTTCACAGTCCATGTTCACCGTCCATGTTCTGCCACAGCCATGCAGAGACCAAAAGGGAGAAAACCTGAGAAATACGTAACCCAATCTCTCACCCTCATCCAATTCATCCTCTCCTGCTGCCACTGGGAGCTCCACTTGCTAGAGAGATAGTCAGAGATCATTTCAAATAACTAGGAATTTCTGCAAGGTACATCCACCCACAGACAGACCCAAAACTTCCTCTGCAAATGAATGCAGCTTTTATAGTGAGGGGTACCAAAGGTGGTCACTCAAGGCCCAGCTGTAGCTGCTCAGGGCTGTTAACGACCCTCAAGAGCTTCTCATAGATTAGATTAACCATAGATTAATCACAGAATCATTAGTGATTGGAAGGGACCTCGAAAGATGAGTCCAGCCTGCTGTCTTGGATGGCCCTCTTGCAACAGAGAGGGCTATCCCTCGTATCAAGGTCTGGCATGGTCTGTATTCCCACAGCTCAATGCCTGCTGGATTGCAGCCAGTCACAGAGCTGAAGGTTCTTCTTGGGTGGCAAACACAAAGGCCAATGCACTCCTGTCCATGGCCGTGGTAGGAAGCATCTGGTCAGCCTTGATCCTTTCACGCTGTTGTGAGATTTATCCATGTGTCAGCTTTAGTTCTCAGTGTTTCAGTGCTTCGTTGGAGAGATGCATTAGCATCTCCAAACAGGAAAACAAAACAGGCAATATATTAGTCTAGATGTTATGCTAAAATGTATCAGAAAAACCCTGTGTCAAAGTTCTGTCTCCACTGACAAAATAAAGAGGTTACTGCCAAATCAGTGGAATTTAACCCTTCATATTTATGATTCTCTAGGAATGCTGGAAAATCCTTGGTGCAGTTCCTCTGCTCCAAAAGAATTGAGATGCTGAGATCATCTTGCTCTCTACACTTCGTCCAGGTCAGCACAACCTCTTCTACATCCAAAGTAATCCAAAGAGAGTAGATCCTTAGGCACCAGTTAATCACAGATATAAATATTTACTGCTTTATAAGTGAATTTCACAGCAGAATTGAATATGGAAAAGACATTTGACTGTGAACACATTTGCACCAGCATAATCAGTTTAGGAAGGATGTTGAGGCGCTGGAATGAGTCTAGAGACAGGCAACTAAAATGGTCAAGGGGGTGGAAGGTCAGCCCTATGAGGAGAGGCTGATGGAGCTGGGTCTGTTTAGCCTGGAAAAGAGGAGGCTCAGGGGTGACCTGATCACTGTCGGTAACTACCTAAAAAGGGGTTGGAGTCAGGCAGGGGTCGGTCTTTTCTCCCTGGACACTGGAGACAGGACAAGGGGTCACAGTCTTAAGCTCCATCCATTGGGAGAGGTTTAGACTTGACATTAGGAAGAGGTTTTTCACTGACAGAGTGATCCGGGTTTGGAACGGGCTGCCCACGGAGGTGGTCGTGTCACCGTCCTTGGAGGTGTTCAAGGTCAGTCTGGATGAAGTGCTGAGTGGCATGAGCTAGATGTTAGGTTTACTTGGTTTAGTTGGACTGGATGATCTTTAAGGTCTTTTCCAGCCTCATCATTCCTGTGAGACTGTGATACTGTAATCTACATGAAAACAAATTCTGTCCATTCAGGCATCATATTCATCCAGCTTGTTGATGGTAATTTTACTTCTGAGTTATAAACTAGCTGTTTTACTAAGCAATGACCTTGGTTTTCATGACATGGGAACACAGTGGCCACTTACATATATGACTTCAATATTTTCTCAAAGCTTTTCTCGGCAGTGAATTTCCAGTGAACATCTATAAGGTTAGCACTTTATCAATAAGTGTTCTAAGGAATGGTTTTTACTGTCATTATTTCAGATGGGGAAGACATTGTATGTGACATACCTGTCACAGAAACTGTATTTAAGCTACTGGGAGTGTTTTGTATAAAAGAAAAAGAAGCCTGCTGCTTTCAGATTTAAATTGAAAAGTCATCCTTTAGTTCAGCAGAAACAAATGAAATCCCATAAAGCTGTTTCCCTCAAGTTAGGAGAGAGTCCTGTTATTTCTATTCTAACCACTGTGGGTAAATGAAGATCCTATACACTTGAGATGTTAGAACTAGCAGATATTTTTGCAGGGTAGTATAAAGGGATACTTTCTGTAGAAATACCAGTGAAATTTTTAATAGGTCCTTTTTGTCAGTCCAAGTTTTGATCTTAAAACAAGCAGACAACAACTGCCACCCTCCTGTACCGGAAGAAATTCATCAAACAAAACCCCAGAAGTGCCAAATGCTTTTGTATTTGTGAGCATGAACGAACATGAGGATTAAGGTTCTATCTGTTGTTTTCCTGCAGCCTTTTTTGTTATAGTTCCCCATCCTTCCCTTCTTTTCCTGGCAAAATCTATGAACAGCTCACAATATTTCCAAAACACTCCAAAATAATGCTTTTTTCCAGTTGTTTGCAGTGATTATATACCCTAAAGGAAAAAGCTTTTGAAAAATACTATCCTTTAGAAACATGCTTTGCTCTCCGAACACCATCCTAATCATTCCTTACTCTGAATTTGCCAGATTAGAGCTGTTGAAGTCAGAAGGATCATTCCCTTCAACTGTTCGTCTGGAGCTACACAAACCACATAGATATCATCACTACAGGTAGTGAGTCACCCTAAGAGGAGGTTGTAGAAGGTAATACAAAGTAAACAGGACATACTAATATCTTTGGATAACCTGTGCTTCACACACAGCAGATGTAATTACAAACTCCATTTCCCTTCAACAGTAACTCCTGTGCATACAGCGTTCATCAAACACGGTGAAAATGCACTGTCAGAGAAGGTGAAGAAGAAATTACAACTATGCAGTAAGAATCCATACACAGACTTGTGCTCTTTCATTTTCGTACATGTAAGCTCTCGGGTGGCTACTACGAAGAACGTACACCAGAGAAAATGGAAAAGATCATGATAAATCGTACACGTTAGAGTAAAAATGACAGAGAGGAAGTCAAAACATTGAAAACATTTTAGAAGTAATGTTTTACGGGACAAGACATTAGCTGAATTTGCAGCAGTATCACACATTGCAGTGAGAAAAGCATTTCTCAAAGAATGCATCAGCTAACCATTTTGAGAGATTTTCCACTGCAAAGTGAAACACAGGCTTGTGGAAGGCTTTTTTAATTATTATTTTCTAGGAGGCTGGGTATAGCTACAGAGTTCCTTTTAAGACAATATTTCCTATCCTGCTTCTTGATTCAAAATATCAGTACCTCATAACATTTCTTCAATTTCTTCATAAATTACAGGAATATTAACAGTGCTAAACAAGACATTCATTTCAATAGCATTTGGAGAAGAATTTTCAGCTTGTCAGTGCTATTTGTCTCCATTGCCACTACTCTACCTCTTGGTATTTTTGTTCCTTAATTAAGAAAACAAATAATAATTTCACCCAAAATAGAAATTTTAAATATTTCTTATTGAAGATCTATGTATGTTAAATATCTTATGAAAACTAGCTTCAAAAAACCCTTTCCCCAAATGGGAAAAAATCCCACGTGGAGATGTCACGAACATCTTAACTGAGCTCAAAAAAATTGTTAGTTCTGGCAAAACAGCACTTTCTGATTCAGCTCTGCATCAAATGGCACCTCCTGCACTTCTGCAGCATTCATCTTTGTTACAGCACGTCTCAGGAGCGTCATTTACACAAGGACCTCCTTAGGATGATGCAGGATACAGACAAGCAATTGTCCCTCACTGAAAGAGTTCATAAACTGACGAATGTTTTGGAGGAAATATTTGCATTGCAGTTGAAAACAAAGACTAAGTTGTCAAAGACAATACAAAAACTCTGAGGCAGGGTAAGGACTGGCACACACATTTCATATGTGCCAGAACAGCTCTTTTTATAACAAGGATTTTTTTTTCAAGAACATACAGTCAGAGCTATTTATCCTGATCTACAGAATTTGTTTATAAATTCTACCAATCTGTAATATAGACTTAGGTCTGCAAATAGAATTAGTGATTGCTTACTGTACAGCACCTCACATTAAAGAGAGACAAAGCCTAGAGTCTGTATTTTGTTTAATGGAAATACAGCTACAATTTTCCACGAAAATAATTGCCTGTAAGGATGAAAGTGCATTTGTAACCAAATGACATTTCTCTAAGAGTGTGAAGAAAGACTGATCCCACACTGCAGCCCCTGCACGCTATTCCAGTTTAAAATCCATCCCATGGACCAGCACGTAAAGTAACAACTGCTTGTCTTATCCGTGACATGCTAACTTTTCCAACACAATGAAATCGTAGGTGTTGTTTTCACACCGTGTAACTCCAAACCTTCAGATTTCGCTACAGGCAAACCTGTTCCAAGACGTTGCCTACAGCACGATGAGAACTAGCTGTCAGATGAATATATATACGGTTCATCACTGAGTTTTATTCTCTTGAGGTCAACATTTGCTAGAGGTGTGGATGAGGACCTGCATAGCTAAGCTGACACGTTGCTAGAATGTTACTGAATTGCTTTACTTCTGAAAATCACTGTTTTCAAAATGACAATGCCAAATTGGCTATTTTCTTTAGAACACAGGGACAAATAGTAAAAATTAAAGATCACTTGTTTTACTACTCAGATGTGTTTTCCTCTGGACTTTGGAAACCTTAACCCACAGATGCTGATTTTGAATGCAGTCACCCTTGGGCAGTGCTAAAGTGTCCCCAGTAAATGCAACAACAAACCGCTGGTATGATTTCCTGGCTGAAATGCTGACTCAGCATGAAAACTGCACAACCCATACTGGGGCTCTACAGGAATATCCATCTAGTTTCACATAGCTGTGCAATAATTGACCAGATGATGACACAACAGACGACTAAATGGCATCGCAGCACAATGTGCACCATTCAGACCTCAAGCATGAGTCACAGTTTCTTGAGCTAAAGAAACTGTGAAGCCATTAGTTGATACAGACGTAGTTACAGTCTAAGCAACAGTGCTCTGCCATGGCTTCATCTCTGTCTACACTGTCCCCTGCCAGCCTGTCTCAAGTGCTTGTATCCACCTATAACCATGAGTTTTGAAGCTGTTTGTTTGTTTTGCTGTTTTTCCTCCTACATCCGTTTAAGTTTGCCATGGCTTTGATCTTCAAATGAAGTTTCATAACAAATTGTGTTACCAGGACAGTAGTCACAGCTGTGCAAGTTGCCACAGCTTTTCTAGCAATAACCTCTTCACTAGAAAACCTGGACTAGAAACTGACTTCTGCACCATGGGAAATAATGCCATGTCCGTTCACACTGGTGACACATTAAACCTTTTTGAGCCTCCCCTGTATGCCAACATTCCATGTGCAGACCATTAATGCATGACTGGTGGGTGTTCTCACTTTGACTTCAGGGCGTCAAGGTGCTCACGACAGAAGTATGCATCATCCTTCTCAGAAGGCTAACAGTGCAATCTTCATCTTTGGCAGAAGCTGTGGAAGAGCTATTTAGAGGGTACTTATCCAGGTGAGCATTAGCACAAAAGTATCAAGAATGTGCTGAGTCTTTATGGTGTGTTGCACATTCTCTATAGATAAACAGACTTCAGCCATCAGGCCTGCAAAACGTTTACATGCAACCAATGTGTCAATTTGAAATACTGAACTAATTCCTGTCTTGTTTTGTTCACAGCAGTTAGAATCCCTTCAGGCTTGTATTTCAAACCACGTCTAAGTTTTGCACAGAGCAACAGTCCTGTTGAATGTCATGCTGCTTTAAACTTCTCACTGCTTGGCCTTCGAAAATGGACAATCTATAAACTAAACCCTGGTGGGATTAGTGAGTGTAGGGCAACGTTCTCCATAAATTTGAAACTCATAGCAAGCTTGAATTTTCAATACTTACAGATAAATTAAGAAGAACAAGCCATAGGAAATCTGTAGTTTAGGTATACATTATGCCTGGTTGCTAATAATGACACAGACATTTATATGTTAGAGTAGTCTATATTCTACAATTCAGCAGCCCAGTGAGGAACTCATAAATGTTGCCAGATAGAAAGATGAATCAATAAGGAAATGTGAATCTAGGTCTTTGCATAGCATCACATAGGATTATGTAAAAGCCTGTCTCTGTGTTCTTCAATCAGTAGGGCTAAACAAACTCTCCAAATTCAGTTTTCTGTATTGCACAGGGCTATGGATTGGTCCGATTACATTAGGTCATTTTCCCATTTACAAAAACATTGCAAGATTTCCAATAAATATTTTGACTTTTTAATGCTTTAGGATGAAATGAAAGCCTTCTGACCAAATGAAAAGCCCTCATGGAAAATAAGTCCATAATCCAAAAGAATGAGTAGCCTATTTGCTTGGATACTGATACTGGAAAGCAAGTGTCATATTGCTACTGTACTTGAGTGTTGCTTTCTCACAAAGCTTTCCTGGGAAAGAGATGCCTTATTGTAATGGTTTAGGGAGAGGGTCTATGGCACTCGCACAGTAATGATGAAGCTGGAAAAGACCTTAAAGAACATCCAGTCCAACCTAAAACCAAATAAACCAAGTAACCCTAACATCTGACGTCTAGCTCATGCCACTCAGCACTTCATCCAGCCTAACCCTGAACACCTCCAGGGACGGTGACTCGACCACCTCCGTGGGCAGCCCGTTCCAAAACCAGATCACTCTGTCAGTGAAAAACCTTTTCCTAATGTCAAGTCTAAACCTCCCCCGATGGAGCTTAAGACTGTGACCTCTTGTCCTGTCTCCAGTGTCCAGGGAGAAAAGACCGACCCCCCCCTGACTCCAACCCCCTTTTAGGTAGTTATAGACAGCGATAAGGTCACCCCTGAGCCTCCTCTTCTCCAGGCTAAACAGACCCAGCTCCATCAGCCTCTCCTCGTAGGGCTGACCTTCCAGCCCCTTGACCATTCTAGTTGCCCCTTCTCTAGACTCATTACAGCCCCTCAACATCCTTCCTAAACTGAGGGGCCCAGAACTGAAACCAGTACTCCAGGTGCAGTCTAACCAGTGCCGAATACAAGGGGACGATAACCTCCCTCTCCCTGCTGGCCACACCATTCCTGATACAGGCCAGGATGCCATCAGCACTCTTGTTCACCTTGGCACATTGCTGACTCATGCTGTTTGCTGTCCACCAGT
>VZRI01010042.1:581980-669229 GCA_013397515.1 Upupa epops
AGCTCAGGGCTCTTCTTTGAGGCTATAGCAGTGTCAAATGTAGATGATACATCACAATCCCAGACTCTGTTTGCCAAAGGCTTGGGAGATTAGTACTTGTGATTTTTTTTCACTCTCTTATTAAAGGCTTCTCTCAGGTTCTCAGTGGCAGAGTATGCAGAATCTTTACCAGTCTGGTAGAGACAAAGCCAGCGTGGTGCTGGTCATGTGAATGCGCCTCTTCAGGCCTTCTCCAAGGGCTTTTCTACAGGGCTTTACATAGAGCTGCCTCTCTTTCTTCTCCCCTGTGGTCAGGCACCAAGGGAGTTAGAGGGTTAAGAGCTCACCTCTGTCTGGCAGAGAAGTTTTCCTTTCTCATCATTAACCCCAAGAGAACAATAAAGTGGCTGAGCCCATAACTTTAAAAGAACATCCAGTTGTAAGGTCAAGATAAGTGACAGTCTTTTCTCAGTGTTAAATTCCAAGTTCTATAAAACCTGCTCTCTGCTTTTCTTGGGTTTTTTAGACAGCTTCTGATAAAATATGTTACAAGGAATCTTTGTCAATAAACTTGTGGCTTTCTTCCTAAGAGATAAGAACTGTGATCTTATTTAATAACTCCATAAATAACACTGATGCAACCTCTTCATTAATGTGTTAAGTGGGAAATTTCTCCCTCTTTAAAGTTCCCTGTTCTTTAGTAGCCAAAAAAACAGTACCAAGAAGTTTCTTGTGAACAGGGAGTATTTCACTCCTACTTTACTCTGGTTTTTGTGTTTTCCATCATTTCTGTGTTTCTGACCTCTCCTGTGAAGGTCTTGTCTCTTGTAGTCCAGTACCATTCCTGGAACCTCTAAAAAGTGCTTAAATGTGAGTGATTAGGAGCTCCAAAGACACTGGACTGTTTTGTTCACCTGGAGCCAAAGTGACTACATTTCCACTTGTCCCTGAATTGCCATGAGAAGGTCAGATAAAAGAATGACTACAAATTCTCAGCTGAACAACAAGAGCATGGATAGACTTTCAGAAACAGAAATCTTATGACCCTGTCACAGATGTTTGCCCTCTCCCCATGTCAGCATAACCCTGCAGAACTTCACTAGCTTTGTCCTTCCTCACTTGCACAAGTGTGCAGTGACCAAGTGCACAATGGCATGAAACCAATATTGTACTGGCAATGAAAAGGAAAGGTTATGTCAAACTGGACTCAATAGCAGAACCATTAGAAATGTCACCTGCAGAGAGGAAGGTGAATTTCTTGAACCATAATCTCCTCATCTCCCATCACAAAACCAAGCACATTATGACCAAACTCCAAGTCTTGTCATGCAGTTTATACTTCACAAAAAAAACCCAAACCCAATGATCTAGTAATGACAAAGTGTTTCAGTTTCAAATTCACCTCCAAGTTATCAATCCCAGCTTCTTCTAATAGTGCCATTAAAATTATCATTACTTACTGAAGCTTCAGAATCAATCAATCCAGTTGTGTTAATCATCTTGGAAACGTTTTGACAATTGAAAGCTCTGTATTACTGAGTACATTTACAGCAATTTGCTATATGATGACAATGTATAGTTTCATAAAAGCCAGGTCCTACATTGCAGGTCAAATCAGTACTGTTCGACATCTTTAGAAAATGGTTAGTTCAGATTTGAAGCAAATAATGGACACTCTTGAGTCTTCTTTCTGAATTCTGTAATTATGGCCAGTAGAAAGTATTTTTTTGCATAGAAATCATTCAGTTCTTATTGATAAATAAAGCCACGCAAATAATGCTTCACTGGAGAACACAGTGGGAATTATTTCAGAAAAACGGATGGTGCTATTAAATTCATCATGTGTACAGCCCACAGGGCTCTGTGACTCTCACTGGAAAGAAGCTTTTCCTTATTTCTAAATGAAGCTTCTTGTGTTCCAGCTTGTGCCCATTACTCCTTGTTCTTTCACTGGGTACCACTGAAAACAGTCTGGTTCCCATCCTCTCTACAGCCACCCTTCAGGTATTTATAGGCATTGGTAAGGTCTCCTCTCACTCTTCTCAAGGTTAAACAGTCCCAGCTCTCTTGACCTTTCCTCAAGCGAGAGATGCTCCAGAACTCAAATCATCTTCATTTACTTTTGCTGGACTCCCTCCAGTAGTTCTCTCTTGAACTGGGAAGCTCAGATTTGGACACAGTGCTCCAGATGTGGCCTCACTAGAGTAGAGTAGAGGGGGGAGGATGACTTCTCTAAACCTACTGGCCACACACTTCTTAATGCATCCTGGAATACCATTTGCCTTCTTGGCAGAAGAGAACACTGTTGGCTCATGGCCAGCTTACTGTCTACCAGGACTCTAGGATCTTTCTCTTCAAGGCTACTCTAGTCCTAATCTACGCAGATGCATGAGGTTGTTCCTCCCCAGGTGCAAGACCCTACCCTTGCCATGTTGAACATCCCTGAAAATCTGAGTCCTGTGGACTTGGACAGCACCAAGACTGCGGAGGAAGGTGTCAGCATTACACATTTCCATCTGTGAGCCACTTCATCGTATATACTAAATTATGTGGGTTTTTTATGGTGACTGGAAGCCTTCAACCAACAGAAAGCTTTCTCAAAACTTCCACTGCAGTGTTGGTTAGGGACCAAGTACTGGCACATATCAGGTATGCTCACAGCACACACAGAAAATTATCTTCTCTGATAAGTTTCAGGAACATGTTGGTCTTCAATGAAACCAGTCAGGTACTACTGTATTTTCCCATCAAATGAGGAGTCATACAGCTAGGAAAGCTGTATTACTTGTTTAAGCAAGTGCTGGAATTTGACATCCAGTTCCTCTTCCAGTTGCCTCAGGCCTTTTTGTATGTAGTGGTTTTGTGGTATTTTGGAGTGACTAAGAAGATTCAAATACTTATGAAGCAGCCAACTCACCTGTGAATGAAACTACAGCTATGCAGGCTGAGGAATCAGTAGGAAGCAGGATGCTTCAGCAGCAAGAGACTATATTCGGCTAAGCCACCTCCTAAATTCAAGTGTATCTTAATTTTTCTGATTGGAAGGGACTTAGTCAACAGCTTAGAGAAACATTAATTACAGAGATTCAGCCTTTCATACAAGCAAGCAAGAGACAAAAGATTGTTTAATCAAGAGGACTTAAGCAAGATGGCAACCACTGCACACAGTGAGAACAATGAGAAGTGTGAGTGGACAATGAGAAGTTTCATTACATGACTACTCATTGGCCCTTACAAGAAAATGCCCATTGACATGGGGAAGAAGCCTTTAAAGTGCCTTTTATAAAGCAAGTGCACACACCCAAAAAGAAAGCATCATTCTTTCCCAAGATTAAAACAAAATAAATAAGAGAACCTTAAGATATTTGCGTCGTACCCTGATTACTTTTCCTGTTGATTTCCACCTACACTAAATGAGGTAGTTTTGTAGGCACGAAATTCACTATTACTGAATTACTCAAGGATTGCAGCAACTTCTTACGAACCTACAGGTCACATCTAGACTTATGTTAATTACAGAGCTAGGCCATTAAAAAGTTTGTGTGTCATCTGTTTTTCCCAGGATTGCCTAACATTTTTAATAACTATATTTGCTAGTGGCTTACCAGTCTAAAAATTCCCTTTCTTTTCTTTCTTTGCTTTTTTAATGTGACACGAGGGATGAAGAAGAACTTGAATGTAAACAAGAACAGCACTTAAAACAGAGAATCTACATATCCAGAAAGAACATAAAGATATTTTGAAAAGGTCTGTTGAGAAAGACAACATTTTACTTCTTGCACCAGTGCCTTTAGCTGGTTTTCTGCATGTGTTGTGCAGGCATGTATGTATACAGTACACACGCAGAACACGCATGTATACAGTACACACGCAGAACAGGCATGTATACAGTACACACCATTTCAACAGTAGTACTCCAATTGAAGACACATTTTATCTAACTTATAAACAAATGAAAACTCTCACTTAAACAATGTCACTAGCCAAATTTCAGTTATTCTTCATCTTGAGGGAAAAGTTTGGGGTGAAGTGAGTCGGAGATTCATAATGAAAATAAAGCATACGTATTGCTCTGATTGTAAATGCATTTCGGCTGAGCACTGAAAAAGGAAAACAGAGGCAGGAAGATCACACACTGGAGACTGGAGCAAAGTTTTCTGAGGAAAAGACTAAAAAGCACTTAAGATTTTATGATTACATGATGGTATAAAGTCTGGCAACCAGATGTAATAAAAGATGACAAGCCAGGGGATCTAGATGAATAATATCCCATCATTATGAAGTAAGTAGCAAGGGAAATAGGAAAGCCTTTGGCAAATTTTAAGGATAACTCATTTCAGAGAAGGGAAGCACAAGAGGAATGGTGAGTGTCTAATACAGTTCAGAAGTTTAAGAAGAATCCAAAGAATAAGTGTGATTTCAACTGTCAGCTGAATGGTAAAAGTACTCATACGGGATGAGTACTGCATCCCAGTTACAACTGCATTATTTCACACTGGACGGTTTGTGTCTCTAACTCACAGTATCATCGTGGACCACGCTATCCCAAGTTAAAGTGAAATAGCAAACTAGTGAACAGTGAGACAAAGATGACAGATATTCACTGGAAAGGTCAGTTTTTAGGAATTATAAACTTTTCTTTAAAGGACTATTTTAGGGTGAAAGGGAATAATATTGACATTAATTAGAAAATGGAGAAAGCAGAGAGAATGAGACTTTTTAACAAAAGCAAGACAAAGCTTATGCTGCAGCTACAGAAGTATATGTTTGCTCAATCCTACCTATGTTTAAGCTAATTTCAGCTAAGCTGTATATGCACACGTTTTAAAACTTTACTTTTGTAATCATGCCAAGCTGAAGAGCTGTGTAAAAGAAAAAATACATTGAAAATGACAAAGAGTGCTGAACAAAGGAGACACCTGTGGCATTCAGAGGAAAAACAGAACTTAAAACTGCAAAGTTAGCAGTAGACCGATTATCTACAACTAAATACAACAGAAAACACTTGGAAAAAAGATCCAAGAGTGAAACACATAAGGAATCACAGACATTACTCAAACTTATCCGTTCATGGGAGGTGTGGCCGTATTGGGAGAAAAATCATCCTTCCCCTGTTCTTCTGGACAACTAACAGCACTGCTCAGCCTCCTACTGTCACGCATGCGATAGGACTTTTGTGTTTTAAATCTCACACACAGAATCTCAGTATCACAAATGTGATACTGAAAAATGTCTAAGGCCAGCCCCTCCTATCAGAACAGACTTAAATGCTACCAAATGGCACGTGTGCAAAGCAATGGAGTGTACAGCAACATTCAGACAGCTATTTGCTTTCAGTGCTATTCTCATAACAATGTGTGTGTCTGAAGAAACACAATTTCAAAGGCAGTGATGGACCATTACTGTTAATTTCTTCTTGCACAAAGTCCTAGGTATTGACTAATACCACTGGCACTCATGTCATGAGGGATGACAGTAAAGCCTGCATTAATCGCCTCTGACTGTTCAGGAAAAGGTTCCACATCTAAATTCTTTGGGCCACGCATTATTTTTCTCTGTGCCCTAGTTGGCTCCAGTATTATTTATTTCATGGATTATTTCCTCAACTACAGGGCAGTTCATTAAATTTGAGATTCACACATTAGATCTGCAGAATGTTTTGTTCCCACTTTCCTTCACGAGACCTTCCAGCATGTTAAATTCACAAGGTGAATGAAACCTTAATAAAAATACATCCCATATACATATGTGGAAACAGTAATCAAAAAGAAAAAGCAGAACCTGGTGGTCAGAATTCTGTGAACATAAGAAATGCATGCTCCCAAGGAAGAAAACAGAAAACATTTACTTCACCCTGGGGAAAGAGACACCCAAACCATTACCAAGAAAACAACATGAAGTCATTCCAGGCTGCAGCTGATCCAGCATGGAATGGCTAGATACCCTTCCAGTCTATTGTCTCGCACTTTAAGCTTACCTTTAAATGAAGTGAGGTGGGGAGGTTAGGAGATGCTGTGCAAACTGAGAATTGAGCAGCTCATGCACTGATCCTGGCTTGGTTTTTGCTCAATTCATTGCTTCACTCTACAACTTCAGTGAAAAAAAAGATACCGGTATCTTTGAGATCTGCTGATTAAAACTGTTCTGAAACAAACCCACAGTATTATTTTGTTAACAAAAACCTTGGCCTAACATGTATCTTGCAGCTTGCCTCAACAGACAGCTGCTTTACACTCAGCTGCCAGGAAATCTTGACCTCTCTCATTGCAGCACACCCATTCTCTGGAGGATATTCAGACTGACGTAGGCCATTCAAACGCCTGCCAGCTTCTTTCCTCTGCACCTCAACAGAGTGAAGATACTACTCAAATGTTCAATACTGCATGAAAGCAAGTGCACGTGTCATGGTGCTGCCAACTCTGCACAGGAAAAAGGGCAGATTTTTGGAGTGGCCCTTCCAGCAATAATATTTAGATGTTAATGTCTTTGGTTGAAGTCATGAGTCCTTGCATTATTAATCAGATACTTCTAAGCAGCAAGACAGGTACAGAAAAGGAGTATGGATTATGTCTCATTTAAACCTGCTAGGGAATGCCATCTTCATTCCCTTGGAGCCATGGCTTGCCTTGACTTATTCCTGGAGTTGAAAAATGAAAAATAATTAGACTTTCTCTAGACAGGAAAGCTGTAACCCATGCAAAATGCCCAGTGGTTTAGTTAGCACTTCAGAATTCTGATCACATTCAGTATAATTTAATAAATCCTCATTCTTAGTGTCGATGAACCAGATATCTAGTATTCTCTGGCTTTCACATGTCTTTCTGGATCCGATATGTACACTTCTGAAATGTGTGTTCATATGAGTAACCTTTACTCACCATCCCCATCTGACTAAGACCATCTGTGCTGGCCAAATATTCACAATTATGTCTAAGCAAATTTTGTTACCCAGCTAATAAGGCCTAACTGAATTCTGTGCTCAGAAGACAAATTACTTTTAACTCCAGTTTCATCCAGCCAGTGCTTTACTCAAAAACTCACTTTCACATAAAGACAACGTGGCAGTCTATCGGCTGAGGCCAGCACTCCCCTATTTCCTGCTTTGTGGCATACACCTCATCTTTTCTTCTAAAAGAGTACTCTGCCAAGTCCTTTCAACCATATGTTCCTTGAGTATTTCTTTACTTTAGGAAGTAACAGATGCCTGTCCTGGGGGGAAAAATGAATTTATTTTTGTTACTTGGTTCCAGGAAAACAACAGACTTATTTTTCTCTAAGGAAGGGCAATCAATCCTGAAAGGACACTCTTTTACCTTTAAGAAATACTACATAAGTGGTCTGTACTGAATAATTTATGAACGTATAAAGAAGATATTCAAAATAGCTCAGACTGTACAATCATCATAATTTCTTTCCTTCAGGTTTCCACTAATTAATGTTTCAGAAAATTCCCAATTTTAAGTTTCAAGAAGCATCCATGTTTGGAAAAGTACCTCATTTTATGTTTGCAATGAAATATACATGAACTGTTTTATAAATTTTAATGAAATGGTATTAACTTTGGTCAGTTACCATTATTCATTAACAATTCATAAACACTTCAACCCGGCCCTGTTATGCAGCATTATGAACTCTTACGAGAGCATTTGATACAAAGCAGAGACGATAACAATCCTGAAATAGAGAACAAACTAAAAATGTTCCATAGTGTGTCCTACGGTTCAAAGCTTCTGCCAATAACACACTTCTCTGAAATTAAACTTTCAACATGCTTGCTTGCTCAAAGATATTATTCAAGTGGCTTTGCAAGGACCTTGTCATGCCTAACTTCAGAGCCTAGGCAGTGCTACTGGCTTTGCCCAAGCCGATCCCACTGTAAAATGCACTGTGTGACTGTGGTGCAATTATTCTCCTTTGTTTTTTTTTTAAAAAGTAATTTTCTGCGTATCAGTTAACGGCCTTGGATTTCTCTTGGTAAAACTGAGTCAGGATTTGCCTTGTAAAAGTACTCCTTGCTAAAGGAGTAAAGAAAAAAATAGGGCATTTATTCTTCTTCTATGTTGTCCTGGCTGGAGTTAGAACAGAACTAATTTTGTTCAGTGATTTTACTTGTCAGGTCAGTCCTCCTAACTACACTTTGTGCATCAACAGTATATTTGGGCAGACAACGTCTACTTCTACAAATGAGAGCTGTGATGTTTACAATTACTACTGGGCAACGGGATGCAGAACAGCTTTTGCTTATACTTTCTGAAGTGAAGAACAAGATCACTGCTAAATCTTGTGTGTCATGTTGGGGTGCAGTAAGTGAGAAGTGGCACTTGCAGGGAGGAGCAGGTAGGACAAGATCGAGACTTGCACTGCAGCCCTGAGTCAGGCATTTCCACACAAAGCGTATGCTTTGCTGGGTTTTCACAAGCATCTCACTCACTGAATTTAACTGGATGAAACTGCAGCAAAGGGGCTTGAGCTCAAGTACCCAGTTACCCGAGACCTACCACTGGCCCTTCAGCAGGCCAGAGAACTATGTGCCAAACAGAAGCAGCTGAGCACTCACTGCCTATGAAATCTGTCACATCAAGAAATCACCAAACATATTTTGCTGTCAGGGGAAAGAGAAATTGGGAGACAGTGGTATAAGATCATATGAACTATGTAAGAAAGCACAATTTGTTGAGGATGCAGGCAGATGAAAAACATCTCCACTGACACAATGAGTTCTGCGGGCACATTCTGCTTTTTGTCGGGTCTCTCCCTCTGATCAATAAAGCACACATTTTAAACCACTACAATCCATTCTGTAGACAGAGTCTTAAAATCAATTCATTGGTGTTTTCCACAGACAACACAAACCAATTCACTCTCCTGTGCCTATTCCCCCCGCAGAATGCATTTCATCAAAATAGTCAATCCTCTCCCTTCAAGGAAGCGCATTCCATCAAACCAAGCCACCTGCTCTTACGACAGAACAAATTCAGTCTGATGTGATAAGCCGTGTATGACAAGAGGCACTTAATCTAACATGTATGTTTAACAAAAGGGAACACTCCTTATTCATCAAGACATACATATTACATGCTTTATGAGCTTTAAAATACTGCGCCTGTGTAACAGGGATGGATGAATTCTACATAGATGGTGATAACTGTACCTAAAGCTCTAGAAAGAACCAGGAACAGGAGAGGAGTGTATTAACTAACTGAACTGTGTAAACTCCAATGAAACTACTGAAAAATTGGTTCTGTTTGTACATTTAAAAGGTTTACAGCGATTAACTGTTGCAGACAGAGCTGAATAGAGGCAGCTCTAGCAACAACTACAGCAGTATACTGAGAATTCATTACAATATGCTTCTTGCATTCAGGCTGCTATGATAAAACTTCCTTTATTCTCTCACAGAATACCAGAAACCAAGGTCAATTCTTTCCAAAGAAGAAAGAAGATTAAATGTGACCTTAAAAGACACACATTAACATTACTGGCATCTGGTCCAGCAGCCTGTTTGTGCTGTTTGCCAGGGATATTTGATGGATTGCAATGAACAGTGAAATTGTAACTGGTGTGCCATTTGTACCATCCTCCTTCTGCCATGTGGATCACTTTACCAGAGCCCTTCTATTTGAAAAGCTCGGACAGGAAATACAGGTACATGTGCAGCTTGGGTTAAATGTTTGAGCATCACGAGCTTGATCTATCTGCATTAATTCACCGTGACCATCACAACTTTTCCTAAACAAGAACACACAAGATGTTTATCTTAGCACTACGCAACTTACTTCATGGTGTGTGTCACTTTCAACATTACCATAACTACTTCAAATGAAGTTAATGTTGGAAATGGTTTTGTGAAAGAGCTGCTTATACTTGCCCAAACGGATTAAAGCAACTGGAGTACTTTAGAACCCAAGTGATGAAAGGATTGCAATATTTACTAGAGCAGAGGTTTACAAGAGGCTTGAAGGAGACTCACTCAAAGCACTATTTGGTGATAAAACCTTAACTCGGGAAAGGAAACCACCACCAACAAGTGGAGTGCTGAGAGGGGAGGATCAGAAAATCAAACCTGGTGAAGCACTGGAAAATTACCTTGAGAAAAAGTGCAAGGGAATTTCTGAGCTGAGCAGTATCTGAAAGGGATCTGGGAACTATGAAGAAAATAAACTTTCTTGTTAGAGAACTTATGTAGAAGAAAGCTCTTTTATCAACAAGACTTATTCTGTTTCCCATTATTTACTCAACTACGTGGGCTCTGGACTTAGGTAAATGTTCTCATGTTAAAAATGCAATTGAGTTTTATAACTCAGTTTTTCTCCAGAATAAAACCAGCTGTAAACCCAGCTCCTTTAATTCCTCTGACTCTAAATGCACAGCTGGCAAAACCCAGCCTGCTTTCCCCAGGTAGGGTCAAAAGATTTTCCAAAAACATTCCAGATGATATCTGACACCTTTTCACACAAAGCAGAGAATCAGACTACAGTTGTAAATACATATATACACACACATACATGTTTATATATCCTGTAAATATATGTATGCATGTATATAACTGCTATTACAGTCCTGTTCAGCATCTAAAAACAAGCTTAATAATACAGAGCAAAAGCTTGCCCACATTTAAAATCAAATAGCAGATGAGGCACATAGAGATGTTTGAGGTGCAATGGGTACTGCAGGTCAGGTCTCTTGAGTAGCCACAGGCAGTGTGAGCCTCGCATCTGGAAGTGTGAGAGATGATGTGCAATGTTGTGATTACAGTCACTTGCTTCAGAAACCTCACTGGTCTGCAGGACCTGGTCCTGAACTGAGCTTGGTGCATTCTATGGAGCATCATTCACCTCTCTGCAGGATCAGCACTTGTGTGTGTGTGTGTGTGTGTGTGTGTGTTTCAAAAAGAAGCGCTGAAATAAAATGTTAAGGTCACCTCTCTCACACTTAACTCTAAAACAGGGTCAGAAAGCTTCATTTGGGAGAGAATTTGAAAACCCTGGATGAAAGATGTGCTCTCTAATGAATACAGTGAACTGCTTTTTCCTCTACCATTTAGTAGAAAGCTGCGTAAATAAGCTCTTCCTAGAACAAATGAGTTTGAGTTGCTGACAAATGAACTCAAGTTAGTGTCTCCTCAATTGTAGTTCCCGTATTTTCTACCTGCAGGACTTTTCATGCCCAAGACATCAACAAAAACACTGAAAGGGAAATGAAGATCACAAAAAAATATCAAGAATTCCCTGATTTAACATAAATTTTCAAAAACAATTTCTTCCTTTTCTTCAAAAAAAAAAAAAAGGAATTATATATTCACTCCAGCTAAAAATATGTCCTTGAAAAAATATTCCAAATGTTCGTAAGTAGTAGCCTCAGAAACTGTAGATCCATGATTTCAGCTGTGTGCATCCAGCATAGAGGATTATTACTATTCAGTAGAACCAGATTTCACATACATTTACAATGAAGATCTTTGCTCTTCACTTTTTATGAATCATATCATTTTTAATCTCAGCTGCAGCACCACCTCCTCTTCAATTCCTAAATATATAATCATTCTTTACACGTCTCCGTTTATTTAAAGACACTCTGAAAATGTGGATCTGAAAATTGGATCTGTGGTGCTGCTACTGGTTTGTAAGTTAATTTTTGAAAGAAAAATCTTCTGGAAGCCAGAAAGTGACTAAGAGCCATATGTTTAGCCCTTCTTGGGTGAGCTATTGTTTGAGGCATTCTGAGTCAAAGATCTCCGAGTTTGTTGAAGCAAAAAATTTGAATGGAAAGATTCCAAAACAATGACTATCTCAGATCTGACGGTGTCTTAAGGGAGCGAGTATAACCTCTGCTCTGATACACTTCTGACTCCAGTCAAAGGCAGAACTCCCACTGGCTTAAGGCTGTAAAATCTTGCTCCTTGCTGTCAGCCACACAGTTTTCTTAAAAGCCGTGCTTCAGCCATGCCAATGTGAGATTTATGCGTGGGTAAATGCAGCCTGATGTTGTCCCAAGAAAACACCTGCATGCTACTTTGGAGACTTCCGATTTGTTGAACTCACAGCAGATATTGTTTCTGCTCTGAAAGAAACCCAGAGTGAAAGAAACCCAGATACAATTTTCACTGAATTTAAGCAGTAACAAACTAAACTTTACTATAAACTATTAACTTTTCTACCACGGGACCCTTGCATGACAATCTAGCAGAGTGTGTGAACTATCCAGTTATACATTGCATTGATTTTGAATTCACAAATTCAGCGAAGCAGAAACTTGACTCCTGTGGGTCCAAAGAGGGTATTTTCAGTCTTTAAGACATCTGATTTTGTTTCAAGGAGAAGTTTTTTCTGCTTCAGTCAAAAATTTAGCCATATCTCATCATTGCTCATCATTGATTTCAAACCTTAAAAAACCCAGCCAGCCAGCAGAGAACATTTATATGGTGACAAAAATAAAATGGAAATTCCGGTGTCATATAGAAACCTGTTCTGATATGCAAATAAATTGCTTCCTTCCTGTTGCACTTGAATTCAAGAAATGTATTAGCTTGGGAATTCATTGGCACCCATCAAATAAAATAAATAAAATCTCTATTAATCACTCCAAAATCATTTGTTTCTGAAAAAATTTAGTTCAGGAATATCAGAAAACACCTCCTCAGCCTGGAAGTACATGAAAATATCAGGTAGAAAGCTTGTCAGATCCTGCAGGAATGTGGTGGGGTCAAACAAGTATTCTATATATAATCTTTGAGGTGTTCCTAATGCTCTGCAGTATTAAACATATTGATGCGTGGTTTGAAAACAAAGTATTTCACCATTTCAAATGAAAATTAAGATTACTAGACACTTGATCAGTTATATTTTAACACTTTATTTCAAGAAACGGATAAACAAACACTTCATTCGGGGAATAAGCACATTAGCTGAGGAGTCTGAAGCTGTTCAACTCTCCAAGCCTCACGATAATCTGAAAAGTGAACTCAGCTCACATGCCTGCACTGATTTAGGAAAAAAAAGCAGATTTAAACTTCTACCTGTAGCTTCTTTTTGGACATTCTAGCCAATGGACTATGGAAAAATGCTAGACATTGTCACCTGTGTTTGCAAATAAATCCAAATCATCCATCAGGAGAACATACAATGGGCACACAAAGTTATTTTGCACAGATTTACATGTGACAATACTCAAACGCATCAGTCACTAATAATGGCATTGGATGGAGCTTGCAGTGTCTGAGGGCTCCGAGTATTTTTGCGCTGTCAGGTATTTTGGTTTAAGTGATGTTTGTAATTATGGTTGGGGAAAATTGTAATGGATGGCTGCAAAATATTTGCTCAAAATCGTAACTACTGAATTTATTTGCAAATGGTGTCAAGATTCTGCATATAGTTGAGACCACTGTATGGGACGTTTCCCATCCTATAAACATTGTCTGTTTATAGTAAATAAATAAATATTAAAGTCGTCTTTCCCATCTGGACCTTCACTTTTTTTCTTAAATAGTGCTTACCTGTGACATTATTACTATCACAGAGTACAGCAGACAGAATTAGATGATGTACAGACACAACCCTCTTCCACAGGTATCTTTAGGCGTGATAAAGTAGGTGGCTACTTTGGATAGCCAGAGCAACAAGAGTGGCACTAGCAATGGCTGGGTACCCTACCCACTATAAAGCACACCATGAAGAGGAACAGCCCTTGATCCACCCCAGATGCCTGAGCTGTCTGGAGCTGCATTAGTGACAACAGATGAGTAAGCAGGTAAGATGAGTCAGCCTGAAAGGTTGAGTGTAATCACCAGTTACCTAAAAATATAGGAGGAAAGGAAAGTTCTGTAGAGACCGTGGATGTTCTTACAACAGAGCTTCCTGTCAGAAAGTCTTATTAAAACCAAACCCAGTCACCTCTCCAGAACTGTAAACTAACATTCAACAGCTTCCTGCAGATGGGGATTTTTTTCCTCACCATAAACATGAAGAACATAATTCAATCTCATAAGGTTTACTGAGTGAAGGGGAGCTCATACAAATGTGCCACTTTCTTTTCTTAAAAAGACAAAAGAAGAGTATCACGCGTTAACAAACACTCATGAAGGGGCACAGGAAGTAGGGGTTAGCTGTAAAATGGCTACTTCAGGGGTGGAGGGCTTTCATTGTGCAAAATACAGAGGGCAGTTACCAAAGATCTCTGAAAGGAAAACAGTGGGAATACCTCACTGAGATTGAAGGTTGAGCTTATACAAAGCAATCACCAGAAGATACTGGAGACAGAGTTTTGTGACACAAGAACTTGCTTGATTTCATTCCTGAATTTACCCACAGAATCCTGTGTTTAAGTCATGTTTTAATTTTTCTACATTAAAAGCAATCCTGAAAAGCTCTCTTTCCCAGAATCAATTACTTTAGAGTGCCAAAATGTAGAATTTAACAGTTAATTCAATGTAAAATTTATTTCAGCATGCTATCATATTTTTAACGAGGTTGTGGATGACACAGCTTACACAAAAACTAAACTGCAAACTATTTATCCACCTCATTGGTTTATCCACCTATTGTTTACAAGAGACACAATTTTCTCTATGAACAGACCTGCACTGTCAACATTTACTATAGATACTGCAGAAGGACTTGAACAAAGTAAAACTATTAAAACAAATCCACAAAACCCTCTTTTCCAGGACTTTAATAGACTGTAACACACCAGATCCAGAAGACATCTTACTCGTCTTAAGAGATCATTAAGCTTATACAGGCTGATGGAGCTGGGTCTGTTTAGCCTGGAGAAGAGGAGGCTCAGGGGGGACCTGATCGCTGTCTGTAACTACCTAAAAGGGGGTTGGAGTCAGGCGGGGGTCGGTCTGTTCTCCCTGGACACTGGAGACAGGACAAGGGGTCACAGTCTTAAGCTCCATCCATTGGGGGAGGTTTAGACTTGACATCAGTAGAAGGTTTTTCACTGACAGAGTGATCCGGTTTTGGAACAGGCTGCCCATGGAGGCGGTTGGGTCACCGTCTCTGGAGGTGTTCAAGGTTAGGCTGGATGAAGTGCTGAGTGGCATGAGCTAGATGTCAGATGTTAGGGTTACTTGGTTGGTTTTAGGTTGGACTGGATGATCTTTAAGGTCTTTTCCAGCCTCATCATCACTGTGATACAGAACCACAGAAAAGAATCACAGAATGCCCTGGGTTGGGTTGGAAGGGACATTTAAATCCTACCAGGTCTAACATCCCTGCAGTGAGCAGGGACATCTTCAACTAGTTCATGTTGCTCAGAGCCTCTTCCAGCCTGACCTCCAATGTTCCAAGGGATGGGGACTCCACCATCTCTATGGGCAACCCTCAGTGTAAAATCTTTTCCCTTACATCTAACATAAATCTCCCCTCTTTTAGTCTAAAACCATTACCCCTTCTGTCCCAACAGGCCTTGCTAAAATGACCCTCTCCATCTTTCTTGTAGACTGCTTAAGTGCTGGAGTGCTGCAATAATTCACATTGTAGCTGCCTTTTCTCCAGGCTAAACAACCCTAGCTCCTGCAGCCTGTCCTCATAGCACACCTCTGATCATTCTTGTGACCCTCCTCTGGATCTGGTCCAAACAGTTAATGTCCTTCTTGGATGTTTTGGACCCCAGAGTTGGCCACAGAACTCCAGGTGGGGTCTTACAAGAGTGATGTAGAGAGGAAGAATCACCTCCCCTGACCTGCTAATCACACTTCTTTTTATGCAAATGGCCCTCCGGGCTGTAAGGGCAGACTGTTGGCTCATGCCCAGTCTTCTGTCCACTGGTACCCCCAAGTCCTTCCCTGCAGAGCTGCTCTCAATTATGTCATCTCCCAGTTTGTATTGATGTCAAGAATTGCCCCAGTCCAGGTGTAGGACTTTACACTTGGCCTTGTTAAACTTCACAGCTTCATGCTGACCCACAAATATTATCACAGTAATCAGTTTCACAGTAATGATGAGGCTGGAAAAGACCTTAAAGATCACCCAGTCCAACCTAAACAACCTAAAAGCAACCAAGTAACCCTAACATCTGACATCTAGCTCATGCCACTCAGCACTTCAGCCTAACCTTGAACACCTCCAGGGATGGCGACTCGACCACCTCCGTGGGCAGCCCGTTTCAAAACCAGATCACTCTGTCAGTGAAAAACCTTTTCCTAATGTCAAGTCTAAACCTCCCCCGATGGATGGAGCTTAAGACTGTGACCCCTTGTCCTGTCTCCAGTGTCCAGGGAGAAAAGACCGACCCCCGCCTGACTCCAACCCCCTTTTAGGTAGTTATAGACAGCGATCAGGTCACCCCTGAGCCTCCTCTTCTCCAGGCTAAACAGACCCTGCTCCATCAGCCTCTCCTCATAGGGCTGACCTTCCAGACCAGTGTATACACACCAATTACTGCCTTCATTTGTAGATGATATGCATGTAAAAATGGTCGTCTAACACTGGTAAAACCCCCACACTGTAGCATTATTTAGTAAACCATACACTTTTCCTCTCTGTTCTGAGATTGCAAGATGAATCTGGGTCAAATCACACCACTATTATTGTCACTTCTCCCCAAGTTAGCAGGAGTGTGAAGTGAAAAAGGCTAACACCATGTTACTCACAAACGCTCCAAAACATTCTTCGCATAAATTCATCACTCCTATAACCCGGGACTACCAGTTTGAAGTTAACCAATTTTAAGTCAATCAAGTTGAAGTAGGAGCCTTCTTCCTTGAATAAGTAACACGATAAAGATAGTAATAATCCTGTTACCCAGAACAGTCACTTGAGGTTTCAGCCTAGAGGAGACAGTTTGCTCAAGCCATGCAGGTTTGCTTCTCTGGGTGTGAAGAGGGAACTGGTGTGTGTGTGGAAGGTGATTAAGGGGCACACAGTTAGCTCTCCAGTATTTAAACCATTAGTTAATCATTTACATCGCATGGCTCAGGAAGAACCACTGAGTAAAGCATTTTCTGCTAACAGTGTAAACCTAAAGCTCCTCCCAGCAATGTGGCAGCGACCTTTCCTACAGACTTAATCAGAAGCAGCAAAAACCCAACGATAATGTAATTAATATTTTTTCTTGGAATCTGCTGGAAAATGCAAAGTGCTTTTCAAAATACTCTGAAATTGGGAAAACGTTCCTCCAAAGGCAGACCGCCTTGATAGTAAACGGTGAGAACTGGCTTCAGCAACTGGTGTCTGGCACGTATCGTCTCTTAAATAAATCAAAGATCAAGCTGGGAATTTATATTGTTGCTCTAGAAAAACTGTTAATAATAATATTTATTAAAGCAGTTACTATCCTTAAAATGGCAGTTGCTCTACCACCACCCAGCATGCAGACACCATGATAACACCTTTACCGGGTAGAAAGGAAGTAAATAATTACAACCTATCATGAGGAATATAAGCACTCAAGTATCAGCTGTCAGAAAGTGAAGATTCATGTGATTAAGAGAAAATTGGATTAAATATTTTTTTATAAAGAGAAACAATTTTTCCAGCTGGAGCTTCATATCTTCTATATTAATAAACATGCATATGCAACGAGAAAAAAGCTAAAAGAAGTTACAGAAGAAATAGCTGTGTGAAAGCATGGCAGGAGAGTCCAGACACAGATGGTTACAGCTTGCCTTTATTCTTGAGGAAGTATCACAAGTCAGCCTGTCTGATGCTCAGGAAATAGTGTATTTTGAAGCCATAGTACACTGTTTTTGAAAAGATAATCCACCCTGTCAGAAACAAATATTCTACACAGGAAGCAGGCAGCATTTAATTTATGTGCAACCTTTGCCACCTTGGCAGCTCTACTGTCTTCCTTTTGCTAAAGTGCCAGGCAAACACGATGGCAGACGTTTTGGCTACAGACAGAGATGCAACCAGAACTTCAAGTGCTAAAGAAGATAAAATTCCCTTTTGTGAGGTTCCAGCTATCTCATCTTCTCCCCAGCCCTTTCACTGGCATCTTTTTGGTTTCGTACCAAGTTCAGTCTCTTAGCCTCTACAGTCAGACTGCTGCCACCACAGCACTGTACTTACGTTGTTATCTGACCCACCACACCAGCGAGAAACTAATCAGGGATCATGCTCACGTTAGCACCATACCCACACAGCAGGGAGGAAGGTTTCTGCTTCCATTTATGCCTTCTTTTTGCTTTCATACAAACATCTGGGGACTGACCTGTAGGAGAAAGGGACCTGGGGGTCCTAGGAGACCCCAGGATGACTCTGAGCCAGCAATGTGATCTTGTGGCCCACCTTAGTTTCTGTCTACAAGGACACAGAGCTGCTGGAGGGTGTCCAGCGTAGAGCAACAAAGATGATGAAGGAAGTAGAGAACCTCCCTTATGAGGGAAGGCTGAGGGAGCTGGGTCTCTTGAGCTGGGAGAAGAGGAGGCTGAGGGAGGACCTCATTCATGTCTATAAATATGGGTGGGTGTCAGGAGGATGGAGCCAGGCTCTTCTCAAGGTCATCTGGTGACAGGACAAGGGGCAATGGGTGCCAGCTGGAATAAAGGAGGTTCCATGTCAATATCAGAAGGACCTTCTTAACTGCGAAGGTAACGGAGCATTGGAACAGGCTGCCCAGAGGAGTTGTGGAGATGTTCAAGAACTGCCTGGCTGTGTTCCTGTGTGACTTGGTCTAGGTGATCCTGCTGTGGCAGAGGAATTGGACTAGATGATTTTTCGAGGTCCCTTCCAATCCACAATGAGTCTATGATTTCACTTCTACACCAAAGCTACATGGCTCTTCTCCGTTCTTTCCACTTCTTTGCTTCTGCTTGTTTCCAAACTGAGACCTCCTCTCTGAATCTTTCTTCACAATATGTTTTTCAGCTAGCACAATGCATTTATTCCTAATCAAATGCAGACAGTAACTATAAAAATCCTGAAAAATATCTGAGCTCCTTAATCTTTAGAAATTTATTTTTCCTCAGTAAAAAGACATTAATTTTTCCTGATTTTTACAATTACATTACTATCCTCACGTTATTCTTTCTTTTAAAGAATATAAATAATACTCTTAAGATCAAAGCAATGTTTTTATGTGCCAAGTCACCATTACTAGCTTTAGAGCACATGTGACTGGCACCATAACTGATTTACTTCATTGTGGGGTTTTGTATACTTCCAGGGTTGAAGAGATGACCTGTCTGTCTGTTCTAAGCTGACACTATTTCCTCTGAAGAAAATTACTCACAGACTAACCTACTGAATCTATTTCTCTATTAAATGCTTTAGAAACACACAGTTCTTTGCCTGAAAAAGCAATAAAAATATGAAGCAAACCGCCAAACAACAACAACCCCCCCCAACCAATTAACTACAAGAAAAACAAAAGCCAGGCTGTTTTAGATGAGGATATAAACAAAAGCCAGGTTATTTTAGATGAGGATAATTTAGCTCTGGTCAGTAATCCGAAGTGCAGCACAACATATTTTACAAGGAGGAAGCAAAATGCACAGTTTAAATCATTACTCTGCTTCTCTTCATCTCTGTAAAATCAATCCAACTGTTTGGTGTGGGGGGGTTGCCCGTTTTCAGTACAAACTGCAGCTGAAGAACTTTATCACAGCTAGAAAATATATCATACTAGCAATGTTCCAAGGAAAATATTAGGCTTTCTGATCACTTAACATATGGTGCTCAGGGTACAGCTTGGAACACGCCACTGTTATCTCGCGTATTTTAATAACAGCTTCCTCAACTGCCTAGCCTATTGAAATCCTTAATACTCCATCCAAAAAGTTATTAAAAAGCAGCAGTCTAATTTTTGTCAGAAAAATAGACAAAAAAAGCCATCAGCATAAAATATCTTGTGAGAAATTCATAGGAAAGTCTTTTTTTTAAATTAAGTGGCTTTGTATTTAAGAGACTCACACATTATGTGACACTGAACGCAGAGACGTTTCATCTCTTGGAGTACTCGTCTAAAAAGTGGTGTTGGATCTGGTCCAAAACATTTTTGCAAGTGACATTGTATTGAGGAATTTAAGTTTTATGAATCTTACAATGGAGGATTCGTTCGAAACCTTGAGCATCGCACACTACCCTGCCAAAATGGTAGGAAGATCACGCTTGGAAGCTGATGACTCTGCTAAGAGTATGGCAATAAAAGCATGCCTTTTATCTTAGGAGTAGAGGGATTTGCATTAGCATCTATACATTTTAAGCTTGGCTTCCGTGCTGTCATAGCACTCACACTGTACATGTATGTATATTCCATATGCATCATTTACCTGGCTAAATGGGTAAGGGTTGTCTAGTTTATGGTAAAGTGTAATTTCTTCAAGTCCTTCCTTTTCCTAGGGAGGCAGCACATGAACTCATGATGGTTATACTAAAACTTTTCAGCTGAAAGCTCAGACTTTTACCTTGCTTTGCCAGATACGTGACCAACATACACTCAAGGGCTTGCTTGGGTTAAGGGCCAAGTATTCAATGTCATGAAGCACCAAACACTGCACTATGCTATGAGATCACTTGCAGCAGCCTCACCGCTCCTCACCGCTGAGGAACGAGTCCTTGTAGGTGTTGTGCATCGGCAGTTGCAGTGTTTGCAGTCACATGTTTCTGTCTTTCCTTGTTTATCTTTCTAATAAAGTTTATTTAGCCTAGGGAGTTGAAAATGTTATTCTTAAATAACTGAAGCTTTTCTATCTCTTTCCAGACATGAAGCCATACATTTTATGCTTCTTGCTTTTGATTGTGAAGATTAATATTTTAAATCAATAATTTAAGACCATATACAAACTAGACACCTTGTCCAAACTCTGTTTAATCTTTCTAAGGAGTGCCTACCCCTTTTCTTTTATAGTAACAACCAGGCATTATTGTTTGGAACTTTGGAATCATCTTAGGCAGTGCTGACTGAGGATGAATAAATAATTGGTTTATTATACTGGTAAGCTCTCAGGAGACAGAAAGTTTGGGATAAATCCTTCCCAAAACTAAAAAGGTATTAATAAATAATAAAATTTAGCAAGTATTTCTTATATATCAAAATAAAATTAGAATTCCAACTTACATTATTAAGCTCTTAAATATAGGAAAATAAGGCAATTACATAAATTGCCACTAATTGCATAGTTTAAGATAATCTTCATAGTCTTGTTGATAGTCTCAAGATTTACTGGTGCTATGAGGTAATCATTCAGGTTGGAAAAGACTCTTGAAATCACCGAATCCAGCCATTAACCCTACTTTACCAAATTCACTACTCAATGACATTGCTAAACACCACATCTAAACAACGTCCCACAGGGACAGTGACTCAAGAACCTCCCCGGACAGCCTGTTCCAAGGCCCGATTGCTCTTTCAGTGACAAAATTTTTCCTCATGTTCAGGCTAAATCTCCCCTCGTGCAGCTTGAGATTGTTTCCTCTTCTTCTGTGGCTAATTACTTGTGAGAAGGGACTACCACCTCAAAGTCTCTTCAAGTACTTATAGAGGGCAATAAGTTTTCCCCTCAGCCTCCTCTTCCTCAGACTAAACAGCCCCAGTTCCCTCAGCCTCATCTGCAAGATGCAAACATTCAGAGCTCTTTGAAAATTGCTTCTCCATACTGATTATGCAGCATCTAGGGTATGGCAGTAGAAATTCTTTGGTTCAGTCATCTGAACTAAAGCATTGTTTTAAATAATCAAAGTAATTGGTTTACACATTGCTTTGTGACACCAGCTGAGCCTAACTGCCTGCAGTCACTACTTTTAACATTAGCAGCTAAGCCATCTTAAGGAAGCCAAGACATTCTGAAAATAAACTTCATCTGAACTTTCTGCTGCTCCCAGGGAAACGCTATTTGAATTTTAATGCTGTCATTCACAGACTGTCTAGATCCACCCAGCTTTATTTCACAGTTCTGCAGTCTGTATCAGACCTTTCTAGCAACTGTTATTTAATGCAAAAACGGAGTTTCACAGCTTCACACACATATCTTCCTCAAGGTATTGAAAGCTAAACAAAACTCTTCTGTTTTCCACTCTTTCAAAAGGCTAGCAAAAACTTTCTGCCAGGCCTTTCAGACTTCTGTTATTACCGAGACACCTACGTTGGTTTTTGTTACTAAATGTGAACAATACATTGCCATGGGGCACACTCACCAGTCTCCTATGCTCCAATACGTTGGACAGTCCTGTTTGCATCCTCCCTTCTGAGTAAGGCAGAATTGTACCTCCCGGCAGAGAAGTTGGCATCTTGGATTTCAATTTTGAAGTTTTTATTGTAGCTCTTTCTATACACGATTACCCCCCAACATGTAATTTTTCTTCTTTGGTCTTCATTAGCTTGAACCTTAGAAATTAATTCTCTTTAGTACCACATCCGTGCACCAAGCTCAGCACCCAGTATAAATCTGGCTTCTTTATTTTCCATTACTCATAGAACTTGACACAGGTTGTATGAGGCTGCTATCACTGTCATGTCTCTTATAGCTCAAGCTGCCATGGCTAGTTAAGTCCCAAACCTTTCACAAGTATTTGAGTATCTGAGCGTAGCCATTGAGCATCAGTAAGTAATTGAGACTATATTTATCATTGACACGTTAAATGGCAACAGGTTTGATCCAATATTCAAACCTAGACATTTTTTATTGTTGAACTGTGGCAGAAACGTTTACAGCTCAAGGTTTCCTCAATTATTATAACTGTAATAATTATAATTATTGTAATTGTGATATTATATAATTTTATTATAATAAAACTATTATTTTTATACTGTAAAGGTGTAAGACTAATTCTGTTGAGTCCTACACTTTTACATTCTCATTCTGTTGAGAATAATTCTTCTATTGCAATCTGAATATCTTTATTTTCAGGGTGTCCAGTCAAGACCAGTTCAGTATAGCGAGGAGTAGAGCAGAAAATGAATCCTGCAAGAAGTCATAGGATGGAAGAACTATGATCTCTCTGTGCTCTGATTTGAAAGTTGGGTAGGGACTATCCAGAAAAACAAGTTTTCACATCTTAAAATCTCTAAAAGCGTGTCTAGCAAGATTTTAATGAGAAATGGATGCTTAACCTTTCTGGATCACCTCGAAAGAGTCACCTTTCATCTTCATTATCATTCTCTTGTAAAAAAACACCAAAAGCAAATCACCTCCCAAAGACCGTAAATCATTCTGTGCAAAGACCATAAATTCTCCACAACTGTGTGGAATCTTGAAGGACAAGTTAGCCACGAGCCAGCAGTGTGCCCATGTGGCCAAGATATCCTGGGTGCATTATGGAAAGCGTGACCAGCAGGTCAAGAACAGCCCTCTTCCCCCTGTATTCTGCCTTAGTCAGGGCACATCCAGAGTATTGTGTCCAGAGTTGGGTTTCTCAGTTCAAGAGAGACAAGGACTTACTGAAGAGAGCCCAGCAGATGGCTAAAAATATTCTTAGGCAACCAGAGCATCTCTTTTATGATGAAAGGTTGAGAGATCTTGCTCTCTTCAGTGTGGAAAATACAAGACTGAGAAGGAATCTTATGAGTGCTTGTAAATGTCTAAGGGACAGTTGTCAGGATGGGGCCAGACTCTTCCCAGTAGTGTTCAGCAGTAGAACAGGGAGCAAAAGGCACAAACTGTAACTCACCAAGTTCCCACAAAATATAAAGACACAGCACTTAAACAGGGTGCCTGGTCAGATCAGCCTGGATGTGATCCTGTGCAACGTGCTTTAGGTGAACCTGCATAACAAGGCCAGGGGATGTGTGTGTGTGTGGAAGTGTCTGGAGTACATTACCCCCAGAGGTCCCTTAACAATCCTTCAAGTTTGCCTCCACCATTATATATTGGCATAGGGACCGTCTCTTTTGCACAGCCAATATAACTAGTGCTCCAGTGATTTTGACAATAACAGAAATAACATGGTGAAGCTTAGATCCAAGTCTGCTCTGTCAGGTGTTCCAGCACTTCACAGATCTAGGCTTAATATATATCTAAGAGTACCTGGTTAAGATACAAATATGACTCTAAAATCTCTGGCTACCACCTAATTTATTAAAATGACAGCTCTGCTTCAGGTTTTCTACTGTTCTCAGCTTTCACACTATTTTTTACACTAAATATCTCCTTGATTTTTCAAACCTGTCTTGGAATGCTCCTGGTAGGCTTCTGATCTTGTTCTCCTCCTTGACTTCTGTGGATATCCCAGCCAGGAGTGAAAATGTTTCTGAGAGAGTATAATTACTAAGATGTAGAAGGCAGTAATGTCTCCCTGCTATCTTCCCTTTTGGCTTTTGCTCAGGAGCAAGTACTTCATAATTTGACCTAAAATAAACATTTAATAATTTAATAAACATTTAACCTAAAATTTGCTAGAGTCAACAGACATCTCTCCATTAATCTCGAATAGAGGAGGTTTAGAAAACCCAATAGGGATCTCCTGATACCAATCTGTTTTCTTTTATTCTGCTTGTGTTGATCAGCATCATAAAAAAAAATCATAAACATTAGTGCAGCAATAAAATGCAATAGCTGGTCCTTAAGGGTGAAGTCAAGGAAGGCCAATCACAGAGCAGGAACTCTGCATATGAAAAACATGAATATTAACCGCTCACCAGAGCATCTGTCCTTTCTCTGCCGTGGTTTTGTTCAAACCCTCAGTATCAAAACACAAAATAAACTTCAAAGCCTTTGTATACAAACAAAGGGGATCTAAAAACCAAAAATCACTGCAATCAGTAGGGATGAGAACCTTACAGAAAGGTATTTTGCTCAGGTCTCCAAAAGCAGACCTGGAATCCACCTATTGCTTTGTTAGGTCGTCAGCTTCTAAATGTCTTCTTGATAGATTTATTTTTAAAGCATTTTTAAATGCTTTTCACACGACACATGGCTAGAGTGCTATGGTATTAAAAGTTAACTTTTCACCCTTGGATCCCTTTGCAAAATAAAGGTAACAGGGAAATTGAGAAGAGGATGGAAGCGGTACAATTAAGAATTTTTTAAAACCAAGATTAAGATATCTACTTACCTTTGTTCTTCCAGTATGTTCTTAGGAATTCTCAGTCACAGAAATAGTGTCTTTTTCACCGTGTGAAGGAATTCCACCTGACACCCTTATTAATATGCTATTTGATGTACAACTCTCAGCACAGAGCAGCGGTGTGGCAGCTCTGAGGACAGAACTCAGGAAACACTTGCGAGAAGAGCTTATTTATCTCTGCCCATCCACACAGGGCTTGATCTGGATTTCCGGAGTTTATTGTGAGTGATAACTTCCACTGATGTACTTTGGAATAAGTCCACGATAAATAACCATTGCAGCATGCTAACAGATCAGTGTTTGGTGCCCAAGCACACAAACAAACAGCGTAGGTACCCCTTCAGGCATGCAACATTTTAAAGGAACCACTGAAAATGAGCTGGACAATGCAGAGGGAAATAAGGGTAAAGTGGATTGTCAAACAGGAGCTGCCCAAATGGTGGAGGTAATGCCATTTTGGATCCAATATTTGAATGCCACGGCTTTAAGGAACCTCTATCTTGCGTTTTTATCACCTTTTGTGACTATTTACAGATTCAAGCAGTGCCAGGCTTTTCCCTATAAAAGTTGCCCTAACTCCAGTCTTGAAATGTAAGACACATAAATAAAGGATGAAAATAGTCCACATTAGGTTTGGGTTCAGAGCAGTTTGAGGAAAAATTGTCACATTTCTACAGTTTTTTGCACGCTCCATAAAGAAGAGAAACAGAAAAATCCTTTGATGAGGATCCTGGCACAACAGCATTCTTATGCACCGAGGACTACTCTGCCCTTTGAGGTGGGATGATCAGACAGAGAAACTCAGAAAACTGCATTGCCTTACATGTCTCTTGTCCATTCAACTCCACATGGCCCATTTTCTTTCAAGGGATGCAAGGCGGGGGATATCTCATCCTGGAGCACTGAATCTGCTGGTGAATCCTACAGACATAAATTAGGAGCTTGAAAGCAATGGGAAAGGATAATAGAAACTAATGAATTCCCCCAGGCATTTCCCACTCTCCCTCTGAGGATATCTGTAGCTGGCACTGTTACCCACATACTGACTCACCATCACCGTGTTTCCTCAAGCTCCTGTTGGTGTTGTCATTTACATACTGATATAATTAAGAGGGCTACACCATATGGTGGCATTGCTGCACTGGGTACCGTTACATAGCGAAGTGACGCCAACTACACACACAAAGCTGTATTTTTAGCCTTCAAAATGACAACCAGGCCACATTTCTCCAAAACCTCTTACTTTTTGCTAGGGCATCAACACAGGGGTCAGATTCTCAAGTTTTCAATTTCAACTTGCAGCTGCTTTTGGCAAGACATTAATTGCTAGATTTTTCAGAAAAGTTTTCAGTCAAAGGGACTATGATCTTTTGTTTATTAATCTACTCTAAAAAGTGAGTGTTGAGATGCTGCAGTTTCCCCAGGGACTGCAGAATTTTTATTTCTCATTAATTTGGCAACTCATGGAGTCAGCTGGGCTTGCTCTTCCTCCCCTCACCACCACATAACTTGATGGGCTCTCTACAGTTTCTCCTGAATGCACTGATCCAATGGAAGGTTTCCCTAAGTGGAAAACCTTCTAAAAAGGAGTACAAAGACCAATATGATCCTAATGTGAATGAGATTACAAACTGCTGGCTACTAGCTCTGGTTACTTTAACTGAGTGGTAGTTTCTTCAGTAAAGATTAAAAATGGAGTTGTTTGCCTGTATGTGTAATTACTGCGTGCCACTACATCCACCTCAGAGAAAAGTGACACACATGAAACACACTGTTTCCATAGCTGGTACTTTGAAAGTCTGTGATTTTACCTACAGACATAGATGCAAGCCTAATCCTCCCTAAAACATCCAAGTGAAATTAATAAATTGAGAGTCCTGTAGACACTGTAACATTCAGGATAAATTAGTGATCTCCAGGCAGATAGCAGATTTCTGTATCTGTCAGCATTCTTCAGATCCGATTTCTTCCCTCATGACATCTGTAACAGTTATACTACACATAGAATTTGGCCACAGTATGGTTGATGCTCTTGGAACCTGATGAAACTTGATTAGTAACTCAAATATATTGATGTTCCACACTACGTGACATACAACACTTTCTCCAGTCATCTTTTCCCATGTGAACTACTGAGACTTCTTTTCCCTCTTGTGTCCTGGCCACACGCACCCATCCTTGCCAGTTCTGAGAGGACAGTCCTGGTGCATGCCTTGGAATGTCACATCTGGAATAATGCAAACTCATGCTGAGGGCTTTGAGTTGGGAAGGAAACTTCAAATACCATCTGGTCACAGGGTCAGGACCTCTTTCAGTTGCCTCACCTGGCAGAAGTCTCATCCAAGCCAACCTTCAATACAATCCTCCTTTTTGAAGCCTGCTGCTGGCTCATGCATTATGCTGTAGCACTTTCTCATTTCAACTTAGCCTTTCTGTCCCTAACATTGCCCGTTCCCCCCAAACCCCTTGTGAGACACTGCAGTTTGTTAATGACACCCATCCTGCACACACACGGCCCGCTTCCTCTTAAAGACACAAAGCTTTCTTTAAATACTTGTTCTTGGTTTTGAGTTCAATTTTCAGGATTTCAGTCGGGAGACTTCCAGGAACGTAACCCGGAATGAAAGCCATCTTGTGAGCCAGTAAAGGGAAAGCAGCTCGATTTTTTCTGTGAGTGACTTTGATTCTAATTACAAGATAGCCAAGACACGCTTAAATGTGCTCGTTTCTCTTCCCTCCCATGTATATCTCCTTTCAAGACAGTGCAGAATATCTGACAAACTGAGTGAAGTCTGAAATGTAATTGAGGAAAGCGTAACACCGAGGTAATGCCGTGCAAGATGAATGAGTTCAGCAGCTACTCAAGAAAAACAGAAGGAAGAATGTATATATTCAAAGGACGAGACAGTTGAAGATATGAGCTTCAGTAACAATTAGTTCAGTCTTTAAACTGTACCTAGCAAACAGCAATGTTTGATATAAAAATAGCTTTGAGTAGTGGTTGCAAAGTCAAGTATAGCTCAAACATCTCCCTTGCAGCACTTGAAGACAAACAATAATCCTCCTCCTCCCGTTTTCAGGTGGTCCATGACAGCTTGGACATTTCTTGTCCAAGCATCAGAAAGAAAAGAAAAAGGACACCTTGCATCTTTTTATTCTTATTTTTCTTATGATCTGGATGATGGTTCCTGAAAGCAATGTTCATAAGCACCAGTTACTGTTTTGCCTCCATGAAGTCACTGTTTGGAGCAAGCCCTGTTCAGTTTGGTGTTAGCCTTGAATTTGTCCTGGGAACTTCAGGTTCTCAGAAATGACCCCGAGTCATTATTTCACGGAATAAAGCAGCACACTTCCAGAACACATTATTCTCTTTAATCTGCAGATTGCACAGGATTACAGGTAAGAAAGGTAGTAAATAATTGTCTAGGGAGGTGCTACGCATGTATAAATGTTCCTGCAGGAGCAGCAAGGGTTTGGTTTAAGAAAGGAGGCTGTCTTTGTTTAAATCCTCCTCTGGGGTTTGGTGCAAATAGAGGAAAATGCAGATGTTGATGTAAATCATGAGTTACTGCATTGGCTTTACTGTGAAAGCAGTCAAATGAAATGACAATTGCAACAATGCCCTGGCTAATATATTTGGGAAGGATGGCGATTTTACTTCCGCAGCTGAAGGTCACACGAGCCTGCCTCACTTCAAAACTTCTAAACTGATTTTCAGCTCTTTATTCTTACAGGGTAAATATTCTTACAGGGTAAATCCAAACGCTTAATAAGATTTGCTTAATAAGATTTAAGAAAACTGTGCAGAAAAGCACGATAAAACATGGGAAACTGGGCAATTTTCTGCACGCAAAGAAAGTAAAAATAAAGGTAAGAGCTGAAAGGTTTGCACATGGAGCGTGCACAGGCTGCAAGTGAGTCTGTGCGGGTTTGTACGAAAGCATCAAGTATTAGCACACTTCCTCTGAGAAAGGCTATCAAGAAATGCAGCCCGTGCAGCCCCTGTTTCTTCTGCTGTCCTGAAGATCTATGCAGAGATTATCAGCAGAGCTAATCGCATTTAAAAACTCAAAGTCACTCTGGCTGGCTGAGAGCAGGAGCTTGGGAGAGTCTTCTTACTCCTTTAAGTTGTGATGTAGCAGCTTTTTTGCCACAGCCCTAGGTTTTTTCACGCTTTCTAGCCCCGCTCTGGGACAGTGAGAAGTTTTTTGTTAAGAAGTGCCCAATGATTGTGGAAAAGCTTAAAAACCTAACCTGACTGTATTCAAAAACCCCTAATAGCAGGATATAAGACTCATATTTGCTTTCACTGAAACCAGTCTCAATTTTTTAATGTGGCTTATTACTTTTGAGCCTGACTCTATGTACCTGAGCTTGCTAGGGGTGAGCTTACTTGCCTTTTGGATCTTTGTATTGTTAATCTCCCTGCTATAGGGGGAACTACCCATGTCACAGTACTCAGCTCCTGTAATGCCTGGAGGTTGGTTAGTCCTACTGGCAGGATGTGAGCCCGGTTAAGAGGTGAAGGTGTTCCTGGTACCACACTGTTGAGCCTGTTGAGAACGTTGTGTTAATTGTGTTAAATCACACAGATACTTACAGCATGACCAGATAGCTGCAAAGCATGACTAGTGCTCCTGGAGTACATAGGAAGACTTCACTTTCTTCCTTCTCTCCCATTCTTCTCCACCACTTTTCAGATAAATCAGTTTTCTTATTCTGTGGACAAAACCCTTAATTCTTGCTTCAGGCTCTATTAGTGATGATTTTAAGTGTCCCACCGTGGCTTCCATTTCAAGAGAGTAATACAGTTCGATAGGAAATGCTTTTGCCAGTGTAGGCTGTTTGGTATCAAGTTCTGATTTAAAGCAACTAAGAAGCACTAATGTCAACCAAAACTGCCTCCTTTCCCTGAGTCCCTAGCTTTAGCTTAACCAGGGGGACCACCTTAAAAATCTTGTTTTACTGCACACCAGGCTGACCAGTTTATTGCTTTCAGAGCAGCATTTTCTAAACTTAATGAGCAGCAATAAGGCTGAGCCTTCCTGGTACTCCTTTAACTTTCTCACTCAGCATAGCTAGATATTAGGCTAAGGGAACATTATGAAAACTATATAAGCCAAGAGTTTCTTGCTCTCACGTTACAGAAAAGTCTAATATCCTGCTATCTCACAATTGCCCAGTAGTTAACGTATGGTTGGGTCACTGTCTCTGGAGGTGTTCAAGGTTAGGCTGGATGAAGTGCTGAGTGGCATGAGCTAGATGTCAGATGTTAGGGTTACTGTGTTGGTTTTAGGTTGGAATAGATGATCTTTAAGGTCTTTTTCAGCCTCATCAGTACTGTGAGACTGTAAGTCACGCCAAACGCACAAGGATCCCTTCGCATTGCTTACATACATAATACATGGAACCCACAGCTGCTGCAATGATAATGATGACCTTAACAGATATGTTTATCATTCACTTTGTCTCCAGCCCTGCACCTCATGGGGAAGCCGAGCAGATTAGAACTCCTCACTCACTCTCTAGATTTCTCTACATATCACTCATGCAATCACACCTTAAAAACACCTCGCATGTCCAAGGGATAGAAACACAAACACCACCACACAAGTCCAGTATGTCATAGGAAAGTTATAACCAATTAACCCATAGTTAAATTCCAGACTTTATCAAACCCCAATAAAGCTGCCTTCCTTTAGACAATCTATCAGAACTGTGTTCTGTGGCAGCATGCCACGTTCACAAACCAGTGAACGCTAAGGAGCGGGGACTAACCCCTTAGAAAAGCAGGGATGAGACGCTCATTCCACACTTTCTTGAGCAAGGGGTTCATCTCTAGCTGGGGATGGGCCACCTGCCGCCAATCCAAGCAAAAAATCTCTTCGTAGTCTCTCGTATGCAGCCTGCTGCCAATATTAAGGTGGTGCAGTTTTTCCTCTATAAGATGTGCAAGCCGATTAGAAGTAAAGCAAGCCAAGCAAGCCTTCATGTTTGCAGCCGCAAAAGCAGCAGCCAGCGCCTCATAGTCGGGTTCCACAGTCCCAATGCAGTTACAGCTTTCTGTACTGTGAACAGTACAGAATTACTGCTTACAGTAATTAGGGAGGACACAAATATATCATAACAATTATGCTAAAATCTGTCAGAGGACAAAGGACTTCACCCACATGGATTCCTCAGTGTTATTTTCCCCCTTCACCCCAAATTTAAGACTTTTTGGTCTTGTCAAGGGTGGAAGGCAGATTAACACCACTCTAGGTGCCAGGGCCTGGCCATCCAGACCCCTTTTGAGGGTTGCTAAACTTCTCTGGTTGAAAAGGCTCCATACCTTTATAAGATGCCCTTCCAATTCTCTTAGTTCTTTGTTTACTTTTCTATTTGCCATGCATTATGGGCTTTTCTTTCTTCTCTTTGTGCATGCCTCAATTATTAACTGCCATTCTCTTCCCCACGATAGCAAACGATAGGAAATGTAAAAGGTTGCTATGATAGCTTTTCCCTTGAGTCTTGAAGAGATTTCATTTGACGACTTCATTTTCTCCTGGAATCGCAGTAAGCAGTTTAACTGGGTTCGTAATACACACTCCAGGCTCTCGCTCGGGCAACCATTCCTTATGGGATTTTTGGTTGGCTATTTTGATAATTTTTTTACTGTCCCTTTTTTAGTGGAGTGCTGTTTCTTTGTCTTTTTCCTCTCATGATACAAGAAAATAACCTCAGCTACATTGTGATGCTCTAGTGACTCTTACTTAAGGTCCCGTACACCCCTGAAGGCTGAATCTGGGGTGCTGCCTGTGGTTTTTTCCCTGAAATAAGTCAACATAGGAAGGAATTTGGTACATTAAAAGTTTCATTTCTACATCCATTCTCACAAGGCACTAAACTCTAGTTAGTTAAAGACAGGTAAAATTCAGCATTGATTTAACTGAAGCCCCTTCAGCTTCAGAGAAGAAAAAGTCACAGTTTAGAACCAGTGAAGGGCTGGACTTCACCCCTGTGGATTCCTCAGTGTCATTCCCAACTCCCACCCCCCAACAGAATTACCCTTTCTGTACCGTGCCTCACCCCACATCCCAATATCCTCGGTGCTTTCTATAAAACTGGTGGCTAGCACTAACAACCTTGTTTACCTCCCTTTACCCGGTCTGGGATGAATCTTCTGTCAGGTTTACCACTGGCGCCAACTATTCCAACTTTTTTCATCCTATTTAGGCTTCTGTTGTTGTTGTAGAAGCATCTGTAATTTTTAGCTTTGCTTGCTGTTGCATGGCAGTACTCAGCTGGCACTGAAAGCCATCTGACTCGCATCCCCAGGTTGTCACAGGTTTTATTTATGTCCTTTCTGGTTTTGAGATGCACTGAACTTTGGCCACGACAGCATTGGCGATCGCATCAGACTGCGCTAAAGTGCTTCTCAGTGTCTGTCATTTCTACCTCTGCAGTTAGCGTAGCTAACCCTCTATAATAATCCTCTACAAAGCAGCCAGGCTCCAGTTTGGTGAAATTAAAGCTTATTTGCAAAACACTTAAACTCTTAGTTCAAATAAACCCCTCTCTTCTACACCTTTGAGTCAACCATGCCATAGGACTCTGGACTTCTGCCCCATTTCATGAGCCTGACACTGGACCCAGCACTGCTGTAGAGCACAGAAGTCAGAGAGGCCATTCTCCTGCCCTGCAGCCTGCGTGTGCCACGAAGGCTGATTCTCCAGCCCTTCCTTATGCCAATGGTGCCAGTGTGGACAAAAAGCAGTGGACTTTTTCCTTGCTCATCAAATATAAACAAAGATCTGCTCCCTTTGCAACCCACAGGCAAAATAGTGTCCGATCTGCTCCAGTGCCACAAACTCAGTCACACGCCTAAGAAGCAGGTCTCCCACTCTCACCACCTGCTTCTTCCATCCCTGAAGACTCTCCAGTGCAGGAGCACCTGCAGCACAGGAAGACATAAGGGCACCAGAGCCCTTTTGTCCTGAAACTTGTCTCTGCCTCAGCAACACAAGGCTCCGAGTACAAGCAGGGATGTCCCCATGGACCTCATTTGTGAGCCTCTCCGACTCCTAACTGCTCCTGTTCTGCTACTCTGAGCTCAGGAGAACAGCCCTGTGTGCGTCACATCCGCATGTGAAACTTCCCTTGGGAAGACGGTCGCCCTCTGTACCCCGTGTAATAGCCCTCAGTCTACCGCTGGGCTTCTCCCTGTGCCTTGAGCAAGAAAGGTGGCTGTTACCTGAGCTCATACAGTCATTTATCTTCAACAGATAATGAAGACTACCTTCTCCCTTTAATCGATTTTACCCTGATTAAGCTAGTTAGTAACAAGGTCAAATCTGGCCTAAGTGCAGCCTACCCTGCTTCCTTGTCTTCCAGAAACTATTCTGACATGCCGTCAAAACAGCTGAAGGGCCTGGCATTACTCCCTTCATTTCAGGGAAACATACGCAGGCAGAAGAGAGTTAAAATGCTTCCTCATCCCAGTGAGGATGACTTCCACATCCTTTGCCCGGGGGTGTACAATTAACCACCGTCTACAAGAACTACTGAAGTAGACCCAGGGTGTTATTCGTTAAGTGTTGTTCTGATTTTCCTTCTGGAATTCATTTACTCGGCAGACAATCCAAGCAGAAATTCTCGTTCTATGAGTATACCTTATGTTCTCATACAGATCAGAACAATGATTTTTTTAATTTACTCCATTTAATTCCGGATTTGATGTTAAATGACTTCTGTGAATTTCCATCTGTGTAACTCAAATACAGGAGATTGGTTTGTCGCTATATGAGGGGCTGATATACTTTGTTCATTCTAACAGCAACTAACCAACATCTTGCCATCATGTGATTGCTCCTCACTGAAGATTTGGCTCTGTAATGTTAAATGAAAGATCTCTTCACCAGTGACAGAAAACCACTTTAGGACACAAACCCACCCGCTGGTGAAGGGTTTTATCACCCAAGAGATTATAGCTTGAGACCTTCGCTTTCAGGTACACACAATAGCTCTGACAGGTAAAAGTTAGGCATCTAGTCAAAACCAGCTACCTAACCTTGCTTCACAGTACTGGTGACAAATAGGCAAGGGTGCTTGTCTAGTGGAATTAAGGACAAAAAGGAAAGAGGGTTGTCAGTATAAGGAAATATAAGGAAAAGAACTCAGTCTCTAGCAGTGATAGATTACATCTGTAAATAAAGTAACCAGCTCTGGTGAACCCAGGCAAAAAAAAATAGGTACAAGAATGGGGTGTTAAAGATAAAAATGGGGGCTCTAACATTTTTTTACAGGGCTGTGCCAGTGCACACCACACATGAGTTAAAACAAAAAAGAGGGGGCGTGAAAGGAGAGGGCAGAAAGCTACAGAAGTTTGTAATTGCATGGCACAACTTCAAATTTTCAAGTGCCTCCTCCCTGGGCAATGGCTATTCTTGATAAATACATCCTGAGGCACATCCTGTCAAGTTCTTGGCTCAGGATGAGGGCTTGAACAAAACAAAGCTAATATCTACCTTTCCTCTGCAAGCTTTGATTTTGGCACTGTAATTTCTCTTAAAACAACTCTCCAGCCATAAGAGAAAGCCACTTCAGGACAATTACAAATCAGTTGCTGATGCATATTTTTAGTAGCTGTATTATCTCGCTCTGACTTAACAATTTCACACACTTAGAGACAAACTGGGATGCATTTCAAGACTCAACACTGAGAATATGCAATTTCAGACATGTAAGCACAGAACCAAGCAGTAACATATTTCGGGTCTAGCTCTCTTTAGCTTAGAGGAACTCCACAGGGATCAAGGACTGTAATGAAGAGAGCCACTAGGGATGGCCAGCTCTCTGGAGATGGCTCTGACCTCACTCTATTACCCAAGTCAGTACATTACAGACTAAGAAAGGATTGAGGGCTGAGGGGGATAACTTCAGGAACCCTGCACAGAAATTCAGAAGAAAGCAAACATGAAAAGGAAGGAAAAATCAAGACAAAGAACCGATCCAAGTATCTCCCAAAGAACAAAATCATCCCCTGGTGTAGAACTGTAAGGACCTTGGGATCTTCAGAAACATAGGTTCCTGTTCTGTTCTGACATCTCCATTAGATGCAATTGTTATCAAAAAAAATCAGGCTGAAGAGGGACTTGCATGATCGAGGAATTCTACATTGTTTGAACATGCTAGTAGAGTCAATTCACAGAGGTCAACAAGAACACACAGTAATTAAAGAGGACACACAATGTTAATGCAAACAGAGGGTAAAAGTTTCTGTATCCATTCCAGCCACAGCATTTTTACTGCTGCGATGTAAAAACACAGCTAAGAAAACCTACAATTATTTGCTGATAATATATTATTTCAAAATATATATCATAAAATATATATTAATGTAACTCCCTGCTTTTAATTTTAAGACATTATAAAGCATTTTAGATGACATTAAAAACACTGCAGAGATTTTCAGCATGAGGTTAACCGGCTGGGCAGATTACTACAGAAATGTAATCAGGGTCAAAACCAAGTGGAGATCAAAATAAACTTCTACACAAACATTTCACACGAAGGAAAAGTAAAGCAAAAGCACTCCTTTCACTACTAGTTCCTGGGAGTTACAAAAAAAGGCCTTGAAGCCTTTTAGCTAAAGATTCAATTAAGGATGATGTATTGTTGTCAAGGAAAAAGCTCTCCTACTCATCTACAGATTGGTCTCTCTCACTGCACGAGATTCTTCCCAGAGAAAAGGGGAGGAACTGTTGTCCCTTTACCTCACTTTCCTTCCTGAGAACATCACATACAGAGAGGGACAAGGTGCAAGCCATCACCAGGGTAGGAATTGCACAGCAGAAAAACCTTCCCTCTAGCACTGTAACAAAGCTGAAAGCAGTAGAATCACAGTGGCAACCCACCCCGAGGTCATGAACACAAGAGATGCCCTTTACACAAGGCAAGAGAAGAATCATGGTTTCACCCGTGAGGAATGTCCCCAGGAGGAGTTGCATAAGCCTGCAGTTTTCAAATGGCAGAGTAAAACCACAGCTGTATCACATTTAGAGGGAAGGGGGTTTTTTAGACATAAAAGAGTGTTTCTACTATCAAATTTGAAACTACAGCCACTTTGTTTTTCCTTTGAATAATGAATCTCATGAAACACCCAATTGACCTAAGAGACTGGTATATTCAAAGTCAGAGCATCAGTTATGGAGGGGGCAGAGCAAGAAGCTGGAAGAGACTGTGCAGTTTTGTTCAGTCTGTATCTGCGTGATACTTGGGATTAGTTCCACTAACACATTACTGCTTTATATTCTTCCTAGAAATCTCAAGGCAGAAAAACTAATGTTCTCTATAGAAAAGAGGCCCTTTCCATTCCCTTCAAATTAGCTGGGAAAATAGATTTAGGCTTTAAAATAATATAGAGGGAACAGAGTTAGCACTTTCTAAGGCAAAGACTTTATCACCAGAAGAAGCAAAACAATGGGAAAAGAAGTTTCATTATCCAAAACCTGAATCAAGCTGGACCACAATCTAGCATCCCTCCCTACAGTGAACGGTTCCCCAGGGAACAGTCCTGTGCTGACGGACAGTGAAATGAGGCAGCATCAGCTACTGAAATGCAGTTTGCATGATGGAAAGTTTTTAATTCTTACAGAAGTGCTTGCTCTGGGGAGAGGGGGTTCCAGGCATTATTTTGTCATAAGTGGAAAACTCCTGAAAGAAAAATGTGTTCTTTCAGAAAGCTATGCAAACTACTCTCAAGTTTCTATGACTGCTACATTGTAAGGGAAAAGCAGGGAGGATTTTTCCTCCTTTAAGCCAAGATTTTAACTGGATGAGACGATAATTTTTTCCAAATTCTAAGCATGGAGAAGCCACAAGAACAGTGGAACCAAAATGGCACATAACAAGCTAATAGTGATGGATTAACCTTGACATAACAAAGTGAAGTAGCATCATATTTAATACAGACACTTCTTTTGGCCTGTTAAGCTAAAACAAACAAAAAGAGACACTTCTGGAATTCTTAAATGAAAAGACATTCATGAGGCTGAGAAAATTCAGACTGCTAGGAAGCTAAAGCAAACAGACCGTAAAACCACCTGTATGCTGAGGCCTGAAAGGTCCTTGCACAGAGTCTCATTAATTCCTATCAAGAGGAACTGCTGCCCTTTGATGGATAATCATCTGAACAGGAGACTGCAAGCACAGAACAAAAGAAAATAGGCAGAAATATCAAACTCTGAAATCATCAAATCACACACTCAAGACACTGAGCCCAGGAAATGCTGAGCCGGTGGAAAATATCAAAGTTATAAGGGGAACTCTCCCAAGACATCTTTCTTCTAAGAAAAACATTTTATCTAAGGAAAAGCTTCACCGTCAGTGGAAAAAATGGTAATAAAAAGTTTAACCTCAGATTATGAAATGAAGCAGATTAAAGTGTGACAGCAGTATTTAGTGTCCACGAAACAGTGTTAAAAATACCTAGACCTACACTGCTAAACAGAAAACTGTTAAGTGTAAAACTCTTACGCAATTCACATGGGGTAGACCCACGGAATCCCAGCGGCTTCATTTTCCTATTGACCAGTGCAGTTTGGATTTATGCTGTCAGCACACGGAGGACGATAAACCAAAGACCTTTTTACCACCAAAACCGTGAATACCTGACTTGCGATTCTCAAACTTCATCCGTGTTCCCTTCCCAGTAGAAACCAACTTTCCAATTGTTGAAGTGAGAAAAATGATGATGCGATTCATAGTAAGTGTCTACATTTGCAAGTCATTCCCAAGTACAAGAGTCTGCTCTCAGCTATTTTTCTACGTAATTTCCACATCATTTTTCTTGGCCGGATTAGTGTTCTAAAGGGTAGTTTCTTATTGATTAAATTTAAATTGGCAGTAGCTCTAAAACCAGTTTGTCTTCAATGGGAGCCATATTAAACTAAATATAGACAAAATCATTTGGAGAATGAACATTATATCTCTTTGATGCTTTCTCTGTCTTAGGTTTCCTAGCCCCCCAGAAACCTGGGCTCATGGTTTGAATATTTCCTTAAATATTACTCTAGATTAGATATCTAGGTATTTAAGGAAAACTAAATCCATTTCACTGGCAGGTATGTGGAAAAAAACCCATGCATATACAGATGAGAATAAATATTGATACTGAAATGAGAACGTTTACTACATCTAGTGCTAAGAACTAATCAATATCCATTTAAAGGCTCAGCACCAATAAAACCAGAAAAGTCAGTTTACCACTTGAAAACAGATGCTTGGTGTTAATTTGCAAATCTTCTGAAAGATATGCAAGGAAATCAAACCTGACACCCACAGAAAGAATTCACTTTCAATGAACACTACCTGTTCATGATACATTCTCTTCCAGTTCAGACTAGTTTGGGCGATCGTGATCCTTACAGCAACTGCTGCCAGGATTTTGGCCCTAAACTCAAAATAATCTATTCTGTGACGAAATGCCAAGATTACTTTAATCTTCACAATCTTAGTGATGCCAGAAGAGCATAGTAGATCTGTACCTAAGTGCAGTAGTCCCCACAATCTCTGCTCACTACAGGAAAATGTGAGATGTGGTGCAGCAGCTGCCATGAGTATTGACCGTATAGACAGTGGTCCTGTGTCCAGACAGGTCATCTAAGGCAGCATATCCTCATCCTATAGCTCATGTTCTCCTCTCTACTGTGTATGGTTACTGGTAAAGCTGGATAGAGACTGTGTTTTCGAGGTTTGGCCTCAGTGCCGAGTCCATTGCCCAGTGCAGCTCACAGGAACAAGCACAGGTCTGATGCAAGTGCTCATTTGCTCATTTACTCATACACTTGCAGATTCCGTTTCTTTACCTGCACGTGCCACACTCTGAGCAGTCAGGAAAACACATTGTGGATGAAATCTGTGAACTTGGTTGCAATGTAAGCAACCAGCTGGGGTTAATTTCAACTGTGCAGCACATCCTGATCTGATACTGTATATGAAAAGAGTAAGACAATGGATAGAAGGAAAACCATGGGCAATAACTTAACATACAAGATTACCTGAGAGAGAGTTCTAGGTTGCTGCATGTTAAATTCATGTGGGGGAAGAATTTACTGACAGACCAAAGCCTTTAGGCCTTAATTAATGTCATGGGGATGGTCGATCTGCAGTGCACTCCATCTCATACAAACGGCTACACAAGTCACCTCTGCAGTATACAAACTGCTATGGCACAAAACACCACCATCACAGACATGGTAGCATAACACAGAAGAAAGGGTCTTACAGCATCATTTTCAAAAGATACCTAAAGCATTTGAAGTGTTTAAATCCCAAAGGCTTTCCAAATGTTTAGGTGACTACATCTTTTGCTCATACCAAAAACCTCAACATTTGCTCTCTAAACTACACTATCAATTGAAGAAAAAAAAGAGTGTAATATTAATGGTGTTAAAATTCTGCTTCTGTTTCTAGTGATTCTATTAAAATTATGTTGGTGTTTATTTTAAGACATAGTGGGCAATATAGGAATCCACCACCTTTAGTTAGCAGGTGTCTTTATCACCCAGCTGAACACAACTACAAAACCACATCTTACTGTTTCTTGTGCTTGCAAAGTACTATTGATACCAGCTGTGTTTGTAGGGGTTGTCAACACAAACACAAAGGGACAAGGGACCTTTCTTCAGTGAGCAGTGCTTACGGGGAGTTTTTAGGTGAATTTTGCATAAATTTTAAGAACTTGGAAAAGCAGTGCAATTCCAGCATAGGCTGAATATGAACTTGAGTTACAGTCTCACAGTACTGATGAGGCTGGAAAAGACCTTAAAGATCATCCAGTCCAACCTAAAACCAACCAAGGAAACCTAACATCTGACATCTAGCTCATGCCACTCAGCACTTCATCCAGCCTAATCCTGAACACCTCCAGAGACAGTGACCTCCGTGGGCAGCCCGTTCCAAAACCAGATCACTCTGTCAATGAAAAACCTTCTCCTAATGTCAAATCTAAACTTCCCCTGATGGAGCTTAAGACTGTGACCCCTTGTCCTGTCTCCAGTGTCCAGGGAGAAAAGACCGACCCCTGCCTGACTCCAACCCCCTTTTAGGTAGTTATAGACAGCAATAAGGTCCCCCTTTAGCCTCCTCTTCTCCAGGCTAAACAGCCCCAGCTCCATCAGCCTCTCCTCGTAGGTAAAGGACCTTCCAGGCCCTTTACCAATCTAGTTGCAATAGAGTTCATCTTGAGATGAAAAATGGTACGCTAGACCTCCACAACAGCTGGATCTAGCAGGATTTAAATCATCTGGAGTAACTATCATGTTCCCATCTGGCCGACCCTCAAGAAAAACCCACCACACCTCAAACCAACCAAACCCACCTGATCAGAGGTAAATCCCATTGTTCTGGCTGGGCAACAAGTGGCTGTTTCAGGGTGTTTCTTGAAGTTTGTCTAAAACTGATTTCAGAAGATGAAGCTGAGGTACATAGACCAATGCAGACTTGCTGCAGTGAATAGGTCTTCTGAGGCTAATTCTGCAGCTGTCAAGCTCTGTGGCGGTGCACAGCTGACCCACCAGAGCTTGCATCTCCTCTTTCTGTAGCTGCTGCAGGACAGCTGGACAGGGTACATACAATGGCTGGACAATGCAGTGCATGCATCGATTGGTATAAAGTGAGGTGTTGGGAGCTGCTTCCCAGCCCATTCAGCAGCTATGCTGCAGAACCCATGTCCTCCAAGGAAGAGGCAGTCTCCTGTTGATGGCACAGGTCGTCTGTTTATACCTACTCAATAGGGTCATCCAGCTATTGATCTCTACCCACAGAAATGTATTGCACATATTCAGTATAGCTCAACATTGGTGATAAGCACTTAAAATTAGCTAATTCCACTTAGGAAATAAAACATTAAAGCTTTGGAGCAAACATTCATATTAGGGATCAGTCAGATTCTCTGGTTGGCAGTCAAAGCAGAAAGACTGGTTAGAGCATCAGACAGAAAGCTGAGAGTTTCCAAAAAAATCAGTAATTTTTTTATGCTATATTTTTTTATTAGGGATCCTGGGAATAAAACATTTTGTAGTCTAGTTTTAGTGGTGCACCTCATAACCCTTAGTTATCTTCACTGAACGTTAATACTACAAGGAATGGTTGTAGTTTGTCTTCAGGATCTAAACCCAAGCTAGAGTCTCAAAAAGTTTGCTACTACAAAGCAAACACATTGTAAAACTCTTACTATCTGGATCACGAGTGCTTCATTCTTTGTGTACATGCCACAGGGTGAGAATATCTTGTGCTATCGAGTACATAACAGAGGATCTGCCAGAAGGATGTAAATTACTTTGAAATATCAGAGCCACGGGTTTATGCTGCACGCCAGCACAAGGAGAAAATTCACACTTAGCATCTAACCCATTAATCAGTCAGCTTCACCAGCAGATTAATATACCCCACGTCTCAAAAAGCTTCCATTCACTTAATCTCTTGACCTGGCATTCAATAACCATAGCATAAAATACTGACCAGCTTTGTATTGGCATGCTTGTACTGTTGCAATCATACCATAACCTAGGTTACTCAGGAGCAGCCTATGTTCTGCAACATTTCTTCTCATAGCAACGGGTTTTCACCCTGTGCAACAACAGAACAGTGTGTCCTGTCTATAGGGAGTGACAGCCATAGTCGAGCACAGAAGATAAAACAGGAGTCAGATGACCACGCACCAGAAAGCAGCAAGATAACTGATCTACATGATAAGCAGTCCACTAGCAGCTGATGGCTTACAAGCTAAAAAACCAAACCACCACAAAATGCTGAAGAACACAAAAAACTGAGATAAGGAGGTATTTTTGTCAGTGCTCAAGGAGAGGAGAGAGCTGTCTGAGAAACGTAAGTTCATCCTTTAAAATATAAGTGAGCTTGAGCTCAGTGAATTGCAAACTGGGAATCAGCAGCTTGACTGAACAAGAGGAAAGAAGGACATCAGGGAAAGGAAAACCAATCTCGGAACCTTTGAATCAACTTCTGTTCAGTAGACTGGAGGAACACCTCCTGTCCCAGGGCTGAGAACCTACCTGTGTTATCACAGTATCTGTGGAAAGCAGACCTGACACGTTAAGGGGAATGGGATAAGTTTAGACAATGACTGACTGACACCAAGTGCTGTTCCAAGATGACAGCAGATGTCTATTTGTAATCACAGCCTCTTTAAAGCTTTATAACAAAAAGGAAAGTGAGAGTATATTCCCCAGTTGCTTAAAGCCTAAGAATTTTAAATGCCCAATACGGAGCTGCTGCTGAGTCTTTAGCTGACAGAAGACATAGGAGTGTCTTTACTTCTAAAGCAAAGCACATAACCTCCTAAATACATGACATACAAAATACAGGCACCTCAGCAGACAGTCCTCGATGCCAACCTATGGTAGTTAGCATCAGTTTCAGTTGCAGGATGACAAAAGGAACTTGGTTTAACAGTGCTTCATCTCTCTTGGGTGCCTCAACACCTGTGCCATGTTTTCACTCTATTTTAAGCCCAGAACTGAACCTGTGCTTCAAGTGTTTTGTTGTCTCCCATTCAAGTTCAGAAAGGTTTAACTGAAGGCCATAGTGACCTCAGCCTAGGCACTAGTCTGCACAGCACTCCATGGAGCAGGGATTGCACAGGAAGCAATCTGCCCCACACCACCAAAGCACCTCTCCAACAAGAATTTCCCCAAGTGTTCCTCAGACCGGTTGGATAGTGTGTAGTTACACAGTGGTCTTCAAAGCAATGTCTGCATAAGGAATGCCCTCTCTGCTGTTTTGCTGCTGAGTGGTCTCCCCACTGCGGCATCAAGGGACTCAACACTGCTGACGTACTTGCACAGCTACAAGCACATGAATCAGGTTTCTGAGCCTGTTCAGTCCTATTTATAAGGATCACTTAAAGGAAGCCACTTTGCCACACAGACAAGACCCATAATAAAAAGGACACCAAATATCACCACTAAAGATAAAACCCATTAAACCACAACCTCATCCTTTACCCTTCAGAATCCAGGTGATTCTGGAGCTGGGTAAAAGGAAGACTACTCTTCTCCTTCTCCCTTTGTAGTCAGGTAACTTAGAGGGAAGTGGGGAACAGAAGTGGCAGGAGCATGCTTTTTGCAGAGCATCCCAGAGCAGTGCCTGCCACTCTAACATCTCCCCCATGTTACACACAGTGATTGCAGCACCAGTGAAGTAATGGGCCCTCAAACAGAGGCCAAGCAAAGTTTAAAATAGATCATCATTACTTTGTAGCTTGGGAGCATTTGAATACAAGAGACACAGATTGTCTGTCTTAGGAAGGAGCTAAATTTGAGATGAAAACTTTGCATGGACTTGAAGTTGTCACCACCTAGACAGTGATGAACATGTAGGCGACTAAAGCTGTTTGCAACCCACAGTCTCTTCACACCTAGGTTGCCACAGGCACCCAGTCACGGAACCATGTTTTGAGCAAGAGTAACATGCCCCAGCAGCACTTAACTAGCAGACACAGTCCACACAAGGCTGAAGGAGTCAGAGAGGGGTCTCTTTTCAACAATTTCTTGCTGCTGGAAAAGGCAGAGATGAAGTTGCTGCCCTAGATTCAGAGCTCTCAGCACTCAGAAGTTATCAAAATCTATTTGGCCTCTGCCACGAGGTTATAAAATTCTGAATAAAGGGTAGAGTATTCTAAAGTTGATGGCAGACCCAGCAGTGAAGTAGGAGAGTAACAAAGGCAGTGTTATATTGTTTGCCTTTGAGCTAGCAGCAACACTCAACTAGCCACCAGCTGTAAGGATGCTCAAAACAGTCTTTGTGACTGAAATACTAATTCATCCGCATAAAGTCTGCTTCAGAAACTAGGACATTTTTAATGTCAGACAGCAGGAAAAACACCTTTTTCCTCAAAGACATGCTGCACACAGAGTGCAGTCACCTGAAGTTTCTGCTGTGTCCTTTTGACACATTTGGTATTTTAGAGGATAACTAAAAACACCTGAAAATGGGAAGAGATGCTGAAGAGAGAAAAGAACCTTGATACACATAGAGCGCGAGCGTGCACGTGTACGTAAACACACCATTGTGGGATTTTACCCGTCGCTGGCCACGAAGGAGAAGTGGGTATAAGTGTGGAACTCATTGTGGATTCGTTGTTCCTTTGAATGCTGGTTCACACCACTTGCATCACACCTGAACCAAGTGACGAGTAATAAAGAACACAGTACTTTAACAAGTTAGTCCAGCGGCAGCAGCAACCCGTTTCTCTCAAATACAGCCGATCTGCTTTACTTCCTTTCACTTCTATTCAACTACAGAGCTATCTACTTCCTGACTTTTAATTGTCTAAGATTGTGCCAAACGTGTTCCAGACCTTTACCTCAGCATTTCACAATAGGATCTTTCCAGCCCATGAGAACACAGTAAAAGCTCTTTTCCCCCTCATTTCCTGAGCTACTGAAAAAGCCATTTTCAGGATGTTAACATTATTTCTGACTACAAACATAATAATTCATCATAAAAACACTGATAACGTATCAGCAAAAGAGTGTTTGGACTGTGGTTTCTACCTACAAACACAAACTTGTACAAAGCTTTTGCAAACCTTTTGCACACTTTCAAGGAGAGGCACGATAATCAAGGAATAAAAGTTTAAAGAATGGGACAAAGTTCAACTTAGATTAACCAGAAAACTCTATTTGATCTGAACGTATCACACTAACATGGAGAGACCTCAGTTTTAGCCTTACTTCTTGTTTTTGGGTCACATGTTGAGGTTTCCTTGTTTATAATTTTATTGTACTGAACGAGTCCAGAGAAGGGCAACTAGAATGGTCAAGGGGCTGAAAGGTCAGCCCTACGAGGAGAGGCTGATGGAGCTGGGTCTGTTTAGCCTGGAGGAGGCTCAGGGGTGACCTTATCGCTGTCTATAACTACCTAAAAGGGGGTTGGAATCAGGCAGGGATTGGTCTTTTCTCCCTGGACACTGGAGACAGGACAAGGGGTCACAGTCTTAAGCTCCATCCATCGGGGGAGGTTTAGACTTGACATTAGGAAAAGGTTTTTCACTGAGAGTGATCTGGTTTTGAAACGGGCTGCCCACGGAGGTGGTCGAGTCGCCATCCCTGGAGGTGTTCAAGGTTAGGCTGAAGTGCTGAGTGGCATGAGCTAGATGTCAGATGTTAGGGTTACTTGGTTGGTTTTACGTTGGACTGGATGATCTTTAAGGTCTTTTCCAGCCTCATCAGTACTGTGAGACTGTGACTGGCAGTTCAGTGCTGCACAGTGGTAATAGAGTGAACATACAGACAACATGTGGAGACTCACCTACCCCAGCCTTCTCTTACTAATTCATAGAATCAAGGTTGAAAAAGGCCATCAAGTCCAACCATCCACTCCTAACCACTAAACCATCTCCCAAAATGCCACATCTACTACCTTTTTGTTTTAAAGCCTCCAGGGACGGTGTCTCCACCATCTCCCTGAGCAGCCTTACCACTTGTTCTGCACAGGAGATTTTGCTGATGTTTAGTGTGAACCTCCCCTGGCATACCTTGAACCTGTCCCTCTGCAGGTTGGACACCTATTTGATTACTCACAAACGTCACAAAACAAAGAGTCTGCAGGCTTACATCTCATCCTCACCTGAAGGTACAGCTGAACATCATTGAGATTCAGAAACATTTCTGGTTTCTACCACCCAGGAACAGCTTGAAAAGGCTTTTAAGCTCTTAAAACACAGCATTCTTGGGAGAATATGTTCTTTCAAAACTTGTGAATAGCAAGAAACCTATGCAATCAAGGTATTTTCCAAGCAATGGTACTAGTGCTTCCATTGTTTCACTTCAGGTTAATCATAACAAGCACAGCTATTATCCTGCAGCATTAATTACACTCAAAAAAAACCCAAAATCATTTGGCAGCTTTTGAATTTATCAACTCATCAATAGAATTAACAGAAAATTCAGGGGGGTTTAAGTATTATTTCTAAAATCCTCAAATACTCTTTTACCGTGGGGATTGTGTTGGTTTTGTGTTAACTGACACCTCCTGTTTCCACACAAAAAGGCTTTCTGAACATTTAATTACGGTGGCTCTCTTAGTCCTGAGAGAGAAATTTCCACACAATTATTAGTGAGTTTTAAAGAAAGAAAAGGTTGTGAAACTCTTGAAAGCTCTATGTGATCTGGACAGAGCTAGACAATCCTACCTTTTCTTTAGCAATAAGGAAGCCTTAACTTTGCTTTCCATTCCCTTCACTTATGCTGCTGGTATGATTACCATGCAACAAAGAAATCCAAACCACAACTAAATGAATCGATTTCCCATTTCTAGACTGCTTCATTTCATTTCATGACTGCTTCATTTATTCTAGGATGGTTTTGTCTTGACATGAGGCAAACAGATTTTTTTTAACTTGAATCTAATATTTTATAACCCTTTCAATGAGTGACAGGCCTTAACCTTAATGCTTGAAAGCTTTTGAATGTAAACTTTCTCTTCTCCTGGTCCATGTCATCTTCCTTCTCTTCCATGGGTTCTGACACCTCTGAGAACCCCTACAGTTGCTCCATCAATAAATCAATAGGGAATTGATCAGATAGTCACACTGAATAACACCAACCTACGTGACAGGCCAGATACAAAGAAGTATTCCTGTACCTAAGAGGAGGTTGTCCCAAGCCCTGAAACCCAACACAAGTTGAGTCACAGCCTCAGAGTCCACAACATTAGTTGGACATCTCAGAGCACCAGGAGAGTCACCGTTTCCAATATCAAGTCTATTAGTAGTGGTGCAAGCAATGTGCTAACACTTAGAACAGGTCCACTAAGCATCTGTGTCTACGTTTTTAAAATTCATGTTTTAAAATTCTCTGCTTCTTATTTACAGACTTCTTCCCTCACTTGAATAAGGGATCTGCTAAAAAGAAAAACACACCTAAACATTTTATTTAAAGAAACAGGTGCGCTCACTACATTACGTTAAAATGCTCACTACGTTATCTGAAAACACAAAGTAATGACTGAAGACCCCGTTTTGCTGTGATAGTAGCACAGTCAGATATAGGAGATCATTTTGGTTCTCTGTTTAGATAAATTATCTCACCTGACTGAAATCATTTGACTCCCCACCTTTGCTGCCTCAGACTGCATAAAACACCAAGTCCCAAGACAGTTCCTTTCAGTTAAAATGCAAGAGTGGAAAAACCCATCAAAAGCTATTCCATAATTCTTCCTCATACCGAGTTGTGGAGTACTCTGCAAAGTCCCAACGAGTTCAACTAACCAGAGGTATTTTTTCTCCTAAGCCTAACAAAGACTTAGGGTACATGTGATTATAACAAAGGCCAACTTCAAAAGACGACAAATACCAAGTTAAACCACAGGAACGCTATTTGTGAGTTCTACCTGGCTTAACCTGTTCAATTCTTTAAGAACATTCAGATTTATCAGAATTAAATAAATATGATGGAATCAATTAAAAATCTATTAACTAAATAAATCTAACAACTGTTCTTCTCAAGTACTCTTTGCTTTTGCGCCTATTAAACTACTTATTGTAGAAATTATGATCTATCACAGTACTGATGAGGCTGGAAAAGACTTTAAAGATCATCCAGTCCAACCTAAAACCAACCAAGTAACCCTAACATCTGACATCTAGCTCATGCCGCTCAGCACTTCAGCCAGCCTAACCTTGAACACCTGCAGAGACGGCAACTCAACCACCTCTGTGGGCAGCCTGTTCCAAAACCAGACCACTAGAGTAGTTTTACAGTAAGATATATACACACAAGTACAAAGTCATATCTCTGCAAGTGATTCTGACTTTGAAAGTGTCAGCTGGACAATGCTTTCTGATAAATGCCATAGAAGCCTGGTTGAGTAAAGGTGGAGACTCTCCCGAGGGTTCATGAGACTTAAAGCACTTTATAACTTTCATTGGAAAAAAGTAAAATAGGAAATACCTATTAGGACAGTCTTTATTTTACAATCAAGCAACAAAGAGAGTTAACTGGTTGAATTACTAGTTAAACTTTTATTGTAATTACTATGCAAAAAACAATCTTTAGTAGCAGTAAGCTACCTCAGTATTTTTCCAGCTATAGCTACTATAGATTTAAAAATACTGAAAACAAATACTTAGTAGTCCAATTAATAGGTTGTAGAGTGACATATAGCCAGGAAACTTGCAAAATTCTAATATCACAGATTTTTACCATGTACATATGAAAGCTGTAATGAAATTCTGCAAACCCAGCCAGTTAGATAGGAACATCAAAATAAATTCAAAGGCTCAGGAATATTGTAGCCACATATAGAATCATCAGGGATCTGAAGAGACCACAAAAGATCATGTAGTTCAATCTGCCCTGCCACAGCAGGATCACCTGGACCGAGTCACACAGGAACAGATCCAGGTGGGTCTGGAACATCCAGAGGAGGAGACTCCACAACCCCCCTGGGCAGCCTGTTTCAGTGCTCCAGTACCCTCACTGGGAAGAGGTTTCTTCTGATATTGATATGGAACCTCCTTTGTTCAAGCTTGCACCCACTGCTCCTTGTCCTATCACCAGATGTCCTTGAGAAGAGCCTGGCTCCATCCTCCTGACACCCACCCCTCACACATTTGTAGACATTAATGAGCTCACCCCTCAGCCTCCTCTTCTCCAAGCTCAAGAGACCCAGCTTCCTCAGCCTTTCTTCATAAGGGAGGTGCTCTCCTTCTTTCATCATCTTTGTTGCTCTACGCTGGACACCCTCCAGCAGCTCTGTCCTTGTAGACAGAAACTAAGCTGGGAAAAGCACATGTCACCACATTACACAGAATGAGTAAAGCTTTTGTTAGTGAACAGCTGTGCTAATGAAACAGCAAGCCCAAGAAAGATGTAATAATGTGCTGAAAATTTAATTAAGGTATTAGAGCTGTAGACATAATTACAAACTAAGACCATAGCCACTGAAAAAGCCTTGTTTAACTTGCCTTGATCAATTGCCAGGTAGAAAGCTAAAGCCCCAAGCACTGCCTATCTGCCACTGACAGTGGATGATGTGATCCATGCACGAGTGCCAGCTCATACCCAAATTAAGCAGAAAAACCAAGTCAGGACAGTGTGGTAACCAGTTGTAGGAGTCATGCTTGCCCTACTCGAAAAGCAAGAGTGTCCAGTGGAAAAGCTACAAGCTTGGTCCAAAACCAAGAAATCTACAGCAAAAGTGGGCATCTGACAGGCAACAGCCAAGACCAGAAAGGAACAGCAGATAGTACTTAAAAGAAAGAGAACGAGATGATGAAACAGCCTAACTCTTCAGTTTAAGAGTGTGGGAGGCACAGCAGCACTGTGCACTGTAATTGGTAAAAATACACTAAAGAACAAACAAAACAACAACAAAAAGCAGACTCTGAGGCAAGAGGATCCTTGTGAGAAAGCAAACTACCTTATTCATTACAAAACATTGCATGCACCACATTTGCAGCTGGTGTACAAGCAGCCCCTGCTCAGAGCTTTTCCATTTACTTAGACAAGATGGGATCTACATAAACCCTGATCCTCAGCTTGGTCTGTGTCTGGGCTTCTTCTAACTCCAACTCCTCTACATGGTAGATTTTCCTGTAAAATTAATACTATACAGGTTGAACCTAAGGCATCTCAACAAACTAATACTATGCAGGTTGAACCCAAGACATCTCAACGAAGTTTTGATCCCATGTTGTCATGCTAGGAAGCGCTGGCAATGAAAAACCAGTCCTCATTACTAAGCACCGCTGTATTTTGCTAACTCTTGAGAGATCCTTCATCCCCAGATGCCCAGATTACAGCCTCAGCGAGCATAAACCAGCATCAACATACAAGTTTCCCTTCCATGGAAACAGGTTTACTGCACATCCCTGTTGTGGCTGGGATGAGGCCAAAGTGTACGTGTACAGCCCTTCAGCTACGCTCCTAGGCCTTTAGACAGTGACTGAGCTACCCCAGATTTGCACTAAAGTTGCCAAGTGCCAACTGCCTCCTTGCTGTGCCGCTTTCAGTTGACCATATTCCCGCTGCATTGGCACGAGTCCAGTTACCTGCTGACCTGACAACTGAAAGCTGCAGAGCCCCACCCCGAGTGTGGCTCTCGGTACTTTCCAAACTTTATTAGCATTTCTGAAGTTATCCAAGCCCCTCGTCAGTAAAGCACTTTGAACATTTATCCCCCTTTTCCTAAGGCATAACTTCCCTGTTTGACTAAATTCTTTCTGCATGATTAAAGCCACTGGAATTACTGATTTACTTGGCTTTATTCACAGAGAACAATAGAGTCAATATTGCCCAGTTCCTGCTCAGAGTCAGGGAAATACATCCGAGTACGTGCAGCTCCCCTACACCGGTAAAGTCAACAGCGAAGGAATTTATTCAGTCCAAAATTGTGCTGATGCACAAGTCTAAGCCCTGGAACAAAAATGCATCATAACTATGTCAGCAAACACTCCTTTCATTACTATTAAAAGTGTTGAAATTGGATTTGTTAAGTTTCAGCCTTTCTTTTGGTAAAACAGGCTATTGTCAAAAGAACACTGGAGGGTGATTAATTCTTTTCTGGTTTCAGGGGATTATAACGTGATACAGCTGAACTCTCAAACAAGTTGCTCTCAGATACAGGACTCAGGCTCACCACAATCTTTCCTACAGAGATAACACTCTTCCTTTAAGATGATCACTACAGTTAGAAGCAGACACAAGGTAAAGATGCAGACCAGCTGCAGTTGTTCATAACCTCTAAACTTTTATCTTTAACCAGTAAGACAAATCTCAAGTCCAGAGACTACCCCGCCTGGGAAAATATGGGCTGTGGGCTTTGTTCTTCTTAAAAGTGTGGTTTAGGTGTTCTCAGATGCACTGCCTCACTAATGTTATCTGCATCCTAATTTAAAAAGCACGGCCTGTGTTTAATCTTGCTATATGCAGTGCTTTGTAAATTAACTGCTATAGCAATTTACATCTAAGTTCATCTATGCCACTGAGTTGCTGGGGCATTACTGCAGTTTTTATTGATTATGGCTTGGCCTGCATGAAGTGCCTTAAAATATGCCTGCTTTGCTGTGATCGTTAATACAGCTCAGCTGTATGACATATAGATCCGTATGCAGACAAGTACTGTATTACATAAAGCAGCACTAGAAAGCTGACATTTGCTAAGTCCCATGGCAGATTTCAGGTCCCAAGGCAGGCTTAGCTTCTTACCTGCACAACTAGACAAACCCCTCCAATTATAAAGTATGCAAATCTGTGGTTCCTGTACCCAAGTTTCCTACAGTAAGGCTGAAAGACAGATTCTGCCTCTGACTTTAAACACAAAGCAGCAAATCCATTTCTTGCTTCAGTCTGAAGACACAAAAAATAAGGCTATCATAAAAACGGACCCTTGACAATTGGAGTCATTTCACACAATTTCATACAGAGGCAAAAAGATCACTTAGCCCTGAGTGCATCATCCAGGCTGCAGTCAGCATCTTTTCATTGACTTCAACAGCAGGGAATGAGACCTCAGACCACGTTAGGGGAGTCTGTCTAGGTTCATACTAAAATCACCAGAAGAGTGTGGAGTGTTGTGGAAATGAGCCAACATTTGTCACTCCAGGATCAAAACAGAAGATGACAGTCTCCTCATCAAGTGCGGATAGACCAGAATTGCTTTCACTTACAGTGATACAAGCTAGGTAGGAACTTGAAGCAGCTGGCAGGTTTGGCTACCAGAGTGCTCTGCAGATGTTTCTTCTCAGCTGCCATCCTCCACCTTGCAGAGACTTTGTTAAACTGTGCCCCTTAGCTCAAATCTTACAAAGTACTTGTGTTTACACAGCAGCCAGTCAGTGTTTATCAGCATGAAAGGCCTGAAGACTTAGTCATTTTTTAACTCTGAAAAGGTTCCTTACTTCTTAGTTAAGAAGCGTATTTGTTATACACCATAAAGGCTTTCAGAATGACAACATTCAGTACTGGGAACCTGATCATGACAAATAAAAAAGACAGATACAAACAAGTGGCACCATAAAACACATTTATCCTTCATTTTATTCCTGATAAATTGACCAATGCAAAATAAATAAATAAATTCCAATTAAATTTCCTACCTTTTTCACACCCTTTATGACACAGTGTTTAGTGGCATCATCTTAGACCGTCTTCTAGACGACCTGCCTCACACGAGCAGCATGACAGTGTAGGTACACCTTCAGAGGGCTTATGCTTCCTTGCCCATTCTTTTTCACACAGCAGTGGGCAAGCACCGAATTCTCTTGTGGTGACCGTCACTGCGTGAGTGGGGGTATGGCCATGATCTTAACTGCAGAGTGGAGAACTGTCACTCTCTTCACAATTTGCACAAGTCATGCAAAGAGCCATGTGTGCTCAGTCCGAGGGGAGTCTTCAAGCCATGCCACTTCCCCTTCAGGACACTAGGTGATAGCTCTTCCAGGAGTCTTAGAAAACAGCAAAACCCAGATGATTCTTAACGGTTGCTAAACACATCTGTCTACTACCCAAAATCAGAAGTTAGCGAAAGCACTCAAACTTCGACAGAAAGGTTGTTTGTTCTGTCTGATGCAAAAGGAAAACAATTATTTAAACCTCATCCTTCAAAATGCCTAGGCTATTAAAAAAATAATTACTCCAAAAATAATTAACTCCACACTGGAGTCAGGTAATGACAACTGTGTGCCCAAGCAAAGTTGTACACTTCTACAAACACAGCCTTGCAGCGTCAGTGCTTTCATTTTGGTAAAGATGTTTACATTGCAGAATATAAAATAGACTTGATTTGGGATTATCTACCAACCAGTAAGCAGCATTGAAAAGAAACAGTTTAATGTATTTATTATACAACTCGAGTCTTAACTTTGATTTGGTAAAATAGCATCTTTTACATCTCTTGCACACATAGCTACACCTAAGTTTAAGAATTTAATTAACTTTTATATGGGAGGATACCCAACGTCATGCAGCTTCCATCCCATGTTCTGAAGCTGCCCCTCATCCCTATCCATTTGTGACCAGGAAAAGAGAGGGACACAGCTGCAGAGTGGTGATGCCTACATCTGCTGTGACGGGTAGACAGTGCCTGGTTGTTTCTGAAGAGAACAGTTACTGATGGGCTGTGATAAAGCTGCACAAGAGGGTGAGTCAAAGAAAAGGAACAGATGCATGACAGGACAGAAGCTAACAGTGGAAAGCCATTTTTCCCCGATAAACTTCCCCTTAATATACCAGAATCTCCATTCGGGAGAAGTCTCCTTTTATAAGTTAAAAATTCAACAGGCAGTAGATATTTCTGAGTTTATGTTTGTAGGTAAATGCCACTTCACATTCCTTGAAGAGACACTGTTTTTCAGTTACTTCATGGTTTTATAATTCCATATGGATTTCTCACTCCTACATTAGGTTTTGAATTAGCAAACAATTGCTTATAGCAGGAAAGTAAAACTCCTGTCATTGCTACAGGGCACCATTCTGCCCTTCTGAGATTAAAAGCAGCATGCGATTGGGTTTTTCCTCACCCTCTTTCAGCACATGACCCAGGAGCAGACAGTCAGTTGAACCGGTGATGATTACAGATGACAACTTGTAGCATGTGCTGTCACAGCCACCGTACACAGCAAGTCTGCTAACAATGCATTTTGCTAACCACCACATGGATTCAAGGAAAATTGTTTTTTCTAAACTAAATCAACTGCAGACACATTATTACAGGCTGTCTTTCCCAGGAACTCTAAGCAGACAACCAGATTCAATGCAATGGTAGTTTAAATGTTCTAGCAGACACTGCGTGAAAACCTGGGCCCTTTAGTAGTGACTGATGGAGCACAGTGGTGAGGTTATGAGCATTATTCATACGACTATTGGACTACCAAATCATTTAGGTTCAGTTCAACCTGTTCACAATTGAGCTAAAAAAACCTTTCCTCCCAATGGCTTTTGCTGTTATTTTAGTAAACTAAAACACATCACCAGCTTGCAGTCAAGCAGGGAGGTAGCAGGGATTAGATATGAATGTTGCTGAAGTTGAAGTTTTCCTGAGGTAACTGAATTTTAAACTTATATCGCGAAGGACACAGTTCTCTTTCTGACACCTCAAACACATTAACTGGGGGTCATTGAGGAACAGCTACACACAGACTTGTAAGTATTAAGCAGTCAGATGGAATCACCAAGTTTAAAGGAAGCCTCAACAAAGACTGGATGAAGGCGAAGGCATAGCACAGCCACACACTGGTACTGAAGGCACTGCCATTCAGTTTATCAGTAAAACCAACAGAAAGCAAAAGAAGGAGCAAAAGCAAAGCCACGAGACAGCTCTTTGTCTGGCTTACATGCGGATTTCTCCTGGCAGGAGCATACCACGCAGCAAAACTCACCCCAGCCTTCAGCACCCACAACAGCACAGTACAGATTAGCTGTCCTGCAACCCACTCTGACATCTTAATGACAACTTCAGCCAATCAACCTGGGAACCAAGGCTATCTTGGCTGAGTGGTAACTGTGCCAGCGTCATTAAGTTAAGGGTAAGGACTAAACATGATCAGTCTCCATAAATAAAGGTCGGGTGGGGAACAGCCTCTGAAAACCAGAAGTGAGAACACAGTGAAAAAACAAAGAGGAGAATTATTTCTGGTACAGTGAAAGCCGAGGGCATAGCTCAGAAGGAAAGGGACTACTTAAAGCTTGAAGGTCTTTGGCCATGTTTTAACTAGATTAGGGAAACATTTAAAAGCCTTTGAGCAACACTCTTGAGGTTCATTTCCGTAATGCCCTCTGGAGCTGCCCGATCCATTCCCCCTTTTTCACTGTTGCCAAATTCTGCGGTAAAGGAAAGCTATTCAACACCACAATCAGAGGTCTCTCCCACAACACTCTGGACTGGATACCTCTCAACCCTGCACAAAAAACACTGTACAGAAACACACCGAAATCCTCAAAGCACATTTGCCAACACCAGTTGCCATTTTTGCTAAGCATTTCTTAAGTTTGTCAGAATATGTGATAACAGCTGAAATGAAGGCTTCAGAAGACACAGAGCCTCAGCTCATTTGGTCAGTTACACAGCCTAACAAAAGGGATGCAGCCATCAGCATATAACAAAGTCTACCCCCGTTTTCTGCTTCTACAGAGCAGAAAAATAAAATAGCATAACTGGCAACCAAGGGATCAAATAAAACAACAGACCTGCTCACCACAGGTACAACAGAGAGCAAACCAACCCAACCACTCAACAACAGAGAATCAGCAACAGTCTGTGTCCACCACCAGGCAAAGACCACCAGGGAGAGTACCTGAGAAACGCATAAGCCAGTTCCTCACACCGCTCCAACTCGTCCTGTCCTGTTGCCAGAGATAGATAGGGGATCCTTGCAACAGGGAACTTCTGCAAGGTAACTCCACCTACCAACAAACTCACTTCTCCAGATGGACCCAGCTTTTAAACTGAGGGGCAGCAGGGGTGATCACTCAGGGCCCAGGTGCAGCTGCTCAGGGCAGTTAAGGACCCTCAGGAGCTTCTCATGAGCCCACCCTTCCCTCCTGGCTGGCCCTCTTAAAGGGCCATATCAAGATTGGCATGGCTTGTGTCCCCACTGGTGGCAAACACAAAGGCCTACCCAGTCCTGCCCTTGACTACGGTAGACAGCGCCTGGCCAGCCTTGGTCCTTTCACCTCATTGTGAGACTCATCCGTGAATCAGCTTCAATTCTCAGCACTCCAGCTTGTGAAATGAAAAAAGCAAACACTTTCAGCTTGTGACAGGGGAACAATTCTATATTACCCCAACGTCCAGATGCACCTGTCTACTCCGGTCCACAGCCTCTACGATTCATGTGGATAGAATGCCAAGAAGAGACAAATCCCACCTGCTCCTTTGGATAACCACGTCAGCCGCAAATACTTTATTCAAAAATACATTTCAATGAAATGTTCTTCAATTAGATAATTAATAACAGAAAACTCATCTCTTTCATTCTCATCCCCTCAACCTGCAGACAGTCAGGTTAATAGGAATAACCAGGAGCCTGAAAGCCACTTTCAATGACCTCTCAGTTACCCTGCCTGCACAGAATTGTGAAGCCATGTGAAGCAAAATCCTGACTTCTTGTAACTCCACATATTCCCACTGCATAGACGCTTCTCTCAGAGTCCTTCTAATGCCATGTTCTTGGGAAAATTGTATATTTTGGTATCGTTCACTGGGTCCGACAACACAGAACATCCTGGGAACTCCTCATTTGTATTTTCCAGTCCATAAGTGGTTTTATTTTACGTTTCTCAAAACAGTGGTTGTGAAAACCCATGAGTCTAGTCCTTCATCATGCAATGCTTCTCAGTCAGCTGTGAAGCTGTGGTCCTATTGACACTGGCTGTTACATCTTCTGACCCAAAATAGGGAGATTAAAAAGAAATCTAAAGGCAGAAAGATCAGAACTGGAGTCTGTTACGGTGACCTGGGCAGGCTGACGTGAGGGAAATCAGGGTGTGAGTGATAGTTCCCCCCAAACTGAACAATAGCACTTCACATCCCTTTGCAAAAGTGTTAATGACGGTGCAAGGTTGCAAGAGGAGAATTTAATCAGGTCTAAAATTGGAAATTCTCTTCCTTACATTCAATTTTTTCCCTGATTCCCAGAGGAAGGTCACTCCGTTTCCCTGAAATGCAAAAACGCGTTTCTTATTTTTAACCTACCCATTGTCATCTAGGTCATTATACAGTGATGATTATTCAAAAATTTCCTCCTAATTTAGCAACTTGAAATTAATTTAGGTCACCATGCTGCACGCAAGCTCAGAGCAGCACACCCAGCGACAGGACATCTTCAAACAACCTTCAGACACATGATTCATTTCCCTCGTGTACTCATGTTTTACATGAGTACTAATGCACTCTGAACTTCCCTGCCAACAAGGATTGGACTCCTGACTTACTCGTTTGGTGAGGGTATTTTCCCTTGGGCACTCACCTCATTATGTCACATTAGCAGGTGCCATCTTACCATCAGAGTTCACAATCTAAGTGTGCCTTGCCAAGTGGCGTGCCCCCCCCCCCCNGGGTCCTCCTATCAAGACTGTATGTACAGACTTGGTGCTTGTATAGCAATAAAGCCAGATAAATAATAAACTACATCATGCAAGCACTAGAGACAGCAGAACAGTCCTGTGTACCCCTGGTTTTGTGTCCAAAATCAGTTTAGCTTTGATGCTGAATATTGAAATGAATTCAGGAGTCCTCCCAGTCTCAGAAAAACAGAGGTAGGAAAAACGTGAAGGAATACTTCCACCATGCATTGTGCAAGCTGTCCTACGTATAGGGCCACAGTGTTCCTGTTGCAGCCCTCAGGGACAAGAGAACAGTCCCAGCACAGGGAGATTTCATTTGAGCTAGTGGCTTAGCACTTAGCCTGCTCTTTGCTAGCATCTGCCAAGACTGAGAGAAGTTACACCACTGTTAGACATGTTCTAGCTGAGAAATGAGCAGCTCGCAGCAACATTCAATATGTGCACTGATGGAACTGGGAAATGACTTCACAGGTCACCTGTTTTCCTCTGAACGGGTGGGTACAAGTAGGCACAAGATGACAGCATCACAGACCAACTGCTGTGTGTCACCGACTACCGCTGACCATAGCTTGTCAAAACTATTAGCACTGCAGAGTAAGTCATCTTACCTCGACATATTCCAGGGATAGGGAAAATACCCTTATCTAAAGGTACCTAAGTCAGGTCTAAAGGAGTTAGTTCAAGCTGTAGAACAAAGGTAGTCATGTCAGCACACTGTGACACTTACTTCTCAACAGAGCTAATTAATCTGTACAGAGCATAGCATTAGTGCAGCTGTTTCTGGCAGCAGCCCAGGGTGGGCCTTCCCACAGCTCCACTGTCCTTTCCCTCAGGAACACCAGTCCCACATCAGCAGCCACTTCCCAAACATGTTAAGAGCTAGTTAGATTAAAAAGGATGCAAACTCTATTGCCCACTGGGAAAGACAACTGATGTGGAAATAGAGCACTCCAGCACATTTCCCATGTAACAATCACTCCGACAAGACTCCTCTTCAGAATCACAGGCCAAGTACTGCAAGACAAAACGATGGGTGAAGACGACAGGTTAGCAGAAGGAGGTATTACAGGTTGTTTAGTATCATCAGTAGATACAAAGAAGAGGATGCTTTGCAATCTGTAATTGCAGCTGAACCCTGAGACATAGAGCTGACATCAGTGGTAGCATTTTAGTGGATTCCTATTGAACCACTTGATTTTATATCAACCACATTCTTGTTAAATGGGAAAAACATACAGACAAATGTTATCAGTAAAAGACCTGATCTGTTTCAGAAGCGGCTGCTCAACAGACTCAGTGAGGGCTGATTTAATCAGTTTGTTTTCAATATATAATAATGGTTCTTAAGTAAGAGGATATTGTTTCTATTACTACTTTCCTGTTATGCCTATTATTGCCTTTGCATTTCTATTACTACCTCTAAAAATTCCTTCAAATTCTGTGTGGATGAAGAACTTCAACTGGATTCCTACAAGAGGCACCTGTTCTGCAGGCTAATTATTAATCTTCAGTTGATCAATGAATTACCCTAGAGAAAAAACAGAAGCCCATGAATTATTTCACATCAGGATATGTGCAAAATTACTTCTTTTTTAAAAAGAATCTATTTCAGCTAAGCTATTAACATATTACATTATTTTACAAAAACATGACCAAGTTTGTTTTACATCCATCTTTTGAGCAATAAGGCCAAATGAGGCTAGAAGCAGACCTTGTGATATCAGTCACTTGTAGCACCTCAGTTCTGAAGATACAGGAAGTTTCCAATCAGCTGCCAAAACACTGTCTGAAGGCTCTGGAAATGATGGCTAGAAGTTCAAACACCTGAAGGTCTTGTGAGGCACGCTGCCAACACCCTGTGTTCCCTCTCTTTTATCACAGCTTGCAGCCAATTCATCATGAGGCTTGATGCAACATTCACAAAATATATAGAGGCGCTCTGATAAAAAGCCATCCACGGGTTCTATCATCATCATCATTATGTCATCATTATTTGCACGTATCTTACTATTGAGTGGTGTAATAGAGTCTACTGTCATACACCAAGAGCGACCTATGAATCACTGGCACCTAACTCAGCAGGGCATGAACTAACTGTGGAAAAAATTGACTTGAATGTCATTCTTTTTCCGCAGAAGTACCAGACAGGACTCATCCTTCTGCTGAGATGGGGCATCAGCTCCACAGAAATTCCTGATGAACCAAGTCCTTCAAGGCCTTGTTACTGGCGTAAGCCAATAGTACTCACAGGTCTAACAGACTCATAAAACCTTGTCCCAAACACTCTGTCAGGACTTTCCCAGGGTGAGAATAGCATGGGCAAGGTCATTATAAAAAACTTACCAGCAGGTGGCTTCACAGGTCTCAGAGACTGCAAAATTATTAGAAATTATAGAAGAAATGCAATTATGATTTCCTTTCTCTTCTGCAGCCTCCAGCTTACCCACAGACACTTCAACCAGACTGCTACTGAAGTAAAAAAGTGCATGCTCAATATGTATGTGTACACATAGCAGCTGAAGCTCTGATCTTGAACTGAACGTTTGCCATCTAGATCATGGGCCAATTCATACCAGATATTTTACGTAACCAGGTGATCGAGGTAGACTAAGGAGAGGTAAAATGGTTTTGTTTAGTCATTTCCACAGTGAAATTGATCTATAAAGGCTTTGTGACTTTATTAGCTGGACGTTTATTGCCTGGAGAGCTGTGTGTCCTGCACATCTTAACAGCCTCCATTCCTGAAAAGGATTCCAACATTTTTTCAATGTACTTGAAAAGTTCAGGTATTTGGTGTACTCCAACAACACATGACTTGTAATAAATCACAAGATAGCATGCCTTTTCAGCCGTAGCATCAACTCTAGCTGTAATTTGGGCTAGAGCTATGTAACCTAATGGAGGGCCCATAAGATAGGGTGCTTTGTAAAAAACACAAAAGAAAATCAAAAACCCCCCTGAGTCCATGAAGGGTGCCCAGAAAATGATATTCATGTAGCAGAATTTGCTACACATGGAAGGCATGACCCAAGAACTACACAGAGATGAAGAACCAGTAGTCTTACAAAGAGAGGCTGTGAGAGCTGGGATTGTTCATCCTGTAAAAGAGACTCAGGGGAGACCTCATCTTTCTCTATAACTACCTGAAGGGAAGTTACAGACAGGTGGGGGGTGGGTTCTTCTTTCAGGAAACTAGTGATAGGACATGAGGGCACGGCCTGAAGCTGTGTCATGGGAGGTTTAGGTTACATGTTAGGAAGCTCTTCCTCATGGAAAAGGTGGTTAGACATTGGAATGGACTGCCCAGGGAGGTGGTGGAGTCACCATCCCTGAGGGCATTTAAGAAAAGGGTGGATGTGGCACTTAGTGCCATGGTCTAGCTGACGTGGAGATGTTGATGATTTCGGAGGTCTTTTCCAGCCTCAATAATTCTGTGATTCTGTGAAATTGTGTGCAGAGCACCCATTTTTTCCCTGTTAATTCCCTTCCTATTTGAGTCTCTGCACCATCTCAGAGGGCAGCATTGAGTCTCCCATGCAGATTGGACACTGAAAAACTTTAATGAGGCAAGGCATTCAGAGAGTAATTTCTACTGGCATTAAAAAGAAAAATCAGAAAATGTATTAATTCCTTGTTTCTTCTTCACAGTGAGACTTCTGAAGTTGACTGTCTTGCCCTTTTCAATGGCCCAGTCATACTGCCTCTGACCATGGCAATTACACTGACACAGGCAGTGCAGTCTTCTCTCTGATAATATACCTTTATGACAGCAGAAGGATGAATGCAACTCAAGGAGCTAGTGAAAAGCAAAATCACAAGTATTCTCTCATAATGCTATTGCTGTCAAAAGAAAAAGGCCCTAAGCGTATCTCGAGCAAACAGACAATGTATTACTTCTATTAGTTAATGCCTGAGTATGTTCCTGTGTTAGTATTTTCTTAGCAAATGAATTGCTAAACTCACCATTTCTCACTCATCAGTCTCCATTTCCAAATGTCCCACAATTATTTCTAGAAGTGCTGACCCTTCACAAACATAGGAAAAGAAAAGGCAGCTCAGGAACAGAAGACAAAATGGTTAGAGGCAATTTTGATGCATTTTTCTCTTGACAACAGGCCAATGAAAAAGCAAACAGAGCAGATACTCACATGGACACTGGAATACTTGACAAGTCTAGACCATGCAGGCTATCTTTGCTGTGCACACTTTCCTGAAGCCAAATTTGAGAGAAAAAGGATTATGATAGCATATCCACCTAAACGTGGTGTAGCCTGGGACCTCCAGCTGCATCTCAGAATCCGGATTCCATGGACAAACTGTAGCACTGATCACAGCCCTTGGAAAATGAGAAAACTAGTATTCTCAGCATTTTCATAAGAACAGGTTTGTTTCAATCACCTGTTTAGCAGGGGGAAACTGAGCAAAATAACTATCTTAAAGCACTCCAGAAGTTTCAAATGATTTCATTTGGTAATGCTGAAAACATTTCATGCTGATCTCATTGTTAATTTTGAGGTGTGTGCCATTCTATTGAAAATCAGGCATGAGCAAGGGAAAAGGTTCAACTGACATATTTTAACCATATCAAAATAATAACAATAATAAATTGTAGCTTCTTGAAATGAAAGCAGGTGATAAACAAAAATTAAATCCTTCAGTGGTCCCAAATCACAGGCATTGGGTATTTTAAAAGTAGACTTTCACTGAAAGATACTAGATGCAAAGACAAAGATAGTTTCTGACCCCCCTGTCTACTATATTCATTGCTTGTAAAGATTATTTTATTACCTCCCTATGAGCTAAATTGCTCCTGTTTGGCACCGACTACTGGAAAAATCAATACAGAGCCATACTAGCATGGAAGGAGTAACAGGAAACACTGGGGTTTCTCATAACTCCCTGACTGTCCCAGGAGATGTGTCAAACAATCTCAGGCACCCTTTTAGTGAGGTACAGTATATTCAGCACTATTCATCTTGCTGTGCTGGTACCAACAAAGCTCAACAGTTACTTTTATGGTTTATTGTTTTTAAAAGTTGCAGTGGAGGAAGGATTGCTAATAGGCACCTACATGAAAAACAGAAGGTGGTACAAGACTTACTGAAACAAAAACTGAAAGATCAGTGCCAATAACAAGCTCAATACACACAGACACAAAAAACTGTGTGGTAGGTAGCTATGTAAGTATTTGTTTTAAGAGAGCAGAAAATGAGTGTGTTTTATTGCATGTAGTACCTGAGCCTACAGGATAACATACAGTGCAAGTTGCACAGCAGGAAGTAAGAAGGTTTAGACTTGACATTAGGAAAAGGTTTTTCACTGACAGAGTGATCCGGTTTTGGAACGGGCTGCCCACGGAGGTGGTCAGGTCACTGTCTCTGGGGGTTGGGCTGGATGAAGTGCTGAGTGGCATGAGCTAGATGTCAGATGTCAGGGTTACTTGGTTGGTTTTAGGTTGGACTGGATGATCTTTAAGGTCTCTTCCAGCCTCATCATTACTGTGATACCATGAAAATACTCATGCCTCAAAATATTAGTGTGTGTAAATTCTATATAAGCATCATATATCTCAGATGTATGCAAATCTGGGGGCTCATGAATCATTGCTGCAGAGCAAATCATATTAAACGTTACAATAGGGATTATTGTGCAATCTATAGTTTTTTCTTCTTACACACTGCTCGTCACAGTCAGCGTTGCTGTGAGGTGTTAGCTTTCATTATTTCGTAAGTGCCTGAAACTGCATTGTTGACAGAGCAAACACATTGCTTTTTGTTCCTATGGTGGTTATTCATTCGTCCATCAGGTGAGACACTAGAAAATACATAGTGACAGTTTGGATTGCGCAAAGGTCTTTCTTAGGAAAACTATGGTGGTGCTCTGGGTTTCCTGTGATTAGTCATTCCCTACGGTTGCACCTTTTTCATAAGGAGAGTAATATAAAACGTGGGGTTGCCTAAAAACACCCACATCTCTCAATTAAAAACAAAACCCAACAAAATTGGCCTCCCTGTGCTCAAGCCTTTTAAGAACTTTTATGAATTCCATTGACGAAAAAGCTAAGAAAGATCTAAAAGCTAACAGGCATACATCACTAATACCTCGTCATTTGTAGCACTTAGTAGTAGACAGCACTGACAGAGACCTTTGCACCAAGTGGCTGCCAAACAACTTCAATTGCCTGTCAGACTGCTGCAGCTAAACTGGTTTATGTGGTCCTGGGATGAACCTGAGGAAATAGAGTTTCAGAGATGGTTTAGGAGGAAATGGACAGTTCTAATGGCAGAGACCATCATCCAGATAGTGAATGAAAATGATGGGGTGTGATGGCTGTTGCTATTCTACAGGCATGAAAACGCAATTCCCATGAGACAGGTTCTCATAGTCCATCTGACTTGAGTATTGATCTAGAGTCTATAGAAAATGGGCCGGCATATTCAGTGTCTTCCATTTACTTGTCTGCAAAGAATATAAAATGTTGTCAGTAGGGTAATGATTCAAAAAGACAAGGCTAAGCACAGAGCTCACCCCCAATCCCTGAGACAAGAGAAACTGAAAAGGCTGCACTGGGAAGTTTTCTTCCTCTTCTCCATGCCCTTGTGATCTATAAAAGATGCCACTCTGCAGAGATCATGGTGGGAGTGTCACAGAGTTTCACCAATGTTAGATATATTCAACTTAGAGAAAGCAAAAAACTCAAGTCAAAGGGAGATAAATCCATAGAAAAATGATTAGGTAAAACAGAAATAGTAACGTGACTTTCCTGTTTTGTATTCTAAATTTGCACACGTCTGTAGACCTATTTTTTCATCGAATGAAGAGCTCCGAATTTTTACATGATTTCATACAAAAAGCCAGAAGTGCAATCAGTGAAATCCTGAATGTACTCCTGTATTATAAAACTATCCACAAGCAGTCACAGTGAAATGTCAGTATTTCCTGGACACCCTGGGTATACGTGCAAACCTCAGTTGTTTACCCCTGTAACTAACCCTGCATTTTATTCTTTGAGGGTATAGTTATGATGCAAGAAGGCAAAGCAAGATATCATGGCACTTCTATTAAAACTCACAGGAAAGCAGTGACAGGTTACGGGGAACATGCTGAATTAATCCATAGTGTGAGTCTGGCAATGTCACTGGATTTCAATCAGACATTAATCTGTGCATGGACATCCGTATTCAGACACACCACGAGATTGTTCCATTGAGCAACTATTTTTTCACTACTCAAGAAACCCAGGCTGTATTTGAGTCAAACTGTACAGGCTAAGCTGACTGGAAGCTGGAAAGTTCTCTGTTTACTCCACACTCTTTAGCAGCATTACATAACCTTTGCTTAACCCATATAGGAAATGATAAATGACCACAAATCCTGATGTGACCTGTAAGTCTTCATGAAAGACAGGTTGCACAACATATTCCTGGAGCATGTGTGAACTACCAGCGAAAAGCATAAACTACAGCTGTGAAGGTGATTGTAATTCACTTACATGCCCTGAAGCAGCCACTATTTACACAAATATACAGATACACAGATCATTAGGGGCTGGAAGGACCTCCAGGGGTCATTGAGTCCAGCACAACTACTTGAGCAGGATCATAGAAATGAATATAGGCTATATAGAAAGGCATCCAGAGGGGTCTTAAAAGTCTCCAGAGAGGTAGACTCCACAATGTCCCTGGGCAGCCTGTTCCAATCCTCAGTGACTCTTACATATTGAGATGGAACTTATCGTGCTCCAACTTAGACCCATTGTCCTATCACAGGGTGCAAGTGAAAAGAGAGTCTCTTTCTTCTTGACACCCAGTTTCCATGCATTTATATGCAGTGATTAAGTCCCCTCATAAACTTCTCCGAGCTGAAGAGTATTTGTTAGATACTAAATTTTTGCATAATACTGGCTGGTGGAAATAAAAAAAAGGCAAAGAAATAGAACAGGAATGAAGGAGTTGTGCTGTGGTAGCTGAGTGGCAGCAGCTGTTTTATCACAGAACACCTGCAAAGAACAAAAGTTAGTTATTTCTTGTAGCAGCTTAAGCAGCAACCATTACTTTCACTGGAGGCCGCAGAAGAAGGCTCAGTTCTGGCATCCTCACGTATGCACTACAAAAGCCTCCTTTGTAGTCAGGGAGCTACCTGCACCGGGAACTTTACAGGTCAGAGTTTCCAAATAGAATAACACTTCTTTGCATTAATCCAATGTGATGCACATGGCCAGAATCTTACCTGGCACGAATTAGGGTAACAGCACAAAGCCACACCATTTTAAAGAGTTGCTTTAAAGGTATAAACACAGGTGAACTGTTGATTTGCCCCAAGGGTTACAGCTGTTCTGTTTCTGGCTCAGCCACTTAAAGAAGCTGAAATGGGTTAAGCAACAACCACACAGGTACAGTCAATCACAAGTGATTCCCCTCATACTTCAAGTCCATTCTCTCAGTTCCCAAGTGCCTATCCCCTATATTTTTTTCTCACATCCAAAAATAATGAGATCTTTTTGGCCCCTGGTATTCGAGCTTTTCATACTTGCAGATTAATGGTCATTTATGACCATCCAGACCAAGAGGTCAATGCCGGTAGTTCACCTCCCTTCTCACATTTTTCTTCTCTCCTAATCCTGACATATTTGAATCATGTTCCTGTTCACCCTTAATTTTGCTGTAAAGCCAGGGGATTCTTGTTAGCTCTTTCTCCTAACATTATCTTCATAGACCATCTCTGCACATGCATTGCGTTCACTTCATTCTCCCACACGTGGCTCCATAGTTGAGATGTGGTTTGGCATCAGTAATCCCATGAAACATAACATAAATGCATATTTATTTATATACCTGGATAGCTTTTCACTGGACGCTTTAATTTGGGTTACAAGCAAATTACTAAACTGTAAAATCCAAACTCTCATACAATGTAAGCTCACACCTTGCAAAAAACAAGATTCCCTGGACACAATTTGATTGCATTTAGTTAGCCAGCTTAGCTCTTCTTCGAAAGACATTACTAGATCTGGGTACCTCGTCTTAACAGAATATGGAAGAGTTGGGCATTTGATCACATAATTATATTTCCTACAATTAAATCAGATGGGAAGAAAACAACAAAGGGATGGAAATACACATCAGGGAAAACCTGAACTGCTTTCTGTGAAGAGGAAATTCCTTTTAAAGTGCATTACTTACATAATGTTCCCTCCCAAATTTCTCTTACATTTCAGTCCATCATCCAAGGAGAGGCCGCAGAAGACCAGAAATTTCACAAAAGGGGCAAGTAAGTTATTGCCACGTCTATTGCCACGTGTCTGAATTCTTCACAGATCCTAGAAAATGTCTCTCAGGTGACTGCGAGGCTGTAATATCAAAATGTAAGCAGCATGGCTGCAGGGGGTTTGTATTGAGGTATCTGTAACTAATTCAAAGTCCACTTCTGACTGAGGCACCATCACTTAGGAACCCCTGAACTACCCATTAGTTGTGCTACATTGATGGTTATCTTCCTGTGTGCAATCTTCTGCTGTACCTTTTGGCTCACGTAATTTCTTGCTTACACGTGTGGCAATAGCAAGCTTCTGAGACAAACCCTGATCCTTGCTCAAATCTGACTCACAGAGGAATGCAAACACAGTTTTACAAGAGTGAAGACTGAAACCACTACTAGAACAGGAACTGGTACTTATAATGAGATTACTTCTGTTCATACTATTGCAAAATATACTGCCATTAAAAATATTCGGGAAATATTTTAACAACACGAATGATCGATGGTAGAGTGGCTAAATTATATTATCTACATTTTACAGACAGCTCAGTGCTCAAACAGGATGCCAAAGTACTCTTGAATCACACTGTAAGACATTGGCAAGACCACATTAGAGTTGGCAGGCTGGATTGGGACACAACTATCCAACCCATAGTAGGGTCTAAGTGCTGCCCAAAATAGCAGTCCTACTTTAGATGGGCAAATATTGTTTCCTGCTATGATCAGGCACTAAAAAGAGGCAGTGACATGCAGCACAGTGACAACGAGCTGTGTCTGGGCACCAGTGTCTGTCTCTGCAAGGAGTTATGCAAACCTACCTCCTGCCTGAAGGGCTGTCTTAGCACTATGTGATGGCATGCAATCCTGCTTGATGATTTCTCAAGAAAGATGAAGTCTTCTTTCTGCTTAGATCTCATCCTCATTAAAAATGCTATTACAACCTTCTTCCAATTCTGATGTGGAAGGTGCCCTTTCACTTGTTGTTGCTTCTCTATGAATAAGTTAATAAGTTTCCTCAAGTAGTGCAAACTACTTTACCCTTGCCCTTCACTTCTACATTGTTAGGTGAGAAAAGCTCAAGATCATTCTGCCTTCTCATTTGCTTCGATTATTTACAGTCCCACTCCTCACTGCTATAATTCCTTATGAGTTACACAAAATCAGTCACTTGCCTTTATTCATACTGAATCACAGAATAACTCCATAGACTGTAGTGAAGGGAAGCCGAGTGCTGCACACTTCACTTTATGACACCTATGAATCTTACTACACTGAAGAACATTAACAGGCATAGTAATTCAGAGTAAATTCCACTGTCTCTGTAAAACAGGACATGACTTCTGCCTCACCATTCCTCAGACTGTTTTTAAAGGTAACCTATTTCTTCATGGACTCCACTCTGTCAGAACACTGTCTGTGTTGATTCCCCATAAACTAAATGACTTAAGTACAAGGGAACCATAAATGTTGAAAAATGTATGAACCTTCCCTTATAAATGCAATTTTATGAAAGCCTGTATCTACAAAGAAACAACTATTTGCAGGTAGAGACATTAGACGTGAGGTTGTTCAGAGTTCAAGATTAAGATAGATCAAACTGAAAGCCAAGATCCAAAGTCTACTATTTAGCTTGGGCAAGCCTTATTACTGTGCAAATAAAATAAAGAAAACCAAACAAAAAAAGATCCATAAAAATGGACTAAAGACTATTCACAAAAACCCACTGGAACCCAGTAGAATCCTTGAATTTCAGTCTCAGTTCAGTCTTCTATTACAAGCCTCTAAACAATTTACCTTAAAATTAATGAGACAAGGAAAGTTGCATTCCAAAGACTTCACATTCTCAGTTTATCACAACTCTCTGTCCCTTCTCCTATCTTAAATGTGACCAGCAAAGTGTTCATTTGAAGGGGAATACACTTATATTGAGAATATAAACTGTGCTGAACCACAGGCAGTAAAACCAGTGAAAATTATTGCATGAAATTGTAATTACTGTATAGCAGCCAAAAACCCCTCTCCAGGTTCTAAACTTTCCTTAGATGAGCCAGTAAAATTTCTACCTACAAAAACTGTGATGTGGAAGCTGTTAGTCACGGAAGTAGCCAAACAACTGTAATTCGGCATGGTCGTGACAGAGAAAGAAGGAGCTTCTTGGTCTTCAGATACCCTAATCCACTACATCAAGTATTAAGCCAGAAGAAAAGGCCAGACCAAAGTGACAGCAGCAGCAGTCATAGAAGTATAGCCTGCTACAGCAATATTCAATAGGCACAACTCAAATGTTCCTCTGCCCCACTTACCTTGAATTGTGCCTTGATGCACAATCTGCTCTTTTTTCAGCTCTGCTGCACAGCCAACAAAAGGCATATTGCTGGTGTCATGAACAAGGCTGGAAATAAGCATGGAGCCGGTGAAAAATGTATTTATTCTTGGGATAAGTACTTATTGACACTCTAATATGTTGGCTGCCTCCTCTATTTCACATGCTTTAAGGAGGTTTATTATCAGGTAGTCACCTCACTCTCTCAGAGCAAAGGAAATTCAGGTGGGGAGCAAATTGTATATAGACTGTAATGTACTACAGACAAACGGTGCCTACATTGTCTCCTGGTTTTGCTGCATGACAGATTCTTACCCACCAACACAAGCACTTGGATTTTTTTCCCCCATTACCCTTTTAATCTTTGCTCACCTGCTACCATGGCATTTGGGACTGCTCCATACAGTTTTCAAAGCAGTGCATCTGATATTTATGAACCTATAAACTAGTGCCGCCTTTTAGAAGCAGCTCAGTCTGTTGGCAGGGCTTGCTGTCGCTTTGGATTGCAGACATGTCCTGACTGTGTCTCAGGTTCATTCAGAGTGGAACTTTGAAATATCCTAAACAAGTTCAGGCATGCCTACATTCTCATCAGCCTTAGGTGTCTCCAATACCTTCTGAGGAAGGGACACAGGTGAACTTGTGCCCACTGTCCTTTTCCTTCCTTATATTGCTTTCTTCCTGTCTCATTAACAAATAGCCACCATGGATTCAAAACAATTTTCCTAAAGAAATCAGATGGGAAAGAACAAACACTAAAAGGTATGCATTTCACTTTGGCTCAACTCAGAGTGGCACGCAGACTAGATAATTGCAATAATGGCTTTGTAGCTATATACCCTTCCAGCATCATCATCAGTGCAACTGCTCTGCAGTGGCTGTAGGCCAGCTCCTGTTCACTCCAAAGATCTTCTAAGCTAAAGAGTGGCAAAAGGCTGTAAAAAAAGTAGTTTTCAACCTGCTTTCCTTCTGTCCCCTCTTTTTCCTTCACTGGTGTGTCAGCATCCCAGAGTGATGGAAGCAGTAACACTGCACATCTGTCTGCTTATTTTTCCACTGTGTTAAAAGCTCTCCTTGCATTCTAAAGTGGAAAAACTCCTGGGCTGCAGAACAGTATAAGCTATACTTACAGCGATTTCTGGAACCAAAGTAAAGACAGAAGAAAGAGCTTCACCAATTAGATATTCACCAAAATAAATTCACCAGTTTAGATAATGCTCTTCAGGGATCTGTTTTGCAAATCAGAGGTTCATCTAGCTCTACTTGCCAAGCATGTATAAACGCACTCCTCTTGTTAGAATCACACGATAATAGAACCATACAATGGTTTAGGTTGGAAACAACCTGACAGATCGTCTAGTCAAGAACCCCCCTACCATGGGCAGAGACACCTCTCACTAGACCAGGTCGCCCAGAGCCCTGTCCAACCTGGACTTCAACAGTTCCAGGGATGGAGCATCCACAACCTCTCTGAGCTACCTGTTTTGGTGCCTCAATACCTCATAGTGAGGAATTTCTTTCTAGTCTATCCTAAAACTACCCTTTTTTAGCTTTAAGCCATTGCCCCTTGTCCCATCTGTAGATGCCATGGTAAAAGGTTCCTCTCCGTATTTCCTTCTGGCCTCCTTCAGGGCCTGCTGGTGCTTTCTCTTCTCTCAACAGCCCAAATTCTTTCAGTCTGTCCTCACAGGAGAGGTGCTCCAGCCCTCTGATCATCATCTGGCCTCGCTCCACCAGTTCCAGAACTAGATGCAGTACTCCAGATGAGGTCTTGCAAAAGCATAGTTGAGGGAAGAATCAGTCCCTTGATCTGCTGGTGACACTGGACACACCAATACAGCCCAAGATACACTCATGCATTGCTGGCTCATGTTGAGCTTCTCATCTACCAACATTCCCAAGTCCTTCTCCTCAGGACTGTTCTCGATCTACCCAGCAGGTATTTGTGCTTGGGGTTACCCCAACCCTGATGTTGGATCCTGCACTTGCACTTGCTGAAACGTATGCAGTTTGCACAAGCCCAGTTCTCAAGCCTGTCAAGTTTCCCCTGGATGGCCTCCCTTCTCTCCAGCTTATCAACCAGACCACAGAGCCTGGTGTCATCAGCAAATTTGCTGAGGATGAACTATGCCACTGTCCATGTCTCCAACAAAGATGTTAAACAGCAGTGGACGCAAAACAAACCCCCAAGAAACATCACTAGGAACTGATCTCCACTTGGACACTGAGTCATTGATCACAGTGCCTTAAGGGTAACTCACCTTGCCCACTGAGTGGTCCATCTGTCAAAGCCATGTCCTTCTGTTTTAGAGGCAAAGGATGTCATGTGGGACAGTGCCAGTGAGCTTGCACCAGTCCAGGTAGGTGACACCAGTTGTTCTACCCTTATCCACCAACACTGTAACCCTATTGTAGAAGGCTAAAAATGTTTCCTGACACTGTTTAGTTTTCTGGTAAAAAAGTAGTAACTGTCTCCAAGCATTTCAATCTACTGAGCTGCCACTTAAGGCGGAAGGAAGGGAATAAATGTTGTTACACATTACGCTTGGCAAAGACACAAGGAGAATAATGCTTACTTTCTCAATAGCATTAGGCATGCAATTCTCACAACTTCAAAAACTGAGGTAGGTCTAGCTTTACTCACCAAGGACATCTGTGGTCAGAAAGGGCTTTGAACCCACCGTAAGGTTATAATCCGAGCTAATGAAACGGATTTTCTTTTTGTGGACAAAGCCTGCAGCTAGGGTTAATGCTAAAGCTAACCCCGTAGTTCCGCCACCATCATTACCACAGTGAACATGACACTTCAGGTATGACTCATCCTGTGGTAAGACAGCAATCTATAGTACAGAAAGTTTCCCCTTAGTATAGGTCTTCTCTACTAATTATGACAGCCTTGATGACTATTTTGATGCATACGCCTTAATCCTAGAAAGTTAAAATGATGACAGAAGAATCTGTGTGACTAAATCCATCACTGGAATACAGTGTGTTGAGGGGGCAGTATGTCTTAGAAAGGTTAGACTTTTGGCTTAAAACTTTTCAAGACGAACTTGAAGCAAGAACTTGAATAATTCACAATGTAAGATGCAATAGTTGTACTAACAGTTTGCACATTTTCTAACCTTTCTTCCTCCTACAATTGTTTTCATTATCATATAGTCAGTTACCTCCAGATAATTACACTCATGTTACAAAATTCTTATGAGCTGCTTTTATTTCTCACAACCAATGTTAAACATGTAACTGTAGTTAAAGGTTAAGAAGCCAGAAGGATTTATCACTGAAGTGGCACAGATAAAATCTGCTAAAGAACATCTGCTCTAAGAAATTTATTATCGCAATACTTCCTAAGCACCCCCTTGATTATCTTGCAAAAGTCTGCATACTAACAGATCTGCTGGGTATCAGCTCACAGTGGATGTATGCTACTTAACACACATGAAAAACATGAGTGCATGGAAATCTCGGGCACAGTCTCTCATGGGACCAGCTTGATTACAACAACATCAGCTTCAGTATCAAATGCTTTGCCATATCCTCCATCCCAGATCTATATTGCCTGTTCTCAGTCCTGAAGTAAACAGAGCAGGCACATGTTTGCTCAGATACATCTTGTATCCCCAAACAAATGAGAACGAATGTCTTGTTTTCCTTTGGTGAAAAGCATCACTCTTTGCAGTGGAGGGATATAAATAAATATACATCAAATTATATAACATGTCATAGAGCAGACAGTTACAAGATGAATTTGTCTTTTCTAAAGGCACAGTCTGAGTGTAGTTGTTGAGAAAATGAAAACAGTACTGCTGTTATAATGTACAGCATGGCTCCTCTGACCTGAAGATAAAGAAAGACAAAGCAACAAAGACATGTCACTCTAAAGGATATAAAACCAGAGAAACCCAAAGACAAAAATATTTCCTTCAGTTTCTCTTTATCAATACTGCTTTTTTTCCCCCCAGAAATCAACACTCTAGGTCACTTACAGAGAAATCACTCATTGTTAATCGAAATACAAATCAACTGAACGTACTCGGCCAATTCCTTTCCCTGCATCACATTACACAGGAAAGCATTTAAAAGGAATTTGTTTGACTGATCACATTATGATCTGAACTGCTAGCTACTTCGAGGAGACCTTGGTTTAATGCAAGGGCATTAAATGCATACAGTATATTAATGTAAGTGTGTAAAAGGTTCAGATGTGTTCATGTGCGGAAGGAAGGAACCGTTCTGCTGCAAAGTGTCTGAGCGTGCAGTTGGTTGAGCTGAGATGGAGTTAGTTCTCCCCATAACACCTCTCCCAGAGCTGTGTTGGCGGTGGTAGCTAGAAAGGTGTGGATATCACACCTGTGTTGTGGCTACCACTGAGCAGGGCTCACACAGTACCAAAGCTGTGTGTTTCTTTCTTTTCCAATATTCTCTGCAACAGTAGGCTGGGGAGTGGGTCGAGCCAGCTACCTGACAAAAAGGGCATTCCACACCATATTATGTCAGCCCAGGTATAAAAGCAAGGGGAAAGGAGGAAGGGGGAAGCATCTGTTGACAGTGTTTGTCCTCTCAGCAACTGCTATGTGTATCAGAGCCCTGCTTCACAGAAAAAAAGCAGTTAAACATCACCTGCTGACGGGAGGTAGAGAAGAATCTTACTGTTTTGCTTCCACATGTGGCCTTTCCTTTCATTTTATTATTATTGTCTTGTCCTGCTAGCCCCTTTTTATATTTTCTTCTCCCCTGTCATCTAAGTAGGGGAAGTGACAGAGCAACTTTTGTGGGCACCTGGCCCCAGCCGGGCCCAAATCTCCACAGTATGGCAAAGGCAGGGTTTCTTTGGGAAAACACAAACCCTTTTAACACCAACTCCCAGAAACTCTGCAGGAAACTCTGATCATGAACCTGATGTGAGGACAATCCCAGTCACCTAGCAGAGATTCCAATGTCTTTCTGGATTGGTGTTCAAGAAAGCTGGGATTATTCTTGGGCATCTGGGTGAATTTAAATGAACTGACATATTATGGGAGAGTGAAGGGGGCATTTCATGACGTCCAGTCTGTTCAAGCACAATTTAGGGCAAGAGTAAATTCATTTATCTTAGTTTCTTGCAGGACCTAAAAAACCTTTTAATTTTTATAAAGCAGGAAGTTACTTCCACGTGCACATGATGCACATTACATAAGCAAATATGACATCATTGTAGTAGTGATCTGTTAACTGCAATTCTCTTACAAAGACAAGCTACAGAAATGGAGACACCCATCTTTACCGAGAGCAAAAGGGTTTCTCTGATCAAGAGATGGAGAAACCCTTCAAGTGCATCCACTTCCTTTTTTTTTTCTCTTCCTTCTAATGTTCTTGTTCTTTTTTCTCCTGAGAGCAGCCTATCTTGTTTCATCTCATCTCTTACAATTCCCATTTTCCCCCCCATTTTCCTCCCTTTTTTTACCCCACCGTGGCAGTGTAAAAGACAGTCAGTCTGGCATTGTTACTTCTTAGGCATGCATGGATGACAATGCAGCCACACCAATACAGACAGAGCAAAGCAGTACCAACTCCTGCTATTTCTGTGCTTGACAGGTGAGACAAAGGGAACGGAAAAATTGTCATAGATACCATAGCTATGGATGCTGGAACATCTGCTTCCTTTAGTGTTTCTGGGAACATTTCTATAGGGTCTACTCAGTCACATCCCTGTTTCCTACTTTCATTCAGTTAATTGGTTCGTATTTGTGAACTACCCTTCCAACTCCACTATTTCCAACTCTTCTCCATTAAAACCAATTAACCTCAGAGTAAAATATTCATGACATGTGGTTACATTTATGCACAGACTTTTTTCTGGCCTTACAGACAGCGCACTCTGTCCCCTCTGGGCTCACGTGTCACCGCTGAAATCAGCAGCTCCATTGTAAGGTCTCACTGCTTCTTCCCAAGCAGATGACTTTGGAGGATCATCTAGTAAAGAACACAAAGCATTGGAAGAAGCTGCCCAGTGAAGTGGTTGAGTCTTCAAACCAGGAGATAAGTTAAAAGACATACAGACGTGGCTCTTTGTGACGTGGCTTATGGTGGACTCAGCAGTGTTACATTTACAGTTGGATTTGATCTTAAGCATTTTTTCCAACATAAATGGTTCTATGTTCCAGACAGGAATTGACTAAACCAGATACTTCATTATTGCCTTGGGATGCAATCATAAAAGGAAGATCTTCAATGCAACATAAGCGACAGGCAGGACAGAGATCCACATATTACCCAGAGGAGTTATTCATTGTTCAACCTACTGCTGTACTCTGTCAGCCAAGACCACACTCACCAATTTAGATGTAGGGTTTCTTCTTAAGATATGCTCTTTCATTATTTCAAATTGCTCAAGTCATGAGAAACTACTATAAACCATATAAAAATACCAGTGTAACAGACCAAATGACTTTAGCTCATCAAAACATTTTCTCAACCAAAAGGGGGAAAATAAGCTTTTTCATTTATCGTGTCAACATCAGAATTTAATCTGCATTTTTTACATGGACGAGTACTCAGGATAACACTCCTTATGTCCCACAACACACTGAAAGATAAAAATCTTTGTGTCAGAATTTCTCAGATTTGAAAAAATGCATTTTATATCTTTATTAACTTACAATTTTTGGTAAAGCTTTGGATCATGTGGTAGTGCTACTCCTATAGTTTAAAATCTGTTCTGAGGTTTTAAAATCTGTAGCTGAGAAATTATAACCCGTCTGAATTCATGTGATTATTGCTGGTTGTCTTCTTGGAAATCCTCTAGAAACTTTGTTCTGACAAGGCTGCAAGAGGGGAAGTAGATGACCATCTGCTTGCTTCATTCGTATCTCTAACATCCTAAACTGACCGCTAATGTACACGCACAGCAGTATAAGCAGACATTTGGTTTGACTCATTACAGATGTTCTTGTGTTCTCAGCATTTAAGATAATTGCTTTAGGGAAGGGAGTGTATGGCTTTCCTAGTACGTTTCGAGTTTTGTTGTGTTTCCAAAAAGCAGTGGCAGTACCATTCTCTTTTTAATCTGTTTGGCATTGTTTAGTGTCGGTATTTTGCACTCTCCATGCAAACAGACTGCCTTTTGATGCCAGGGCTACTACTTTGCACACTGGATGGAGCAGAGATGAAATCAATCATATGGCTCTGAGACAAGAATCTATCTATATCATCACGCTAAGCTGAGAACATCTTTGGAGCCAAGAAAAAGTATAATACTGCATGGAGCTAAATATTGTGCTGATCGGAAGAGACACATCTACATGCCATTTGAAGTCCAAAGAACATAAAATCAGGGAACAAACTGAATAAAGTTCTCTAGCCGTGTTTCTTTACAGACATACAGATGTGTGTATGCATACACACATTTATGGGTAAATCTATTAACTGGGAAACACAGTCAAAGGCATAGCATTTGCTGGACCTTGGTGGATTTTTAGCACAAGTATTAAAGGATAATATATTTTGGCACTATTTGTGCATGGATTAGGCAATGGAACAGCTCTCCCTAGCTTTGCATAAAATAAGTCAAGCCTAAAAAGATGCTCCTTGTGGTAGTTTTAATCGAGTGGACCTAGCTCACACAAGCTGTTAGCATATGAACTTTAGTTAACCTTGTAGAATAAAGGAGTAACTTAATTCTAAGAAGAGTATATCAAATGTAAACAACCCTTCAAGCACTGTGAGAAGGACATTGTGAAAAGGATCTGAGATGGGCTAATGGTGAGCCTCAGTCCCAGCTAGCTGTTGGCTGTTGAGGGAATTTGAACAGGCCAAGAATTAAATTTTCTCCACCCAGTGCTACAACTACTGGCATCCACAGTCATTCAGGAGTGAAAAGGGACGTCACATTCCTCCCTATGACTGTGTAAGACACAGCTGGAACCACGGTACTGACTCCCTCCTGACTTCCTGATTGCATTCTTCTCCCCTAGAGAAAAGGAAGTGCAGCAGCACCAGGCAGAGGAAGGACAACTTCAGTTCTTCTTCTCTAAAGTCTTTTCATTACTCTGCTGAAGAGAGGGTGCTCCAGACATCAGTAGGAGGACCAATGAGATGACTCCCTTAAACCCCTAAGTCTGGGATCAGCCTGGGCTAGATGTGAGCAAAATCACAGCATGATCCTAACACAATCTGGCTTTCAACGAATTGTTCAAATTCATAAAAGTGATGTCCTCTATCTGTTATAGAAAAATGTGTAGCATTCAATCATGCCACTTAACTGGTTCTGAACACTGTGTGGGAGAACGCAGGACAAAGACTAATCTAGGCTAGGAGGATTTCATAACATTTTGTGGCACCTCCTCTCAGCAGAGTAAATTGCAGTGCCTACTGCAGCTCCTCACATACTTGCAATTCTATGCTGCGATCCTAAAAATCCATGAGGAATGACACATGCCTTTGGGTCAAATTCTTACTCACACAACAGTAGCACACATTTGTACAGCTACTAGCAGAAATCACAGCGAGACTTTCCACTGGTATTCAAGCTGACCTGTAGGAACTGGGGAAATAGGGATGAGACCTCTAAGCAAAATACAATCAGATGAAGGACCTGTAGTACTTCATCGATGAATCATATCAGTTCAGAAATATAAATTGAGGTGTTAGATGGACACTGTGATTTTAAAATTCTAATTAAGATTAATGTTATCCTGCTTTGGATGCTACAGCTGAACTACTTTTTTCCCTCTCATTCCACACTCCCAAAACTGCATTGCAGGCAGCTAAGACTGCTTTGGGTACAGGCAAAACCCACTTGAATTTTTTGGGTGGTTTGCCTGCAGTCACAAGTGGTGGAGCATTCTTCAGCACAATCAGCTCAACTTGTCTAGCATAGGGAATCTTGAAAGTGGAACCAAAATCCAATTCCTCTAAGCAGAATTCCTGAAGGTGAGTACTACAACTCCCTCTATTTGCTCCTTCTACAGCAAAAAAGCAATTTGTCTCTACAACTGCATGCCTATGATGCAGAAAGAGAAGCCATCTCTTTCACAAGTGTCTGGTTTTTTACTGACTACTACTGGCTTATACTCAGTACTCAACATTTAAATGCTGAAGCTGAGGTGAGGTTTCTCTTAGCCAGTCTATAAGACCCCTTTTTCTCAGCTGTTCGAGTATGAATCTACGAAGTGGAAACATGACAAACAAGAGGACTTTTACCCCAGAAATCTCTCCTCATACTGGATAAGTGGATAAGTATGCTTAAGGGCTAAGAGTTTAAGGTCTCCTGACCTCTTGCATTCCAAGTAGCTAACCAAGGAGCTATATGATGCTGCTCACTTACGTACATAGACTCATATATATAAACCTGGAGTTAGGGAAGAAGCACATCAATGTGAGCATCACATTTATGCCTCTCCTCTGTTATGTGGGTGTATCTTGGAATACAGGAACACTGGCAGCTATTTGCAGAAGAAAGGGAATGCAAAACAATACTTTTATATTTTACCAATCTTTAGAGACGTGTAAGAAAATGCTTCCTCTGCTTTTCCCTAGGTATGGTAGGACTCAGCAAAACCTGAAACTCCACTATCTTCAGCACTGGTTAAAGATGAGAAACACAAAGAACATGTCAGTATGAGGGAGACAGTAGAAGTAGAGCATAAATTGAGCACAAAAAGAGTGAAAACAGCATTTTTCTATGCCTCTTCCCACAAGTAAGCAAGGAAGTGCTTACAACGCACCCATCATGGGGTACTAGCACACCCAAGCATTGCCAGTAGGTCAAGGGAGGTGATCCTTCACCTCTAATCAGCACAGGTGAAGCCACAACTGGAGTGCTTTTTTATTGTACTGGGGTCCCCAGTACAGGAGAGACAAGGACAAAATGGAGAGAGTCCTGAAACGGATTACTAAGATGATGGTCTTGAGAATCTCTCCTATAAGAAAAGGAGAGAGCACTAGGACTGTCGAACTTCAAGAAGACCTGGGGAGATCTTATCAAAGTACCACGGAATATCTTTAGTTGGAAGAGACCTTTAAGATCATCAAATCCAACCTTTGACTAAATCATGCTGATATCATTTCCATAAGCACCAGGTCCACATATAACTTAAACACTTTCAAGGATGGTAACTCCATCACTGTCCTCAGCAGCCTTTTTCAATGCCTAGTGATCCTCTCAGTGAAGAAATTCTATTTGACGTTCAGCCTAAAGCTCCTCTTGCAGCCACTTCCTCTAGTCATATTGCTTACCACCAAGGAGAAGAAGCTGTTCCCCTCCTCACTTCAACCCCCTTTCATGTATTTGTAGACAGCAGTAAGGTCTCCACTCAGGCTCCTTTTCTCTAGACTAAACAATCCCATGTCAGGATGACAGGCCTGTAGTTCCCTGGATCTTCCTTCTGTCCCTTCTTACAGGTGGGCATTTCTTGTAGATTTGCTATTTGACACCAGCTGGGACATCCCCAGCTAGGCAGGATTGTTGATAAATGAAATAAATACCTGTCGAGAAGGTGCAGGGATGATGGAGCCAAGCTCTTTTCAGTGGTGTCCGGTGACAGGGCCAAAGGCAGTGGACACAAGCTGATACACAGGATGGTCTCTCCCGATTAATCAGAGAAAGAAAAGGCTGGAACAAGCTGCCTGAAGTGCTGGAGCTTCCTTGCCTGGACATAGTGAAAAGTGATGTGGTGCTGGGCAATCAGCTGCAGGTTACTCTGCCTGAGCTGGGGAAGTGGACTAGATCACTTCTAAGCCCTTTAAATCTCAAGCATTCTGTGATGAATTGAAAAGAAATCTTTGTTACTTAACTCTGCACTTGGTGAAGCAAATTAGAAATTACTCCACTACAGTCCATGAACTACATGGACCACATGGAAAAGGAGACCACAACTGAGCTGTAGGTTGTCATTCCATTATGTCAGACTGATAGTCAAGCTGAAAAATACTGATTTGTAAAGCGGTTGCTTAGTAAATGACCAGTGATACTTGCAGGGTTATTTGCACATTCTCAAGTCTATAGATATCATCACTAATGCATAAAATTGGTTTTCTCCTCTATGATTCCTAACAGTGTTGAAAGAAGTATACTGGGATTCTTTCCAGCCCCTCCACAGAAATACAGAATCATTGCTGGTGCTGTTCTTCTCTTGCATGCTTTTCATGACAAACTAGCTTATTTCTATCAGGAGCTGAGTTCCACTAGAACTAGAAAAGGTACAGATCTGAGCAAACAGATCAACCTTTTCAGCACAGCAGGTGTAGAGTCACCAGAGATTACTTCTGCTCTACACCTGGAGTGATTGTGTAATGCTACCCAGACACCACTGACATCCCAAAAGGATGGGAGCGTATTTAGGCTATGTACTGAGACAAGGAGTTAGTCCCAAATGCTGAGTCTCTTTTCTGACTTTTAACTAGGCTTGTTTTGAACTTCTGTGTCTGAAAAATTCGAATAAACATCTTTTCTGTAGTAGCTATATCCCCTCTGAACATCTGTCAGCCACGAGGTTTGCTGCAAATGTTTCTGTCTCCTTTTAAAAAGCAAGTCATTTGTCTAGTTAAATCAGACTCATGTAAGGCACAGCTTACTGGGATGACCAGTGTGCATTAGCACTCTTTCATTAATAAGGTTTTACACAATGAAACAGAGCATTTCTTTCTGCTATTCTCCAAGAGAATTGAAAATAGGGAAGGGGTTTAAAGTGACTTTCTAATCAGGCTGCATCTCATTAATGGAGGGTTTTTTAAATAGCCTTTTATAGAGAGATCTTTTAAAAAATGTATTTTCATTAACAACAATTCATTTTTGCTTGCTTTTATCTTAATTTAATTTAGAACAAAGACTGTGTAAGTTGTTACACACAAACAGGAAGAAGTCTTTTATGGCAACTTTTTAAATGAATGAAATTTAATATTTTTAATTCAAAAAAACATAATAAAATGGAATATTTATATGTACAATTATTCCTCCATAGATATATTAGCCAGGCACATTTTAGCACTTAAAGTAACATGGCAGAATAATGCAACATAAATGTTTTCTATAATAAAGGAAGAGTCGGTTCACTGTCTCTGGGGGTGTTCAAGGTCAGGCTGGATGAGATGCTGAGTGGCATGATCTAGATGTCAGATGTTAGGGTTACTTGGTTGATTTTAGGTTGGACTGGATGATCTTTAAGGGCTTTTCCAGCCTCATCAGTACTGTGATAATATAGGAAAAGAGGATTTTGTAATAAAGGCTGGCAGTATGTGAAGCCATGACAGAGAACTGACTACATGTGCAACATTTAAATGGAGAGAAAACAGCAGAAAACAAGGTGGTGGCATAACAGCAAATAATGCAGACAGAGGACAGTCTGCCCAAGAGATTTGCTGTGACTAGATAGCTGGAAATTCTATGCAAACAACTAGACATGCAAGAATTAGTGAAAGAATGTGAAAGAACACAGCAGCTGACCAGGCTACCATGCTCTGACTTAGGGAAGGCTGAACTAGATGACTTGAGATTCTACCCATCCTGAACTATCCTTAATTATTCATATAAAGAGACATTCAGAGAAGTAAGGACAACAGCTACAGTGGAAGGAGACAATTTTCAACAATTCTGAGACCTAGAATCCTAGCTAATAGCATCTTGCAGCTAGGGAACCAGGATGATCTAGGGTCCACACAAACGTAGCTAGTCCTCAGAAAGGTGAGTTGCTGGGGAAAAATCAACCTCAGAAACCAGGAAATCTAGGCAGGATTTCACAAATCTATTTTCTTCAGTCTCCAGCAAAGCCCAGTCTCAGCTGAAATACTCTTGACTATATGAATTGGGTGAGTATTCCAATTTAATCTATTTAGCCAGTTTTCATCCAAACCTTCTAAAAGACCCATCGAGAACTGGTGTCAGTCCTGTCCCTCAATGTCTAGGCAACCTGATTCCATCTCTATACAACTCAAACAGCGAGACTCAGAAAGGTAATTAGTTTCATTTAAGCTGTATTTTCTAGTAAACAGATAAAAGATTTGCTTTTCATCTGAAATAGGGAATAAATCTTCTTCCTCTGTAGCTAAAGGAATTTGCAACAAGTCTAAACAGCTTCTCTATTAAATTTATAGAAACAGCACCTCTAAGCTTATAAAAATGTATCACTGTGAAGCCTACAAATATGCCTTCATTTTATTACTCCTACAACAATAATTTGGAGCAATAAATATTTCACACTGAACTTGTCTTCTGTCTGCAACACGGGTCATCTCATTTCCTTGGACTTCACTCTGTATCTGGAACTCAGCTTTCATAACCCAGCTGTCTGTGCCTGGAAATCCTAATGATGTTGGTGGCAGCTAGTTACATGCAACAAAGACAAACACAGGCCAGACCACGTTACACATGAGTGGTATTTAATGAAAGTCTGGATCACACTTTATTTTTTTCTATTAAATGAAACTTTCTCCCCAAGGTCAGTTGATTTCCACAGAATCACTTGTGAACTTAGGTAATGCTTTGAATCAGAGTGGAAAGTTGAGCCTTAAGGGTCAGAAGCCATCTCAGACAAAAAAAAATGTAGTATTTTAAAAGCAACAGTGCTGTTAGAAGAACATAGTTATGGTGGATATAAGCTGATAAGTGAATCATTCTACCTTGAACACTCTGTCTAGTAAAGACTACAAAGCATATATGTACCCGGGCATGTTCTTTTCATCTAAGGTAACTCCAACCCTACAACATCTACCACAAACACCTTAAACCTTTTTTAGTGTTAAGAGCAATCACAGCTTGTTTTCAGCTACCAGTTCATTTAGTGCTGTTACACTGCCTTTTGAATGAACAAAGACATCACAATCAGAAGAAATTTTTCATGTAATATAAATCCAGGGGACAGATGATCATGTAGTGGGTCCCCGTCTTGGTCTTGAGCAGATAAACACATCACACAGACTAAAGGAAGGCAGGCTCTAAAGTGTCCCACCACTCCCCAGTGCTTCTGAAAACTCCCAATATGTTTCACCTTTTGCTGACTGTATGAAGAGAAAGCAGGCCATGGCCTTACCTATTCTTGAATCCCTTTAAAGCCAGTAAACATCATGATTTGACTGGGAGCAAAGCGTTTCTGCTTCCAGGCACTCCCTAGGAGCGTGCAGCGTACAGCATACATTCCGATTCTATACCCCCTGCCTCTGTCACACTGGGTGAAGTCTAGCTGTCAATAATATACTGCAGTCCTAGAAGAACATGTCGGTATTTATTACCTCTTGCAGGTTTGTATTTGAGTTGCAGAGTATAAATTCAACAAAAAGTCCTTCTTTCACCTAAGTGAAAAAGCCAGCAGAGTAACTTCAATTAGGGTATGCAGATTAGTTCTTGCCTATTCCTTTTAAGTTTTCACAGACTATGTAGCATTGGCATGTGAGGGATTTGCTTCTAAAGAAAGCAGTAATGATACACACACAAAAAACATCTAGTATAACGTATTCCATCAAGTTGCAGGTACAGGAAAACAAAGAAGGGAAGGCCGAACAAATGCAGGATGGTGCTCTCAATCACAGCAGTGCCCTCTGAAAACTGAGATGAAAACTGTCATTCTGAAGAACACGAGTATCTTTCTCTTAAAATAATCTGAGGTCAGGCATGCCTAATTTAGAGTAGTCAGAAGACTATGAAAATTAATTAGCTCGCCTTACATAGACCTTCTGGCTATTACCTTACATTTGTACACAGCTATGAGTAGGAAAAAATCTAGCTCTCAAGCTGAACATATAATAAACTAAATAGCACAAGAGTCTCTTTGACATTGAGAGATGTCTGAAATTACAAGTCTGGAAGCATAATAATGCTTGAATTGGAAGTCATTTACCCTGCCTCCTTTCACCATCTTCAGGGGCTTGAAGCTGCACAGCAGTGCTCAGATGCACGGATTGCTGAGTGAAAAGGTCTGTGCACTGCAAGCAACTGTGAAGGGATTTCATAGCATTCAACTTTTTTCCCCTCCCATTTCAAGTGGCAAGGTACACTGAAAACAGATACTCTAACCTTTTCACACCTGCACTTGGCCAGTCATTCTAGTCCTGGGGCAAAGCCTCCATCAGGGCAGCGATCAAGAAACCAACAGGAACTGACTTTCTTTGCTGGTGGTAGCCAAGGCTTTCTTCTGCTTTAGCAAACTCGACAATGCACACATCTGGCAGCAGGAAGGTGGGGCTGGGGAAAGGTAGACCTGCCTTTTCAGCACCTGCAAGCTCTGCTGTCCTTGCAAGATTCTGCTTGCCTTAGGATGTCACAGTGAACAGAAGGATGCGAAAACCTGTGCAGTGATAACTACTCTGGACTCACTTCTGCCTCCTGCCCAGAGCTTTTGTCACCTACACAGCTGTTCAGGGAGATTACACCGCATTTTGTACCTGTCTCTTTCTCTTTATATAGCTATATCTTGCCTGAAAGGGGTACTCTACATTCTCAAATTAAAAGACTTAATTGCTTGCAAAGCTGTAATGAGTCTGACACATCTTCTGGAACTTGGATCTCATCCACTGTCAATTTACTACTAATCTCTTATTTCCCTTTGTTAAACCCAACATTCTTCAGATCAGGTAATGCCCATCATGCCAAGTCTTTTAACACTAAGCAATAATCTGTGTTTCTTATTACAAACAGCACTTCAGTGAGGGGAAGGAAAAGTCTTAAATGCTTACAGTGAACTAGAGGATTTTAACAGGCTTCTTACTGTGGTATCAGCCTCAGTGCTCCTCGGTGCTCAACTCCTGGAGCTTAAAGTGTCAACCTGAGAATGTTTGTCGATAGAAAATCTATCAGAAGGCCATGACATTACTGCACGCTTCACAGGGTTAATTTTAAATAAACTCTAAATCATGCTATGAGACTGAGCCGTGAAGAATTTTCAGATTAATTTCTCTGGAAAAGTTCAATATTATCACTTAATTATCATTCATCCTCCCTTCTCACTGTAATGTTCCCTCTTGCATGCTTCACTTCCACCCAGCTTTCATGAGCTCACCTATACAGCAAGCCCTCACTTACTCTCTGCAGATAAATCTTCCCTGATAATATTTTTATGAGAAAGTTCTTTTTCATCTGCTACAGTTTGCCTGTTTTTCCTGCATTTTATTGCTTAATCTAAAATGTGATTTTCATTTTAAAATGCTGGACTATAAAGAGAATATATAGTAAAGATGGCTTCCGGCCTGAACCATCACATTACACCTCATGACTAAATGCACCATCACTGCATCGGAGAAGCTCTGATAGTAGAGCTTGTTACCAGAAGAAACGGACACTTTGCAGAAGCAAACTCAGCTTTCACAAGGTTTTTAGTTTAGACTTTAGTGTATTTGTTCAAATCCACTACTCATTGGGAATCACTGTCTCACTCCCACAGTTTGTTTCCTTGTTTCAGCAGTACCTTCTACCACAACCAGGCTGTCGTCTTCTACCTTACGGACAGCTATTCCCTGGACATCCCACAAAACCTTCCCTTCCAGAGAAGACTCTTTCCCAGACTGGAGATAAAGTCTATTCCACAAATGCTAAACTAACTCTTACTTGTGGACTGCAACATCCAAGGCCCTTCTTTCAAATCCAGCAGTTCTTCTATCTTGTATGCTAAAAGATTTCATCACTGACAAGTTTGTTTTAAACTGTTTCTGTGCAGCCACAGCTCTATAAACAGTGGTATCAGACCCAAAAAGAAACATTGCCTTATTAAAACTGCTTAGAAAGTGAAAGGATAGTCCCCTGGATTTATATTGACTTGTTATTCCTACAGAAAGCCACACTGTCTGGTTGCCACACTGTCACAATCAGCACAAACACCTTGTAAGAGCCCGCCCTTGGGGATACAGGAAAAGCAGAATACGTAGGAAAGGGGAAAACTTGAAATGTATTTCACCTAAGCAAAGGTCAGCTTGTAACCTCACACTCCCAATGACACGTATGTCCATAGTTCTCTTTCCATGTCCTTTGTTCTTCATGTCAAAATGGTGCGTTTCTTATGTCTTCACTTTCTAGACCTGAAGTAGAGGCACCTTCTTTACATTTAAGACCTGAAGGAACATCCCTACCTTTTTCCTGAATTTAAAATATCATTATAATATAAACCTATGCAAATGTGTTACATAACCCCTGAACATCCTTAGCTGACTGGAGTACATCACTACTTCCTCCATGCCTTCCCTTCAGTACTTCCTAGAGGCAAATCTAGAAAACTATGACTCTGAGTTGTCCTGGATTGCTTAAGTCATAACTGTGCTACTTAAACCTAATAAATGTACACTTTGTTGTGCAATAGGTGGTTCCACCACACACCATACAGAGAAAGCTCTAGGTATTTCCTGAATTGAGCAATTTTCATGTCTTAGCTCTCTCGGCAATCTTCCAGTTCTGCACTTCCAAAAAAATCTACTGTGAGAAACAGCAGTGGCGGCACAGCAGTTGAAAGGAAGTTTTAAAATCCCACTGAGAAGGAGTTCCCTCCTTGATGCCTATGGCAGTGTGAAACCAGGACTCTCTAGACTGTGCTAAAACGGTTTTAGCCAGCTCCAGAACCAAGCCAGTAGCAAAGCCTACCTGCAGCCTTGGTCCATACTGGGGAGCCACAATGAGTCTCCTCTGCCCTCCCTGGTGTGCTGGCATCACACTTCTGCTGCCTTCCCGTCTCCAGCATAGGCCCTGTCCGCTGCCTTGTTCCCAAATGATCTGGGCCTGGCTCTGAATCAGCTGGCATTTCCTCTGGCAGAAGTTCCTCTGAGCAGACTCCCATCTCATTTGCTGTTTGGGCAAAACACCTCTCTCTTCAGAGCATATGACACATGCCAATCATCCAAGATATTTCTGGAATGTTGATAAAATCAGACTCCCCTTTTTCATATCCTCCCTTTCAGACTAATGAGGGAAGTGTAAATGAATATTGGTAATGTTACACTGAAAAATTTAATTCCCTTTCTCATTCTTTCGGCTTTTAGAATAATTTCCTTTTTATAAATCAGTCATTAGTCAATTAACTGAGTAAAAATATAGTATGGGTACAGTTAGTGTCAATCTCTCTCTGCAGTTTTCCCACACTTAGAGACACTCCCACCATCAAGTCAAACAAATCTGCTTTGAGGAAACTGCAAATATGTTTCATAAAGAGAACTATGCAGGCAGAGCAGACCTGGACTGTCATAAGGCATCAGATTTAGCAGCTTAGACATTTTAATTCAAAAAGTAAGGATTATATGTCAATGAATTTAAGAACTGAGTTACCATTGCATCTTGAAACCTTCCTGACAATTGAGATTCATTATAAAAGCCTTGTGAAAATGTTTCCACTGTGAAAGTTAAGCATCAGCATTGCACTCACTGATGAAGATTTGTGAAAAATTTAAAAAGTAATGAAATCTAAACATCCTTGAGCCTGGAAAAAAATCATAGAATCATTTGGGATCAGAAGGGACCTGGAAAGATCATCTAGTCCAATCCCCCTGCCACAGCAGGATCACCCAGACCAAGTCGCACAGGAACACAGCCATGTGGGTCTTGAAATTCTCCAGAGAAGGAGACTCCACCACCCCCCTGTGCAGCCTGTTCTGATGCTGTGTCACCCTCTCACTATGAAGAATTTTCTTCTGATATTTATATGGAACCTCCTCTGTTCCAGCTTGCACCCAGTGCCCCTTGTCCTATCACCAGATGACCTTGAGAAGAGCCTGGCTCCATCCTCCT